>CM057385.1:123120662-123470662 GCA_030015415.1 Cynopterus sphinx
CTTCTTTTTATGGATTGACTTCATGGAGCCCCTACTTTGAACCAGCCATGGTGAATCCTTAAACCCCTAAGACGCGGGCACTGCCATCTCTATTTATCTGTCAGGGAACGTGAGGCTCAGAGAAATATCTACCCGGGTCAAAGTCACATACAACTGGGAAGGGGAAGAGCTGGAATTAGAACTCAGGCGGCGAGCCCCCGGGGGGGGGGAGTGCCTGCTGTCACACAAGTAGAGGGAAATGATGCTTGGGAGGGGGCTCCATGGAGCCACATCCAACCTGATCCCAACACGCTCCCCTGCCATCACACTGGGGGGTTGCTGGCTTCAGACTCTGACACAACCCAGCAGTAGGCGCTCAGTCAGTACTGATTTATGTTCATTCCTGAGGTTACGTACAAGTCATACAGCCTTAGGTGAATCATTTACTGTTTCTGACCACGGTTTCCTCTTCTGTAAAATGGGCTCATCGCAGCACCAACCTCCCAGGGGAGCTCTGAGGCATCAGCAATTGATTGTAGAGCACATGCCTGGCACAGTGCTTTGCCTTGCTCTGCGATTGCTTATTATTTCCTTCCAGTTCGTTGCCCGGCACTCGAGGGAACCAAAAGCTCACCATCCGCTCAGTAGCAATTTATCGATGTAGAGCCGTGTCTTCAATTTTATCCCATGGAACACTGTCCCAGCAGAATTTCACCAGGAGGAAGAAATGTTCCATGCTCAAACACTTCTGGGTACACCCTGGGCCAAACAACAAAACACCAGATTCCTTCAGGCAGGACTTCTCAGAGCCTTTAAAACGCCAACGAAGGTTGAGCATCAATCAGAGGAAGGTAAGTGCAGAATTTCCCAGATTTCTGGCAACAGAACTCCCACTTTTCCCATGGAGCCACCTTGTGGGTCATCTCCATTCTGAGAAACCACACAGATTTGGTTCTGCAGCATCTTACGTCTATTTGGGACAGGACTGCTTTTCAGATGTCCTTTCGCCTCTCACAGAAATCAATCCTTTATTAGTTTCATGGCGTCCTCTGTTAATTTTAATAGCAAAAAAGAAAAAGTTCAACCAAAGGCCGTTACTGAGCTTTGTTACAAACCCGACATTCATACCCAGCTCTGTCGAACTGCTAAGGCCGGGCAGGGAGGAGGCCTGTCGCAACTTTGGTATCAGATAGACCTGCATTCAAAAGCCAATTCTGCCACTTACTCATGTGTCATCTTAGGCCAATGGCTTAATTTCCTGGGGCCTCAATTTGCTTAGAGTGAAATGGGGCTAAGACCTACGGTTTGCAAAAACGCTTACGAGCACGACAGGAGACAATGCACGCAGAGCACCAATCGCAGTGCCAGGCACTCCCTAGGCGGTCAGCAAATGCGCTCCTTCTCCGGCTTGCACCTCTGTGTCTTATCCGTCCCCTCTTGGGGGGGGGGGGCACGGAATAGTCTATTAATTAGTTCTGCCGCGTTCCCTTTGTTCTACAACCATCTCTTTCAAACCTCGAGGGCTCTCTGGCCCCTTGCGCTGGAGGAGGCTGAGGTATGGGAAGGCAGCTGGTCCTCCCCTCGTTTCACACGTGAGGATTTAATAGGCTTTGATCAGACTCTCCTCCGCCTTTATCCTGCCAAACTGAGGCGCCTTCATCTTTCCTGTCTGTCTTTATATAACCCTCAGCCCACACTCTGCCACTTCTCTGATCGTGTGAGCAGCGGGACTACGGGATAGTGGGGCAGGTCTGGGTTCAAGTCCCAACACTGACACTTCCATATGACTTTGGACACATTCCATGACTTCTCAGAGCCTCCAATTTTCTCAGCTCCAGAAAACGCCATCTATTTTCCGGAAGGACAGGTATTCGTCGCCTGGCCCATAGTGACACACTAGGCAGGCCATCCACCAGCACACTGCTATCACTAACATGCAGCTCTTTCCTGAGACTAGGCAGATAGATGGCTGTCCTTCTCCTGAATGTGACATTCAAGGCTCCCAAGGGCTTCTTCAGCCTCGAGTCTTGCTACTCCCTTCCACCTGCCACCATTCCTGCTGGGCGATCCCTTGCTATGCCTGTCGTCCACATATTTTGGATTCAGACCTGTTGTTGACCCCTCGACCTGGTCTGTCCTCCTGTCTGGTGACACGTCAAGGCCCACCTTCACTGCTCATCTGTGAGCCCCTCCTGAGTAGAACAAGGCACTCCTTCTAGGCCATTACGACCCCATACACGTCCTCCATCCCAATCCCGAGCCCACCGTACTGCAGAGGTGTCTGCCTCTCCTGCTGGACTCACGTCCTCTAGCTGTGCCATTTTCTAGCTGGGTGGCCTTGAGCGAGTCCTGTCACCTCACTTAATCTTAGCGTCTTCATTTGTAAAATAGAGATAACGATCCTTTAAGTTTAAGGAGGTTTAGGTTTCTGAAAAGTTCCAACGGCACCAGGCACAGAGCAGGCACCTCGATCAGTGCTGGTTCACGGGTTCGAGCAGGTATGACGTGCTCCTCTGCCAGGCCCTCAGCAGTGGCAAGTGGGTGGCTGTCAGCTACGAGCAAGAGCGACAGATCTGAAGACGTGACCTGACTCCCTAGGACACCCCGTCGGCCCTCCCCAGGACCCAGACAAGCGTCACAGACAGATGCCATGTGCAGGATTCACATTTATTGGTTCAAATACAGTACCTAATATTTTCTAAACATGCATTTCACACTAATTGGTCACATTTCCACAGGTAGTCAATTCACAGAAAAGGGCCCATCCCTTGCCCACTGGCAGGGTGGGAGGTAGCAGAGGGCCTGGGTAGCCTGCGGAGCCCGCCAACTGTCATTTGGTCATGCAGGGTTGATGGAGCCAGGCTGGCGGGTAGCCCTTGGCCGGCCCTTTGGGGACAAGGGCTCAGAGACATCCGTTTACTTGATTCCTACACGGGACTGTGGGTAGAGGTGGACCTAGGGTAGGTCGCCCAGCGCTAGGCTCATGGACGCATGTGCCACCAGAGCCCATGACGGCAGAGTAGTGGGAGGCGGTGCTTCCTGTGCCCTGAATCTTAGGAAGGAAAAGGAGGCCTCTTCAAGGGGGTGGCTGGTCCCCGGCTGGGCAGGTGTGGAGGACTCCCCAGACATGGCCCAGACATCACAACGCACCCACAAGCCCCTATCGCAGGCCTGGGATGGCAACACAGACGAAAACACCAACACGCCAGGGCGGGCGGGGCTTCTCTCCCCACAGAAACATGTAAACAGAGCAGGAGCTGCAGTGTTCTTTTCCCACAGGGTTTCTCAGAGAGGAATCGACCAGGATGTCAAGAGGTAGTATTTTTTTTTTTCTTTTTCATGGAAATTTGAATCAATAACATTATCACCTATTATAAGACATTTCAGAGAAAGAAAAACAATGGTCACCAAAGAGCAAAAATGATACTCTGGCTGGCAGGGCTGGCTCCAGACTTTGGAAAACCAACCTCCACCAGTAACACAACTTTTTTCCTGGGCGTGGAGCAAGCTCTGGCCTGACTCACAGCTTTGCTTTGAGCCTGCAACTGGTTCCTGGGCAGGCCCACTTAGGGCTGCAGGCCCGTAGGAGGCAGGCCAGACAGGGACTGGATTTGGCTGAGGGACCAGGTGTCTTATGAGCTGGTAGAGGTAGGGCCACTCTGGCTCATGTTCCAGGACTGCCAGAAGTCTTCACGTCTCAAGGCAGCCCAGGTCTGGCCAAAGCGGAAGGCCCAGCTCGTCCCCAGATGTGTTATGCTCTCTGGGGCTCCTGCCTCTGAGGAAAACAGTCCAGGTCTGGGTCCCAAGTCCAGAAAAGAAGCTGTTGCTTGTGGCAGCCAAGAGAGGGGTTTCTGGGGACCCTGTAATTAAATACACATCCCTGAGCTGTGGCCCTAGAAACCCTTGTCTCAAGGCTAACCAGTTTCCAGCGCCTGGTGGAATGATTGCCGTTTCTCATCCTGAGACACAGATAAAACATCATTTCACAGACACTGGACAGTGATGCTTCAAGCTGAGGAAAAAGGGAGGAATGATACCTGCAAAGGCAGAGGGGAGTGCAGAGGGGATGCTCATGGATCAAGCTGGGGAACGTTAAGGGTAGAGGGTTTTTTGCTTAGCGTTTTATTTGGGGTTTGGTTTGTTTTTTGTTTTTTGTTTTTTTTTGGTTTTGTTTTTTACTTTAAAAAATCAATAAAGAAAATAAAAGGGCTAGGCTGAAAGACTGGATTTCTTAAAACAATTCCAAAAGTTTAAAAAGCAACAGGGAAAAAAGACAACAGACCAGGGGCCCAGAGCTAAAGACTTGGAACCACTGTTCAACTTCCTGCCCTACTGGGAGGCCAGGGGCCCTTTACTTTGGCCAGCCTTGGACTTGACTTAGATGTTGCTCATGCTAGGGTCATCTGTTTCCATTTGTCTCAAGCACCAAGAAATCAAGAACAAATGAAGGTAAAAAATGGGTAGTAGAGCAAGGCAGCTAGCTCAGAGAGCCCAAGATTTTAAGGACCTGGTGACATATTGGCCACTGCGGGTATTCACTTCCCTGAGAAGGGGTGGCAGGTTCATGTCGAGTGGGTGGCCACTGGGTTGCCACGGAGATCCCTAGGTTCCCTCTATCCTTCTGGTTCTAGAGAACAGGACAGGGGGGTTCCTGCCTGCTGCCTTCTATTCCTAGAGGTTCGCCCACCTCACTCATGGGCTGAGTGTGGGGGCCGGGCGTCTGAGCCAGGTGGAGTGCTTTGAGACAGGTTCTGGGGAGCTTCTCCAGACTGAGGGCAAGACCACCAAACCTTGTGAAAGAAGCCACCAGTCCACAAAGGAGCCAGAGAGCATAAGTTGTAGGTAAAGTTTCAAGATCCCAAACTTTTGTCCTGGGTCAAAAAACATTCAAAGGGAAAGAAAGGGAAAAGCTTGTATGTTTCAACACAGTGCAAGGAGGTGGGATTCTCCTTGACCACAGAGCTTTCAGGGTCATATTTTTATGGTGGAAAAATTCTCACTCAGAAGTGAGGGCTGTTGGTGGAAGCGGATCAGAGAAGACAGAAGAGAGGGGAATTAAGAGACCACACGCACGACTTTTCTTCTTCCACTAGCAAAAAGGCTACCTGTTAACCAGACATTATGGGAAGAAAGGCAAAAAACAAATACATCAAACCGCCCCCTCCAACCTTTCTCTGTGTCCTTCAAACCAAATTCACAAATACATCTAGTGGTTGACCTAATGTCTCCACACCGCTAGCTACACTCCTACCTTCTCCTCGTAATACCTGAGTTTGCAATGCAACACATTCACTTTACCCTGTTTTAAAAAAGCCCACATCATAAAAGGACTGGGTGCAGAAGACGTTAAAGGCGGCCACGGGTCAGGCTCCGGCTCAGAACACACGGCCACTTGGCTCAGAGATTCTGCAGGGCTGTCGGCAATGAATGGGCTCTTTGTTCTGTGGAATCTGCTGCAAACATTTGTAAAAATGGATTTGTACAATGGCAACTTGCAGAACCTTTCCCCCCTCCACAAATTAACAACTTGCTCTGTTCAATGCTGCATTATTGGAGAGACATGTTCTTGCCTCATCAGAGAGCAGTTTCTTTTGACACCCAAACAGAACCGGTAAAATGTTTAATTTAAGAGAAAAGCCATCTTAAAAAAAATAATAATTTAACAGACTGAGATCTAAGCAAAGCAAGATACTGCACACAGGAGCCGTCCTGGAGAAGGCGTCTCTGATATGTGTCTCGGAGTCTGACCTGTGGCCAAAGAATGTGAGCTAGTTGGTTAAAGAAAACAGTCAGGGAAACAAAAATATTGTGAGCTGAGAAATAAACAGACACACACACAAATCTTCCCACTGACACGTGGAAACCTTTCTGGTTAGAGCTTTTCCTAAGGAACACACCTTTCTTTCTGGCACTGAGGAGTAATGCTCTGGGTTTTAGATCCATCAAGGGACAAAGTCATCACTCTGCTGGTACCCGTAACTTTCAGTGGAAGGAAAACTGTATGACCTGACGCAGACCACCCGCTCTGCATACAATGTGGTGGCTCACTGGTCAGTTTGCTAGGGTGAGCTGGGAAGAGAGCAAATGGCCTTTGATGAAACACGTGGGAGGTGCTAAAGGGCCCTAAACTCACCCAGGGACACACCCCTCTGCTGCGAGGTACCAGGGTGTAGGCGGGGACAACCGCAGTAGTAAGACAGAGAAGGGAGAAGCACCTGAGTTCCAAGACTGATATGGTGTGGCCACTGACCAAAGCCAAGAGGGTCAGGGACACCTTCTGGGACTAGGTGGGGCAGGGAGCAAAAGAACAAGGGGTCCAGGCCGTACCTGCAGAGGGGGCGGCCAGACCCTTAGAACATGAGGTAGTTTAAAGCCCCCTCCCTTCTGGGTGCTTGGGACTACAGGCCTCTGGGCCTCGGGCAGCCAGAATGCTGGTGCTCCAAGGGGCAGCTGGGCCACTCCGGCCTCGGGCTTTCAGTTCTGGGGAAACGCAGTCTCGTTTTGGAGAGATTAAGAGAACCTGGAGTTGAATGTAAGGGCAAAAATTCTGGTCAGCAGATGAGTGAACAGTCCTCCACTGTTTGAAAAAGAGACTGCAGGTTTTAGATTCAGTCCTGGGGTGGGGTGCGGTGGGGTGGGGGAGGAGCAGAGAACTCCAAAGGAGGAGTGTTTATTCTTTCAGCAGTCTGAACTTTGTCCCACTCCCCCTTTAAGAAAGCAAGGTGAAAGGAGAATAAATCAGTACAGGGCACCAGGATTCAGAGCGTGACATTTTGTTCAGCTGTTTTTTTTAGAGGGCCAACAGGAAGTCAGATTTGTAAAGGAGAGGCAGGGAGTCTAGGAAGGTAGGCCTTGGTCCATCTACGTAAGGAAACTAGGTAGCTGTGAGCCCCAAGGGAGCTGGCAGGCAAGTCCCAAGGATTACCTTATTGCCAGGACTCTGCCTGGATGAAAGTTGCCAGTGGCAGAAACTGACAGCGGTGGTTCAGATGGTGGGAAGGAGGCCGCACAGAGAGGTGTGAGAACAGAAACCCTCCTCCCTGAGGACTTGTCTGGAGGGAGGACACCTAACTTAGATTTGGTCACTGTGCCCCACTCTCTCAACCTTCATGCTCATCAAAGAAAAGAGATGACTTCAATCCTCGTCTCCCACCCTACTCCACTCTCTCGCCCGCTTCGCACAGTGAACCTCCTCAAACTGCTTTGCCCTTTCATGGCGTGTGCTTTTACCTGGCAATTCTGTGGCTAGAAAAAGGCAGTTTGCTCTCTGACAGACAAATGCATGAGTCTGCTGAGAACACGTGGAAAAAGCAGGGATGGCCACGCCCCTCCCTTTCCACTGAGGTAGTCGTCGTCAACATTATGGAACTAGTCATTTCGGCCCCATCCCACCCTCCCTCAAAATACAAAAGAACTATCTCTAAACAAGGACAACACTGTAACATTAAACATCTTCACATTCTGTAAACTGCAAGGAAATGCATCGGCTGCATTCACACAAAAGCATGTGCATCATGTTGAAGGCCATACATTCAACTCTGTCGTGAAATAAATATATAGAAAAATGAGCTTAAAAAAACAGACAAACAAACAAAAACTCTTCTTGCTATGGAGGCGACTGGAAACACTGCTCCACAGCCTCCACGCTGGTCTCTCTGGCTCTTTTTGCTGGAGCCTGTCCTGCCCACCCAAGACTTTGTGGCTGGCCTGAGGAGGGGCGCTGGGGACAGGTCATTCCTTGCCCGTGCTGGTCTTGCAGGAATGCAGCACCACCTTAAAGAGGAGGGGCAGCTGCTCCAAGGGAACGTTCACCATTTTTCCTGAGGACAAGGTAGGAAAAGAAGAGTTAGCAGTGGCTGCTGATGGAAGAGCCTCTCCATCTCCTCTTGGGTTGGTGAAAGGAGAATGTCACCTTTTTGAGTGGCTGGGGGAAGGAAAGTGCCGGGAGCATCACACAGGTCAGACGGATGGGCTAATGTCCTGACACTCAGGCCCACTCTGGTGCCCTAGGGATTCTAGTGATGGTGCAAGCTATAATCATGGCCACCATCCAGGGAATACTTGCATTACCTCATTTAACTCTCGCAATATTTCTGTGTGGCAGATATTATTTTTTATCCCTATTTTACAGATGAGGAATCTGAAACTCAGAGGTATTCCTAGATGCTCTGTTAGAGCTAAAATACCCTGAGAAAATTATATCCTGTTCTTTCTTTTTGCTGGTAGATTCTCTAGCATTCTATAAAACATTGCTCTTCATAGTAGTATGATGGGTTAATAAAAGTACTGAGGGGCAAAGGAGATGGAAGTGTCACAGAGGTGAATACATTGAGAAATTCAGGGTTATAAAAGGTATACAGGTTTCTTTGTTGGAGGACTTCTCAGAGTATTTAATAAACTCTGTAAACAGCTCAGGCTGTGGTTCTCTCCTCCCTGACAGTACCTCAGAATCACCTGGGGAGTTAAAAAAAAAATACCGATGCTCAGGCCACACTCCATACCAATTAAAGTAGACTCTGGAGGTGCAACGCAACCACAGGTATTTTTAAAAAGCTTCCGAGGAGTTTCAAAGTGCTTCCTGGGTCAAGAACCCAGCTCTATGGGGGAGTTGGGCAGTCACTGACTTCTCTTTATTTCAGAGAGCACCTGATTAATATCTAGTTTGGTACAACACAGTTTTGAAGATGCTGACGCAGATAGCAAAATATCCCTAAAATTCTAAAAGTTTAGGTCCGGTTCACATATGCTAGTTTACTTGGGCCCAAAAAGTAGAAAAAATTGTTTGTCAAATAGAAAATTTTTGCCTTCAAAACTGTGTTGAATTTGACAGGAACAATCTCAATCTAGAAGTCACATTTCTGAGCCACCCCTCAGTATGTGCTGGGTAACTATAAACATGAATCTTTACCAAATGAAGTAACGCAATAACGACTAAAGCTAAGATTTTTTATTTAAATGGACCTATTAAATGTCAAGAAGCTCAGATAGGAGTCAGGACCACAAAACAAAAATTCCTTTACAAACATAAGATTTTTGAGAATTATTTTAAAGATATTGTTTTAAATGAATGATCCCCTAGAAACCTGTAGGCAATTCTAGGAAATAATGTTATTTTTTTTAATTGAAATATAATATTTAATTCATATACCATAAAATCCACCCTTTTACAGTAAACAATTCAGGAAGTGAAGTTAATTTGAGAAACTCTGAGCCAGTTTCCCCAACCACAGAATGGCCATAGTATCACTAACCTTCCAGAGATTATTCTAAGATTAAATGATACATAAGACTTACAAAATACTCTGCATGTTATAAATCCTAAGGAAATGTCAGATTCTCTTCCCTATAAACACAAGACAAAATTCTCGTTATAATACAACTTTGCTGAGGGTAAGGGTAGGAGTGCTTTTATGCAGCTGGTGATGGCCCTGGAAACCAGCATCCTGAGAACACTGCTTGCCGCCTTCTCTTCACAGATCTAAGAGAAACAAGAAAGGGCTGGAAGCCCAGCAGCCAGAATGTTACCTGCAATATATCGAATCTCGGGTAAGCACATCATGAGGTCAGGAAAGCGGTTGGGCTGATGTGTATATTTATATTCAGTGAAATCCTGGCAAATGTACCAATATCGCTTGTTCAGCTGTTCCAGCTGTGAGGCACTGGCCAGACCCCTGATATCTGTGAAGAGAATCACACAGAAAATGGGCTTTCTAATATGGAAGAAACACCAACTCCTTGAATAGGTGCATCTTAAAAGTCATTAAACATCACAACGTCACAACGGGATCTTTTTTCTTTCTGACATGGAGGAACAAAGTTCTGGATAAAGGAAATCAGATAAAGAAGGAAAAAATTATACAGAAAATCACTAGACTGAGCCCCTTGAGGGCTAGGTTGCATCTTTCTGAACTTCATACCCAGCCCCAGCACAGGTCTTGGCATAAAACAGGTACCAGTAGATGCTGAACAACTGACTGAATAATCTACTTTTCCTAATTTATCCCTCACAATCTTTAAAACTGCCCTTTGCCAGAGCCCACCAGAAACCTTGCTGATACCTACAGATTCAGGCTTTTATGTGTACTCACACAGTCTCCTGTGTTTCCTCTTGCACCCCTCAGTTTCTTCTATAGAGATTTCTCTCTCATTTCTTTATAACCCCCCCAACCTGCCCTTTTTAGATATAGAATATGGGTATTCTATATATAAACCTTACCCAGCCTTTGAGGCCCAACTTGGATTTCTCCTCCAAGTACTTGCTACTGATCTCCCCCCATCTGAAGCTCAAGTAATGTGTCATACGCCATCACAGTATATTTCTTGAGACCAGGGACCTGAGGTCTAATCAATGTTTCAATGTCTTTAACGCTCACCACAGGGCCTGGCCTAGAGGTGGCACACAGAATGCTGAATAAATGTATGAATGGCGCGGAAGCAGGAGGGAGAGGTTTGGCCAGCGTGAGCAAAGAGGAGGGGACCCAGAGTCTCCAGAATGAGTACAGAACAGAGCACTTACAATGTCAAAGGCAGTGAAACAGCCCAATTCCACACTGAGAGTAACGCACTCAGATGCTACTTTCTAAAAACAATACAACTTCTCCTTCACACTCTGGTTACCAGCAGCTACCAAGTGCCACTTTGCTGGTAATTCTCCACATAGACCACATGCAGCACATCTCTAACTAAAAGCCATGCTTGACATGTGTGTGTTTTTGTGCACCCCCACTCTGCCTTGAAGGGACTGTCAGAACCACTGCCAGCCTGTCACAGAGGCCTTATCTCCGATAGTTTCATCAGTCACTCTGCTCTTCTTCAGTCACTGGTAAACTTGGTACATATTTTAAATGACGCATGTACTGTCCTTGGTGTCTGCGTTTAAATGCATTGAGACTGACTAAACAAAGTGAATCCTCTTCTTTCCGCTATGAGTTATAGAGACTGTGGCATTTAGGTTTGAAGAAAAACTTGAGAGCATGCCCTGCACTATAGAAGGGCAGGATGATGATGAGGGGAGCACAGGCCTTCTGAGATTAGTACCCACATGGTACGTCAGACTCTGTGTGACAGTCCTGAGGGTAAAGGGAGCATGAAACATGAGGGCAAATGCTCACTGGCCAAACAAACAAACAAACAAACAAACAAAAACCCTTTCTTCCCACCCTCCAAGCCACTCACCTTGATTTAAGAAGTTAATTGCTTTCATGCAAGCATACTCCTCATTGCTAACTTTTAGCTGATGGAACTTGTGATACAGATAGATAAGTCGCTCGATCACCTCCATCCCTTCATCACTAAATCTGGGGAATAGACATAGGTGTTAGCAGGGAGCTCCGACACCAGTGAAGGTCAGAGGAGGGAAGAAAGAGGTCTCCTACAGCTCCTTAAGACGTCTAATGTAGAAAAGAGAATGGGGGAAATGGAATCCAGAACCATTTCTGAAGCACGGCTCATACAAGCTGTTGGTCCCAAGGTCAGGTGGGGTCAATCAAATCTAAGGTCAAATCCAGCTCCATCACATGAAATATACCAGACCTTGGGAAAGTCATTTGACCCCTCTAAGCTTTGAGGTCCTCCTCTGTACAATAATAATGCTTGCCTGCTTGGGGTAACAAGGGCCAAAGGAGGTTTGGGATGCAAAAGTAGAGAAATATGACATTATTAATACATTCCTATTGTTGAGACACAGCCTGCAGTGTCAGTGGTGGCTGCCATGGTGACTCTATGCTATAATGCAGAAAATGCTGTGTATTGTATTTGATTAGCCTCACGTTTCCAGCAGGGCTGAAGTTAGGCACAGTGAAAATTTGTAATGATATCCTTGACTTTGTCTTGGAAGGGAGGGAAACAGCAGCTGACCCTCCGTGCCATGCCAGTCTCTGAGTCATGCACTTTATGTGCATTATCTCATTTAATTTTCTCAGCCCTATGGGCTAGGTAAGATTATCAACACCATTGTACAGACGAGAAAAGGAAGTTCAAAGAAGAAAGGGGACCAGTCCACAAGCTTACAGCTAGTTAGTGGCAGAGACAGAACTTGGAATCCGGTCTAACTCCCCAAGGCCTTGGCTTTCCCAATATCTACAGCGGCACTCCCTAGCAGAGAAGACTCAATGCCCCTTTCTTGGGATTAGCAGTAAGCTCCTCGAGGAAAGACCAAGTTTCAGGCAAAGGAGCCCCAGGCTGGAGGACTAATACTCTGGGTCATAGTGTCTCATGTCAGAGATGAGATACCATCAAATCAAGGATGCAAAGGTTTAATGGGGAAGTGGGCAATTATGAAAGCTGAGGTCAGGCCCAGCCTCTGCCCTTCTAGGAGTGGGCTGGACTATGGGCCAAGGTGAGCTCCAGACAGGCCTTAGATACAGCTCAGCGCCAGGCAAGAAGGCCCTAACTGAGTAGGACCCAGAATACCTGCAGATGCACTACTGCTTTCTGTGTTGGCTGTGAGGCTTTGCAAGGGCTCCGCTTCCTGGGTAAGTCCGATATTTCCCTTCACCTGGGAAAGCCTGGCTCTGGCAGAGGCCAGAGGCACCTGCACCCCGCAAGCACCAGGGGGAGCTGCAGAGCAGCTCCCGGCAATCGGAGCTCTGCCTCAAGGCCGCTCCCAGCCGGACAGAGAGCATGGGCTGCTTTGCGCTGCTTTGGGCCCGCTGGGGCTGCTTTGGGCCCGCCGATCTCAGCTACGACGGCTGACTGTTTCTCTCTGCGCCTGGCCCACTGGCTTTTACCACTTTACTAATATTTTCTCAGACTGGCTGACGGACAAATTTATACTGAATAACCACTATAAATAACTTTACCTGCCATTCTACCACTTATGGAGTGTTTGCTCCTTGCCGGGCACTTAATTAAATATTCTGTATACATTATTTCACTGGAGACTCCCAATAAATGACCCAGATGGATGTTATAACCTTCTTCGCTCACATGTAGAAACAAAGCTCAGGTTATTTACTGTGCCCCTACTATATTCTTACGGTTTACTCTCCTGACAACTCTTGAGAGTCGTCACCTTTTGAGAAGTGAGGAAGCAGAAGATGCCTTCCCCAAGGTTTATAGTCCATTTTCTAATTCTAAGCCTGTCACTCTCTCAGAACTACATCATCTCCCCTTGCCTGTAACTGGTAACTGGGGAAGGCTACCACACGCTGCCAGGGGGACCTCAGGAGCTCTCTGTTCTACAGCAACAGCCCAGGGCCCAACCCAGAGCAGTGCTGGGTTTCTCAGTGCACAGAGCTACCCTGTGGAGCTCATGTTAGGCAGAGACTTGTAGAAGGCAGTGTGCCCTGGGGTGCAGGTCACTCCTCATCACAGTACTTGGTTGGCTATTTCTGTTCTCGAGAGGAAAGGGTCTTTGGTGAAAATTCCCTCTAGTGTCTGCTTGGAGGGGTGAGGCAGGGATGGGGTCATCCATGTAGGGCACAACAAAGGAGGGTGCAGTGTCAGCATCTGTCTGGTGGCGGTGTAGCAAGCGAAGATAACACTCTCTCCCTTAATCAGCAACCTCTCGCCCCAAGTGCTCACTCTGGCACTGCAGAGGCTGCAGGTGTGTGGCTGTCAGCCAGACCCCTGGCCAGCAGCGCCAAACCTACTCCTGGCTGAGTCTTGACCTGAGGGGCACAAAGGAGCTCCCAAGTGCCTGGCCTGAGCATATGCCCCAGATCTGCCCTTTTTCTTGGGGAGAGCACATATCTCTTTTCCAAATTTCTTAGGACAGGCTACCATCACGGACCCCTAACAATGGTGGGGGGGCTGGCAGCTAGCCCAGCAGCCCCCACTCAGTCTCCACAGCCTGACTGCAAAGCTTTCTTCCACAGCCCGCATCCCACCCCTTGATAAACAAACTGTTCTCTGTCCCATGGGCCTGCTTCCTCCTGCAGCCGTGCCTCCTCCACATCAGCCCACTCCACAGTTCTAACGCCCCTGTATTCCCGTCTACAAGTTATCAGCATTCAAAGTCAGAAAGTTGGACAAACACACCCATTCTTCTTCTAGGTTCCCATTACGCAAGCATGCTAGGACAAGGAAAACATTCCTGCCGGGATCCCCCAAACCACTGGACCATTCAGTCAGCAATTGAAGCTGACACTATATAAGTTATGTCCCATTAAGGGGGCTGAGAGGCTCAGTTGTCTCTTTTTCATTCATCTAAATACACCTACCCCCGGGAGCAGGTATCAGCCACAAACGGTAGAGAAACTGCCATCTCAGTACCCACATCAGACTCCAAGATGAAAAGTAAGACTAGGTCCAGGACACATTCCAGAAAGTCAAACTTTCCAGGAGGCTAGAGAGTTTAGCATAGGGTAATGGCAAAGAGGCTGCCTTTGGAGCACAAAACATTTAGGTAATAATCTTAACTCCATCTCTTTCTAGCTTTGTAGCCTTGAGTTTTTGCCTCTTTGAATCTCATGTTCCTCATCTGTAGAACAGGGACAGTGTTAGTATAGCCTCGTAAGGTAGCGGTGAGGCCTAAACAAATAATGTTTGCAAAGCACCTAAGATGGAATTTGGCACAATAAACAGTCTATAATCCTTAGCTATTATCATTATTAATAGCATCAACGTCATCACTCCCACCACCACAGAAAAAAGAAAAGACTGTGTGTTTCCTGAACCATAAGCCCAGGTCTGAGTAGGAAGCTGGGAGAAAATTTCCAGAGATGCAGAAACGGAGCTAATGCTCATGAGGCAGTAGTGTGCCCATTAAAGCCTATCCAGTGCAAGGCATCTTCTCCTGAGAGTGAAGGAGTCTTGATTAGGGCCAGGAGCAGTCGCTGGCTGGTGCTACAATCTGCTTTAAATCAAATTCACCCAGCTCACTGTCTGATAACAGCCTGATTAAGGAAAACGGGCACCATAAATTTGATTCAATATTTAAGAAGAGAAAAGGAGGGGGTCATGTATCATCCGGGAAAAGCCTTTTCATGACAGCAGGAACTCACTTGCACTCCAGAGCTGTGAAAAAGTAAAGGCATCTGGGGGAGTGGGAGTAACGCGGGGGCAGGCAAGGTAGGGAAGAGCTACAACCAATTACAGACTCCACGCCCTGGGTTTCCAGCAGAGTGGAGACTGCTTCACAGTGATGAACCTGGTTCCGGAGGTTTTCATAGTTCCATTTCCTCTGACCTCTTGGGCAGTTCCACATGCATCTCAGACTCAACAGACCCCAAATCAAACTCAGAGTGAGTGGCTCATCTCTCAGCCTGTTCTTCCCAGCTCCATTATTTTGGCTAAGACTACTGGCCTGGTGGCCAATCTCTTTCCACTCACTGAAGTCCCACTGACTTTTCCTCCTTGCCACATCTTAACTCTGTGCTGCCCTCTCTATTCAGCAACACAGTCACTGCTGCTTTGTCCAGGACTTGTTTCCTTTTGGCTGAGCTATGGAACGGCCACCTATCTAGATGCCGTTCTCAAGCCCTGTCCGTTGTCAATCCATCCCGAGCTGTATAGCCCCACAGATTTTTCTAAAATGCAACCTGACCATGTCATTGCTCCACTTAAAAATGTCCCATGACAATACTATTTAGACAAAATCCAAATCCTTTAGATTGGCATTTGAGCGCCTTCATGTCCTGTCCTTTCTGCATCCTTCTCTCCAGCCACTTCTTCCCTCATCTCTCAGGCACACTCTGATTCACAGGACTGCTTTTGGTTCTCTGCAAAAAGGAAGCATCTAGGATCTCTAACTTTCAGGACTTTGAGTAGTTCTCTGGCCTTCATCCTGTTCTCTAGAATCTACCTTGAAAACTCTCTCTTAAAGGTACAGCTCAAATGTCTTCCTCTGGCAAGCATTCCTTGATTACGCAGGTAGAATAACTCACTCCCTAGTCTATGTTTGCAGTCCCTCATATACCCCTCGATCTCCACCAATATCACCCTAGACTGTAGGTTGTATTTTCTTCTATTTGCCTCCCAATCCCTCAAATCAAGAATAGGGGCTCCCATCTCAGTCAGAAACCACGTCTGCATTGTCTGTACTCCCAGCACCCCTTTCCCACAGGATACAAGCAGGTGCTTGGTAAATGGACTTAGACTCAGAACTAACACATTGAAGTCTAATCTGCACTGATGTGTTCGAGTCGGTGTATTTGATGCACTTTCTGTGACGATGGAAACGTTCTGGATATGCACTGTCCAGCAGAGCAGCTGCTGGCCACAGGTAGCTACTGAGCACTTGAAAGGTGGTCAGTGCAAGCAAGAAACTGAATTTTTAATTTCATTTAATTTTAATTAAAAATTTAAAAGCCCCCTGAGGCCAGTGGCTACAACAATGAACAATGCAGCTCTAGATTCTCCTCAGATAGAAGTCTTCCAGGAAATAAAAATTCCCTTGCTAATTCAGCAGTTACTGGCCCCTGCCTTGTTCTTGGGGTACATGGGATTAGATACACCGGGGTGGGGTGTCTTATGAAGCTCAAAACCAGAGAGGCCCCACATGACCAGTGGTTCCTTCCACCTGCAAAAAACTTGGGAAAAACCCATCACTCTACAGGGAGTGGAGCCCACCAGCTGAGGCCGACTTGGGAGGCAGTCCCAGGCTACACTGGTAGATTCTAGGGAGGCCAGGCCCGCTGGGCCAGCTCTGCAAACCCTGGTATTATTAGAGCAGGCTAACTGCTATCCAAACACTCAGCCAAGTTACAGAGCCGGACATAGGAATTTGATGGAAACAATGAATTAGAGGCTCAAGACAAGGGGTTAGGTCATTTGCAAAATCAGATAGCTTTGTTTACAGGACAAAGTGTCAACTGGGTTCAAAACTCCGTCATATAGATCACACTGAAACCAGTAAACATCACTAAAAAGGAAAAATTAGAAAACCAGAAGAGAAAGTCAACACCCAGATTCCTCCCTACCTCAGCTGTGCACAGGGCCCTCAAGGGTTTGGGGTTTGCTTCTAGCCAAAGTCTCGGCCTGTCTTTATGCCATGTAATTGGGTGTCAGAGGGAGGTGTACCTCAGTCCTGTGTATAGAAGTGTGGAAGCTGGTACCTCGCCATCTCCAGCTTTCCTCAGTGGGGGCACTTTTTCTTCCCTCTTTCTTGGTGTCTGGAATCCCATGCTTTCCATTATTTTAAACTGTCCAATAAAGATGAATTACTCAAATGTCTATTTAAATATGATTTAAGAGTCTACGGCCATGCTACCCTGAACAAGCCTGACCCCATCTGATCTCGGAAGCTAAGCAGGGTCGGGTCTAGTTAGTACTTGGATGGGAGACCACCTAGGAAGACTGGGTGCTGTAGGAGTAAAAAATTTAAAAAAAAAGAAAAAAAAGAAAGAAAGAAAATAAAAGAAGAAGGGATTGTAAACTGACAAGGTCCTTACAATCTGTGAGGTCAACCAAGGGTTTCCTTGCCTGGGGTGATGGGGGGTGAAAAAATATATATATATACACAATTCATACACACACACACACACACACACACAAAATTTAAGCTATTATTTTTCACATGGATAAATTAATAAGCCGGGAAAGTTGTATCAACATCGCTTTGTCCTAATTTGGGGGTGTCACCATGTGCTCCAGGTCTCCAAAGTGAGTAAATGAAAGATCTGTTCTACACAGGGAACTCAGAAGGATCTCAGCCAGCTGGGATGAGACTTTATGCTAGAAAACATCAAGGAGAAGAACAGTCTCTCAGCCCCATGCTCTTAGCATCTCACAGCATCTCAGATGCACTGCAAGAGCCTAAGCTCTGCAGCTGGGCAGGTCTCTCCGAACTTTAGTTTTCTCATTTATAAAATAAACATAACCACGCCTATAATGCTGGAGGCTGTGAGAAATAAGACAATCATATAAAATACTAAGCCCAGTGCCTTGCACACAGTAGGTACCACAGTGACTTCTAGATCTCGTATACAGATTGTAAACTACAGCTCAGAGGCCCTCAGTTTACAAGATGAAGTTTAGATTTTTGTTTTTCCCGGATATATTATCTTACCTCAGTAATCCAGATGTGATAAAGGTAATACCTTAGCACTCTGTTACGCTTTGCTGCACAATATCATTTATTTCTCACAACTACCTTGCTGGAGAGGTTATCATCCCATTTGTTGTTTGTATTGGTATTACCTCATTTTATAAATTCAGAACCCGAGGATCACAGACTTGACTAAGGTTACAAAGCTAGTCAATGGCAGTGCGAAGATTCAGATCCAACCCTGTGTGGCTTTAATGATCAACCTCTGGAGTGCCAGGCAACCCTGCCACTTTGCAGAAATGACAATGAATGGGGAGAGGGCAGGGGAGGTTGCCAACTGGCTGCTTGGGAACTCCTCCCCAGCCAGGAGCCCTCACCTGTGTAGTTCTTCATCGGAGGGTGAGTACTTGGCGGTGACGTCAGCCAGCTCCCCGAAGATCTGCTTGCTGTAAACGGTGAGGGAGGACAGCAGAATTAATTCCTGCCACGTGGAGCTCAGGAGGCACGTGTAATCCTTGATTGAGAGCTCGCAGAAGAAAGGCAGTTTCTTGATCCAGGCAATCTGCCTAAAGAGCAGCTCATCGGCCAGGCGGCAGAGCAGCGCAAACAGCTCTGCCTGGGTCACAGCGTATCTGGGGGCAGGGACAGGAGCAAGTCACTTCCAGTGGCAGAGGGTAAGGATGGGGGGCACAGGGAGAGGGTATACCCAAGGGCACAAAGGGTCTGACAGTAGGCTCCTTGCCCTTGACCATGGATCCCAGCTCCATTCAGTTCAGTCTAATGATAAAAAGGCAGGGCTGGGGGCAGCAGCAAGCTCAGGTCTGAAGAGACGGTTTGGTGAGAAAAGGCTGCTGAGAAGAAAGGAGGCTTAGAAATTTGTACAATTAGCATGACTTTGAATGTCGATGTCCACTAACATTTCATGTGCCAAGAGAAAATTCCCAGTCACTCCTGCACTAGTTTTGGCAATCAGGGTCCCATTATGGGGATCTGGTACCCACCAAATACGGGAACTGGTAGAAAAAATGAGCCTGGGGCCAGATGGCTGAAAGAGAGCAGAATAAATTCAGCAGCTTTCCCGCTCTCACTGCACCCCCTGGTGGTGACAGTTCAGCGGCTAGAGTCGCTCTGCCCTGCAGAGCTCCTGCTGAAGGAGGGAAGGAACAGGGAATCTCTCATCTCTGGCCTGGATGACAAAGGTCCAGATTTTCTTCCTCGCAAGGCCCCTTGGCATGATTCTTCTCCACATCCTCCTATCCAGATTTATAAAGGTTCTATGTGGCCTTCTTGTAGGTACATATTTAAATTTCCTCTCTGAAAGTAGAGACTGGCTTAAGAAATCTCAGGATACCTTTTGGAGGGTGTCTAAGCTTGGAAACACTCAAACAGCCTATGCTCCAAGCCAAAGGAGTAATGAGTTCCGTAGGGAGGGGTGGTGGCTACAGCCTGTGCTATCTACTTGAGAGAGCTGAAAGAGGGATGTAAGGTCATCATTCCCTTCTGCTCACTCAGGCCTGCGCACAGGGCACAGGGCACCAGGCTACCCATGGGTGCATTGGCTAGAGTCTAGCCAGGCCACAACCTATTAGTGCCCTGAGTGCCTTGTTAAGGAGCCTAGACTTGATATATAAGTATTCCCAGAACTATAGCTTATCTTTGGCTCAGTAGTGCTGACTCATCCCAAGGGCTGGCTTACCTAGGCCTAAGCAGAAACAAAAGCCCTTTACTCCCAAATCCCTAGGGACTGATAAAGAGCCCCAACTCTAAGAAAAAACATGCTCAAGAGAGAAATGAAGGACCACTGACTTCAAAGATAAGCACAGATCTGTCCTCTGATGATGCGTCCTCACTCATCCCCAACTCATTCTGAAGCCCAAGTGTATAGCTGCCAGGGATGAAGACAGGTGTGGGGTAGAGAACATTGTGAAGCTACAAGGGCTAAAACAGGGCAGGACTCACCCATCTTCGATCAACATGGGTGTGCCCAATGGCTCCAGGTCCTCAGCTGACAGGAGCTGGTGGATCAGACTGTATGACTGGGGATCCAGGCTGCGAGCTTGTGGGGGCAGAAGTGGCGAGTGGGCAGAATAGCTAAAAAGGTGCGGTATGTATTGATAGTGTGGAGGCACAGACATCCCCACGTACTGCTCCCTGAATGCCATGAATCCATTCAGTTCCACAGACCTGCTGGAGAGAAGAGTCTCACATCAGGCAGAATTAATGGCAGGTCTACTGCCTTCTCAGAGGAAATGAGCCAGAGGTGGCTCGGGTGGTCTTCAGCCATGCAGTCTGTCTTCATCAAACCAGGGACACAGTTAATGATTACACACATCTCTTCCTTTTCAGAGAGAAAGAGAGACTGTGTGAGTGTATGTGTGGCTCACCACTAGTCACCCAGTACCTGGCAGAGTAGACACTGAATAAATATTGGGTAAATGCATTCTTCATACAGGTCCCACATTTGGAGAATTCTTAATGAATACTCAGACGAGCATAACAAAGGTAGGTGTTTCTTTCCGGGTGAGGGGGGTGTTTTGTGTTTTATCATTAGGAAAACTAAGGCACAGGCTTAGTGCCTTGCACAAAACAAATCTAGCACCCAGCAAGGAACCCAGCATGTGGCAACGACTCCCTAAACATTTAAAGGAAGGAACAAAGGAACAACTGAATGAATAAAAGTTATAATAAAATATGAAGAAAAAGGTAGATAGATTATTTTCCTTCCCTTTTTTGAAGAATTCTAGCCAATGTCAACTAATTAAAAAAAAATGCTACAGCTTTACCTAGCTGCATCTCCTATAATAGGGGTCAGCAAACTATGGCCCAGGATCTGTTTTGGTAAATGAAGTTTTATTGGAACACAGCCACACTCATTCATTTACTCATTCATTGTCACTGGCTGCTTTTACACTCTGACGACGCAGGCGAGTAGTTGAGACCTAGACCATAACCCTACAAAGCCTAAAAGATTTACTATCTGGCCTTTACAGACAGTTTGTTGATCTCTTTCCTGTAAGAAATATTTCTGGGCAAAGAAAGCCTTCCCTGAATTGCTATTCCGTGACAGCAGCAAATCTAAGTTAAAAAGTTTTCACTGTTTCTTAAAACTTATTCATTTTCATTTCTTAGGCTTGGCAACCCTTGGTTGACCTCACAGACTGCCAAGGACCTTGTCAGCTTACAATCCCTAAATTTTTTTTTTTTTATGCCTATAGCAAGCACCTGGTCTTCCCAGGTGGTCTCCAATACAAGTACTAACCAGGGCTGACCCTTCTTAGCTTCTGAGATCAGACAGGATCAGGCTTGTTCAGGGTAGCATGGCCGTAGACTCACTGTTTCTTAAAATTTATAAAGTGAAAATCTTCACTCTTGCTGAGGTGGAGAAATTATAACTTAATTTAATATTGTCAGTGTGGCTTGTTTTATTTCAGTGATAAAGTAAATGTGAGAAAAGAGCTACATTTAACATGTCGTTCTGTTAGGTGAAGAATGTATGGGCACAGAGAGCAGCTATAGCACTTCATTAGTCTGCAGAAGAGACTGCTGACGTTTTCAAGGGCTTCGGCAAAAAGAAATGGGTCATTGAATGCTGTTTTGCATCTTCCTGGGCCCTACCCCAAATGACTGAGGGAGCAAGAGTATAATGGCCGAGACAGGCTGACAGGAATACCCAACCCAGAGGGCTCCTCATGGATCCACTCTCTGGGTGATTCCTAGGTAATGCTGGGTTTGCCTTGAAGCTCACCTGGAGGACATTGTGGAGCCTGGTGAGGGCTGGTTGCTCTCTGAAGCCCTGTTCCCAGGGGAACTGTGGTCGCTGTCACCATGGTTGCTCCAGTGATTGGCCTCTTCCTCAAATTCCTGCCCAGACATGATCCTTTCGATCTCTTCCTCTGATATCTTCGACAAGGAATTGGTACAAGTTAGACTCTGTGTGCAGGATACCATCTGTTCCTTCTTTAGAAGCGAGAAATTATTTAAACCTCATGGGGATTTCTAGAACACTCTAAAGAGAAACCCAGATGCCCTCCCCTCCACTCCCATATGACCAGGTCTCTCACTAATCTAGGAGAGCTTGTCCCAGCACCATGGCTCACTTCTTGCCCATTTACCACCATCCCTGTAAGCCACAAAACCTCTAGGTTCTTCAGCACTTCTCTTTGTCCTTGAGTGTAATCTTTCCTACCCCTGAAACACTACTTTTCAAATGTCACCTTCTTTGTGAATCCTTCTATCACTACCTAGACAAAATTTTAAGTCCTTCTTCTATCCACTCATAATTCTGTGTATTCTGAGAGGGGCAGAATAGCATAGTGGTTAAGAATATGAATTCTAGAGTCAGACCACTTTTGCTCTAACCCAGGTTCTGCTGCTTTCTAGTTGTACAATCTTGGGCAAGTCATTTAACTACTTGAACCTCAACCCTTCAGCTCTGTAGTAGAGAAAATAGTATCTATCTCACAGGATTCTTGTGAAAATTAAATTAGTTAATATATTATCACATGTACAGTTAATATATTATCACATGCACATAGCAACAATTACGGAAGGTTGACCAATGATATTTTCATAATTATTGTTATTTTCATAGCACTTGTGGTAATGAATCATGAAAATATCCTCTACAAGACCTCAGACTATGAAAGGACCTAAAAAAATTAAATACTCAATAAATGCATGTTAGATAAGTGAATAAATGTTCACTTATTCAGTAATGACCGCAAACCTTAACATGAATTTTCTTAGTAAGAAAGACATTCTTAAGCCTATTAAATAAATAAGACGACATTGCAGCTAAGACAAAGGCCCAAGATCACACTGCATGCCCATGTCTGGGCAGAAGTTTGAGGAAGAAGCCAAAGTATCCAAGCATTTACTCTAGTGCCCTAGCTACACCACATAGGGAATAAATAAACACTTATATAAAGTGTCCGACCCAGAGCTGAGGCCTACCTAGCTAAACTCGGCACACAGAAGGAGAGTGAGTGCTAAGGAAGAAGGGCCAAATCAATTTTTATTTCTTGTTTTTACGAAAAGCATGGAAGGACATTTTCTCCAAGTCTGTCTAACTCAAACCTACATAATTCTTTGCTCCAGGAGTCTGTGAGGAAACCTTGAGCTGCTCTGATCAGAAATACAGGAGGCATTTAGAACTGAAAGCCAGCTAGCCCAAAGCCAACACATACTCAATGGTGATAAACTGAAAGGTTTTCCTCTAAGATCAGGACAAGGGCAACATGGTACTTGGAGGGAAAACAAATGTTTAACTGGTGTACAAGTTGAGTGAGTGGTCATAAATAGTTTGGATTGCATATTGAAATAGAGGTGTTGTCTTTACTCAGTCACATGGAGCAACAAAACAAAACAAAACTTTTCTTAGTGGTCTGCAGAGCCCTGAAATCACTGCTTGCATTTTATCAGACATAGGAAGATAAATGGTGCCATCAAACTCTAAGACATCTACTGATGCCCTGAAGACTGAAGCATCTCTGTGATGGCAATGAGAGCAAAACCAGAGTGTGGTGGTGGGGAAGGAATCACTTGAGGTGCAGGAAAAGGGCTAGTCCTGGAAGCTTCAGCTTACTACAGTTGGGAGCCAAAGTTGGGAAACTACACCTGTGGGTCCTAAAGGACACTGGGCAATCACTAATACACTGAACAGGGGACAGAATGTATGGGAGTGCTTGAGTCTGGAAAATCTCATCTGTGATTTCCTAGCTGGGCATTACTGTGCAAGTTATTCAAGTTCTCTGAGCCTTAGCGCCTTCCCCTGTAAGATGGAGATAATGCCATCTCTCTGTAGCTCAGGGTTCCCACGCAGCATGCTGGAACACAGAAACATGTAGGTTTCAGTCAAACAGACTTGGGAGGTTAGATTAAAGTTACAGAGTGCAAGTGTACAACAGGTGCTCAATAAACAAAAATTCTATCCCTTATTTTAATTATAATTAAACATAGGTAAGAACTTGGAAATCACAGCTCTCTCTTCCTAACACATCCTAGAAATTATAAAAGACTAAAAGGAAAACTATATGCTCAGTATCAAAAAGTCAAACACAATGATAGATGAAATAAGTTTCTCTGAATATCAGCTCCCTCAGTTCTGCACAGAGTCTAGAAATGTAAGCAACTAAAAATCCCTTGGCATGGTAGGAGAGCTACACAGGTATTCAAAAAACATTAGGTAGTACTGAGGAAGGTCTTTCACTGAAGAAATGCTTCAAAATTCTTCCCGATGGGTAAACTTTATACTGCATCTTAATGTAAAATGAATGAATACAAATAGAGGTCATTTATGTAAAGCCCAAAGCCAACATCGTACTCAATGGTGATAAACTAAAAGGTTTTCCTCTAAGATCAGGACAAGGGCAAGTATGCCCACTCTTAACACTTCTATTCAACATGGTACTGGAAGTCCTAGCCAGAGCAATTAGGGAAGAAAAAGAAATGAAAGGCATCTAAATCAGAAAGGAAGAAGTAAAATTATCTGTTTGCAGATGACATGATCTTTATGTATAAACCCTAAAGATTCCACCAAAAAAAAAAAAATACAAAAAAAACCCCAACAAAAAAAACCTGTTAGAACTAATAAAAGAATTCAGCAAAGTTGCAGGATACAAAATCAACATACAAAAATCAGTGGCATTTTTATATGCCTATAATGAATTATCTAAAAAGGAAATTAAGAAAACAATCTCATTTACAATGGTGTCAAATAGAAAATACTTAGGAATAAACAACTGAGGAGGTGAAAGACGTATATGTCGTTGAAAGAAATTTAACGCTGCTTAAAGAAATTAAAGACATAAATAAATGGAAAGACATTCTGTGTTCGTAGATTGAAAAACTTAATGTCCATACTACCCAAAGTGATCTATAAAGTCAATGAAATCTCTATCAAAATTCCAATGGTACTTCTTGCAGAAATAGAAAAAACAATCCTAAAATTCATATGGAACCACAAAGAACCCAAAACAACCAAAACAATCCTGAGAAAAAACAGCAAAGCTAGAGGTCTTACAGTTCCTGATTTCAAAACACATTACAAAGCTATAGGAATCAAAACAGTACTGTACTGGCATAAGGAGAGACACAGACACCAGTGTAACAGAATAGAGCCCCCAGATAAACACATGCAAATATGGTCAAAGATCTTTGACAAAGACGCTAAGACTACACAATGGGGAATCTTTTCTTCAAACATTGAACAGCAAAGTAGTGTTGCTGATTTCTGCCAGGTCATGTTTGTCTACAACCTTAAATCACTGACATAAAAAATCTTCTAAATGGTTTAGAACCAGAATTAGGTTCACCTCCTGTGAAATCCCTAGGAAAAGTTGAGGGATTAATCACAAGAAGAACTTCAATCATTATATTATGTATTTAAGATTTTCAAAGCACTTTCACATCCAGGTTCCAAAAGCAGTTTTATAGGAATGAATGCCAAGATTAACTGCCCCCAGAAGCAGATGAGAGGATCAAAGTAAGCAGCCACAGAAGCACCTGGAACCCAGGATGGATCACAAAGAATGAGGACTAGAACTCACCTGGACTGGCCCAATGCTTTTGTTCCGGCCTCCAGGCATGCCGTCTTCTCTGATTGCTGGAAGGAAACATAAGACAGTCAGAAGCATGCTCACAGCAGTCTGAGCACAAAAAGAAAACTTATTTGGCCAAAGCACAAGGTAGTTTTTGGTGAAGCCAAGGTTAAAACACGGGTCTTTCTGGACTCAAAGCACACATTCTTTCCATTACTCCAGGCAACTTCATAAGCATTAGATACTTTCGGCACCTGAGGCACTGGGTTCACGCCACATGCACTGTACACATTCCACAAGCTCAACAAAAGTGACAGAATTATTAATAGTCCCATAGTTACAAATATCCCACCAGAATGGTACATCTGAAAGTTTCAGTAAATTCAAGGAGAGGGATAGAAAGAATATTTTCATTCTTAATTTTTTTTCCAGACTAAGTTTGAGTTGAATATGTAAGATAAGAACAGGTTTTTCTGTTTTTGTTTTTGTTTTAATTAATCAGAATTTTGACTTCACTGGTTCCTCCCTACAAAGGCAGTCTACTAAGTTTCCTTGAAGTTGATTTCCCATTCAGGTGATTCAACAAAAAGAAGTTATTCAGCATTTTCTAACTATAAAAAGCATCCTTTAAATAGCACCAGCCTCATTAAGAATAACAATTATAAGTACTATTACCTTCACTGTTTATGGAGCACTTAACACAGGGACACAGAGAAGGAACCCCTGATTTGCAATTATAGAAAGGCTCTGGTGTCTGGCAAAGCTTTGGAAAAAACAACTCCTGGACCAAATTCTAAAGAAGAGACAGAGAGAGAGAGAGAGAGAGAGAGAGAGAGAGAGAGAGAGAGAGAGAGAGAGAAGGGAAGAGAGAGGCAGAGAGGGAGAGAGGGAGAGAAAGAGAGAGGGAGACAGAGAGGGAGGGGAGGGGGGGGTGGGCTTGAGAAGCCAATGGTGTCAGATCACAGACAGCCTTGAATGCCAGGCTAAAAGATGAACTTTAGCAGACGAGCCGGTGCATAAGATGGAATGTAGGAGAGGGATGAGGGCAGGTTGGTGGTTTTTGAAAAATCTGTGATGGCTACTGTGGAGAGTAGTTTGGAGGGAGTAAGAGGATAAACAGGGGATAAGCTAACGTCATCACGTGAGAGCAACCTTTGCTCTGATATCCTTACTTCAAAAATATTAACATGAAGAATGCAGAAAATCTTTGGGGCAGAGCTGGTCGCCTCAAGAGGATGGTTCTAGCCCTTACTCTCCAAGCATAACACTAAGTTCCTGTGGTAACAGCTAGGCTGACAGGAAGTTCACTCTTCTGAAAGGAGACATCCTATTTACTAGACTAGCCTCAGAAGGTTATACACTTCACAATTAGACAAATTTAAGTCTAAATCTTGTTTCTGCTTGGTTTGTGTGATTACAAGTTTCTTCACATCTCTGAATAAAACTTCAGAATAAAATTTACTGAAGAATAAAGAAGGGTTATTGAAACCTGTCTTATGGGGGTGTTATAAGGAGTGTATATAAAATAATATAGCTAAAGCACCAAGCATAGGGCCTGGTTTATAAAGCAGCCTAATCTCTTCCCTGCCTCTTTTCTCCAAACTCAGGAGTTAAAAAAAAACAACAAGGTTCCAATCTCAACTTTGCTAGATAGTATCTTCATCTGTGAAATGGAAGCAACAGTCTGCTTTACAAGGCTGCTGTGAATTTGGAGTGACAAACATACACAGCCCATATTAGGGCTGGAAGCATGCCTGCCTAGTTGTTGTCTAAAAGCTCTCTTTCAACCCAATTTCATATTCTAAAAATCCTTAAAATTCCTTCTCTACTGTTCCAGGGTCAATGACAGTCTTCAGGCACTTCTATTTCCAATACTGCCATCTCACATGTCTTTGCTTCAGCTCACAGGTACAGAACAAAGATCACTGGCAGATACAACACTGAATATATTTCACTTGACATCTTGCTCTCACTGTCTTGGAGGCAAGGAAGAAATTCAACATTCTTTCCTTTTTGTTTAAAAGGCCACAAGCTTTGAAGATTTATATCTTGCCAAGTTCTTGTTCTGATATTTAAAAGTTCATGTTGACCTTTAACCCCAACCAGAATGAGGAAACTCACATATGATTGACATTTATGATGTGTTAGGTACTACCTTGGGTAACACAGACCCATGAGGGAAGCATCAGTATCACTCCCACTGAATCTAAGGCTCAGAGAAGCCAAGTATTCTACTTAAGGTGATAGAAACTAAACAGCAGAATCAGGGTTGGAACCCAGACTATCAGGCCAAGACCAGCCTTCTTTCCACTACTAGTTTCCCTATAGTGTGTACATCCCATTGGAAAAACAATTTTTGGTGGTGCATATACAAACTTTTAATTATATATTTCTTAACATGCACTAAAAAATACTGATTTCCCTTTGAAAATTCCCTTTGAAAATTAACTATTTTTTAAAAAGTGACTTACAGAAGAATATAAACAATAGTCCTGGTTTAGATCAGACATGATAAAACCTTTCAAGATGGCATGAAACTGCCTGAAGTATGGGAAACAATAAAATGTATTACAGCAGCGGTCCCCAACCTCTTTGGCACCAGGGACCTGAGCTCCTATGAGAATCTAATCCTGACAATCTGAGGTGGAGCTGAGGCGGTGATGCTAGTGCTGGGGAGCGGCTGCAGATACAGATGAAGGTTTGCTCACTCACCCTCCACTCACTTTCTGTGTGGCCCTGTTCCTAATAGGCCACTGATCAGTATTGGTCCACAGCTGAGGATTGGGGACCCCTGTCAGTTACAGAGCTTCTGCTAAAACAAAAACCTGTATATTTTAAAGCTTATAATGTACTCACTCACATATGTTGTTGTATTTGATTCTCAAAATAACCTTGGAAGGTGCACATTGTTATCCTATGCAGTCAAGAGATGAAGAAACTGAAGCTCAGTGGTGACAAGGGACTTGTCCGAGGTTACTCAGGGAAGGACTGAGAAAGCTGGGATTTCAGTTTGGGTTCTGATTCTAAAACTGTGTTTATTCCTTGATGCTACACTAGGCTAAAAGCAAGTTTTTCAGCAGGGCTGAAAGTCTTTCTGGTAGTGAACTGATTAAAAAGAAAAACCCAAACCAAAACCAAAGGGCTTCTGGGCACCGGATCACAGGGATGGTTCTGTGGCACCTCTTGTCCGAGCCTAAGGGAATGGCACCAGCCACGGTTCTAGTTGCTCAGAAGAAGCACAGATACTCTTCCTGCTCTGGAACTCACACGCCGACCATCCCTCCCATAGGCCTTGGGCAGCCAACCAAACCCGGACACCAGGAACAGAGAGGCGAGTAGAACACAAAGCAAACTACATCGAAGCCCTGCTCAAAACCTGCCGCTGGCTCCCTCCAGTCTGTGGGTTAAGTTCCAGCTCCGAGCTTTGCATTCAAGACCCTCCGTGCTCTAGTTCCTCTGGTTTCCCCATCCTCATTTCTCACCATAAATGTTGTACTGTACCCCCACAGAACTATGTGTTAGTCCTTGAACATACCATGCTGTTTTACACAGTTTTGCTTCTGCACATGTTGTTACTCCTACTCAGAAAGAAACTTTATAGTGGAAAAGTCCGGCACCACCACCTTCCCCGAGTTAATTCAAGTTAACATGGCGAATAATGGACAAACTCATACCATGTGCTCCTGATATGATGCACCAAAAGGACACAACACTTTCGTAGCATTGTTGCTATAAATGCATAATTTAATCTAATCATGACGAAACTGACAAACCCAAGTTGAGGGATAGTCTACAAAATAAATGACTTGTTTACTTCAAAACCGACAATGCTATTGACAAAAAAAGGCTAAGAAACCACTTCAGACTAAATATAATTATAGACATATAAAAACTAAATGTAATGTGTAACCCTAGATTGGCTCCTAGATCAGAAAAAATAAATTGTTCTAAAGGACATTGAGATAATTGGCAAAATTTAAATAAGATATGCTAATTAAATAACAGTATTATATTTCCTAATCTGGTAATAGTACTGTGGTTATTTTAAAAGCAAGGGGGAATAAGGTCTGTAACTTACTCCCAAATAGTTACACACACACACACACACACACACACACTCTCTCTCTCTCTCTCTCTCTCTCTCTCTCTCTCTCTCTCTCTCTCCCCCCACCCCCATTCCCACCCTCTTTCTCACACACAAAGAGGGAGAGAAGGGAAAGGGGGACTTATTTTTAAAAAGCTTTTAAGTTTGTAAGGACCCTGACCGTCTATCCCTTCAAGATTCTGCTCAAATATTCTCTCTCTTTGAGATTTCTCAGTGCTCCATTTTTACCCTGGTAGAGTGATATTGCAATGCCACAGGGCCACTGTGTCACTCTACAAAGTGCCATTCTACAACCAGGCACCTTTCCTTATGGCTTCTCCAAGAAGCTTTCCTTAACCTTTTTACTTTTGAACTAGCTAACTAGCAAGTTATGAAACAACAAAGTTAAGGTAATTAAAATTTTTTCACATATTTACTTAACTGACATGAATTCCTCCATGAGGCTCAGTACAGCTTCCTCTTGCCTCTGATAATTTTAACAATAGAGTATCTCCCTTATCTGCTATTTCACTTTCTGTGGTTTCAGTTACCCACAGTCAGTCATGGTTTGAAAATATTTTTAAAATTCCAGAAATAAACAATTTGTAAGTTTTAAATTGTGTGCTTTTGTGAGTGGCATGATGAAATCTTGCACCATCCTACCCAGGATGTGAATCATGCCTTTGTCCAGCATAGCCATGCTGTATATGCCACCTGCCCGTTAGTCACTTAGTAGCTATCTCAGTTATCAGAGAGAGAGAATTATAGACAAACCACATTCACGTAATTTATAATATAGTATATTATTTGGTTGTTCTATTTTATTAGTAGTTATTGTTGTTAATCTCTTACTATTCCTAATCTATAAATTAAACCTTATCATAGGTTTGTATGGATAGGAAAAAAACACAGTATACATAGGGTTTGGTACTATCCACTGTTTCAAGCATCCACTGGGGACATATTCCCTGCAGCTAAATGGGGATGACTATATTTCCCCCATCCCACTTCCTGTCCTAGCCCCCTATTATAGTCAACCCATCAAACCAGGGAGAGCACCATACGTTAGCAGGGTTTTCTGCTGAGGGATACAGAGAAGAGTAGGACTTGGTCAATGCTCATTATCTAAAATGGCGGGAGAGACAGAAAAGTAAACAGACAAAAATAGTACAAGATGATCAGGGCTATGGAAGATGGCAAAAATAAAGCTGTGGATGCACAGGAGGGTCATCTGGTGAGGGGGTATGTCAGAGAAGGCTTCTTAGAGGATGTCACAAATAAAGCTGAGCCACGAAAGAAAAGTATGTCCCCTAGGCTCATCTTATATTTTCTTTGCCTTAGAACTAGCAACCAATCAGTTCTCCAAGAAATACTGATTCCTTTTATTGATATTCAGAAACCAAGATCTGGGAGCTAGGTATGCTCACTGTTATTGAGGTATCACTACTTCTAGCCCCTCTCACTGGCCAGAGTTAGAAAATATATGCATGTATCTACACACATATCTATATTTTTTATCTACCGAAATGTGAGGCCATATTGATAGTGCCAATTAAAATCTAGTACCACGTTTCCTTCCAGCCTTTCCTTTCTTGGTTTATGACTTCTTTCTCTAATACAAGAAACCTGACTCCTATTATCTACAATATATTTACTTGTTTGTTTGACCCTAGTATACAAATAAAGTAGTTCCAGAATTCCTAATGCATAACTCTGAGAGAAACACATTTATAAACTAGGGTGCTTTGACAGTATACAGTTCTTTTTTTGTCTTCAGCCTTACAGTATACAGTCAAAACACTGTTTTTCAAGGTCAGCTCCTTTCTTCAACATTCCCTTCAGTGTGGCTATGTGATTTACTTATGATAACAGTTAGAATTATTTGTCACAGTCTGCATTCTCCTCTGCCCCACCCCATCCCCAAATACTAGTTGTTTAAAAAAATTACATAAAATAAATTCACTTCTTTTGTGGTGTATAGTTCTACAGGTTTTGAAAATGCATAAAATTACGTGTTGAACACCACAGTTCCATGCAGAACATTTCTCATCCCTCAAATAGTTCAAAGGTAACTGTAATTTTAATTCTGCTTTCCCAGCATCAACCAGGAGGTGGCAGGGTTTCTCTCTGAGAGGCAGCCTTCACAAGGCAGCTGAGCTTGCCTGCTCTGCATGCAAATGGGCCTAGGAAGGCAGCATCCCATCCTTCATATCCCGTGTCATCTTTTCCTGGTCATGGTTATAGAGGTTATGAGGTTAAGCTTCCTCTTTCCCTGAACTAGGTGAGTCTGGCTGGAAGCCTCAGAATTTCACACTCCAACTCAATAAATAAGCAGGATGATTCATCAGAGTAGTCAAGAAGGCAACCCATAAATATGCTTTGATAAAATATTCAGTGAGAAAAAAAATTCACAGTAAGGGCAACAAAGAGAGAAGAAAAACTAGAGACTAACATCAAATCAGGTGAAGGTGGGTAGATGACTACAGACTCCCTTTTCAAGACATTACTTGTACTGATGGCTGGTAAATATTGCCCTAAGAGGAAACTGAAGGGAGAAGAGAGATTTCTAGGTAGAGGAAAAAACCTGACCACAAGCCGGACAGTGCAAGGCATGCTTCAGGCACAGTAAGTATGTTCTGGACAGAAGATGAGGTTAGAAACACAGACAGGGGATAAAGTTGGTAACAGTTTAAATGCCCTATCACTTTATCATCCAGTAAACAACAGGGTACTCCAACATGCGAGCAGCTACGCCATATGGTAGACATGTGAAGCAGCATGTTGTCCATGTGGTTACATATAAGATCTGCTTAATTAATAACAAATTACAATTTAGTTAGTAATTAATAACCACCAATATAACCACTACTAAACCACCTATTGGTTAAGTCATTTTACCTTCCTAAGCCACATCTATAAACCGAGAGTAATAGTTAATTACAGGGTTGTTGTGTGTGTTTAATGAGATAATATGTACAAAGTTCATTAGAGTCTCCAGTATACACAGTGCTCTATAAATACTAGTATTATAAATAAATTTTAAGTGACCTAAATTTATCTCAATGTACTTCTATATTTCTCTTACCTTTCTTCATTATGGGCAAATTTTCTAAAGATTCTTCTTTTCTCACACCCAATAAAAAAATCAGCCAGAAGTATATCTGGATATCTACACTCATACGCGTTACAAAATCATACAAATAGTTCACAAAATATGACTACCCCTCACCTCTACACAGTACTATTATTAATCCTTAGTAACTCTTCTGGGCATTTTATGTACATTGTCATATTTAATCTTCTAGAGAGCTCTGAAAGGTATTATCATGCCATTTTAAAGGTAAGATAATTGAGCACTGGAGACATAAAGCAAACTGCCTGAGGTCACAGAGCTGATTTGTCACCAACTTCTGCCTCCAGAGCCTCTATTCTTTCTATTGAAGTAACTGCATGACTCTCCACCATCCATGAAAATATTCCCAACTTCTGACATTGGCCCTCTTCTCTTCTGTATCCAAGTTATCTATTTGGGTGATTTCTACCCAGTGACAAAACTTCACCACTTCTGTGCCAACAGCTGTACCAACTCCTACTTCCAAGCAGGACTTTCACCTCGGTTCCAACCCTATATCCCCAGCTTTCTCAGTGGACATTTCTGTGTGTCCTTCTCAGGTACTTCAGACTCAGAATTGACAGGCCCAAATTTTGCCCCACCCTGTTTTTTTCAGCCTGACTTTTTTTCCCTGGTAAGGCGATTATTATTCATCTAAATCTTCAACTTCTAACGCTTTCCAACACCCAGTATGTCACCAGCTCCTGCCAGATGAGCTTCTCCCACATGTTCCCATTTGTGCCATTATGTTCCCCTTTCCTCCTTCAAACCCTTCATACTTTTCTGTGGACGCTTCTAAAAACTTTCTTCTTCCTATACCCCAATCCATTCTTCAAAGCTGCCTTCTGGGTTAATCCTCTTAGAATATAAATTTTATTCATGTCATCTCAGGCGCATGGCTCTTGGAAAGCTTACCAATAAATCCCAAATTCTTCACCAACCTGGATGCAGCTTCCTGAACAAACCTACCTTAGCCTCTAGTATGCCAGGATTCTAGCAAACAAAATGATATCACATCCAGGGGACCTACTGCCTTCCTGCCTTTTTTCCTACAATTCCTACTTCCTGTCATCATGCCCCAAGAGACAAACTAATGAAGTATATTAATCTCAGTTAGGACTTGATGTGTCAATTAGGGTCTTGCCATGTGGAGCCTGTGGATTCACTCTCACAGAATCCTTAACGTCTCACCGGTCTTTCTCCCCTAGTCTGGCAGATCGCTATAGGGAGGAACTGTAGCAGATTAATTTTGGGGTTATGCGTACACTGTGCAAGGCCTGGCATATACAGCAGGCTTCGGGAATGAATAACTCCATGGCTTAATAGCTGACACGAAAGGTAAAGCGATGGACGAAGGGTGGGTAGTAGAGCCACAAGCACCACTCACCCTTCCGGTTCATCCCCATCTGGAGGCATTTGAGCAGGCGGCAGTACTGGCACCTGTTTCTCTGCTTCCGAGACATGACACAGTTCTTGTCACGGCTGCACCGATACACCCGCTTGTTGCAAATGCTCCGCTTGAAAAAACCTTTGCAGCCCTCACAGGAGATAATTCCATAGTGCAAGCCTGTGGCGCGGTCCCCACAAATGAGACAGGTTCGTTGTTCAGCCCGATCATCTGGAACAGAAACTGAACATGAATTCAAGTTAGAATACAGTAGAAATAATGGCTTTATGACTGTAGTTCTAAAACAAGTAACCCTGCCCTGGGCAGATAAAGAACCTCACCCTCTTCAGGATAACTGGCAAACAGGAGACACCATTAGAGCCCTTGGAGACATCATTAGAGCCCTTGTCTTAGGCACAGACCCCTGTGCATCTACCTACATGTACCACAAACACAGCCTATTGGAAAAATGAAATTTATGTTCCTCCCCCTGGATTTCATCAACGCATGGTCCAGTATCCAAGTCAGAAGCCTGGACGATATCTTCCTTCTTCCTTAGCTTTCTCAGCCACAGCTCATTACTTCTATCCAGTGGAAAGGTGGTAAGGATTACTGAAAATGTATACAAGTGCCCACTGCATGGTATACATCCAATTAATGTACTTGTGAAGTTTTTACCATGCCCAGCTAAGCCAGCCAGTCAGCCAGCTGTCTGTCCTTCTAACCATCCGTCTCTGTCCGTCCATCCGTCCATCCATGCATCCATCCACCCATCCGTCTATCCATCTAACAGTTGTGTATTGAGCAACTATTCTATTCTAGGTATTGTTGTAAGGCAAGGCTCTTACAGTGAATATAAGTCCCTGATGAAGCTTCCTACTTTCTAGCAGAACATCTACTCTCTGTGTCCAGGCTCTGTCCAAGGTACTGTGTGTTCAGAAATGAAGCATCATAATCCCTATAGTTAAGGAATTCAATGCCTAGCAACAAACAAGTTAGTCAAAGAGAAAATTCAGGCTGGGATATGGCTCTCCACTTACTCTTCCCTCAAATTTCACTCATTGAGGACCAAGCAAATGCCAAAGAACAAGCATATGCCAAACAAACAAACAAACAAACAAACAAACAAAAAACACCCTGGTGAACTGTGACATCAGATCTTGCTAAGAGATGCAAGAAACCTCCAGGACAGATTTTAATCAGAAACCAAGGCAGGGAACCAGAGATTTGAGCCTCATTCCTGAATTACAGGCAAGGTATATTGTTAGGTATGTAGCCCTAGAATTAGAGAGATGCTTATTTTAAACCCAGTTCTGACATCGGCTGGATGAACTTGGGCAAACTGAGTTACATCACCTCCCTCTCTGAGTCTTGTTTCTCTTATCTGTAAAATTAGGCTTATAATGGTACTTATATACCATAGACAAAGTACTTAGCACAACGCCTGAGCTATAACAGACATTTAATAAATAATAGCTATTATTTTCATTCTCATTATTATCCTAAAAGGCCTCCACTTAATATGATGACATTCCTGAAAAGTATTTGAAGACAATGTTAAAGAAAGGTGCTATATACATGAGGATGTAGAGAGGGAAGGAGATTAGCATTTACGGAACCTTTATTATATACTGACTTAGAGATATGTTCTATGATCACCATTTATAATAGCCTGAATGATGGCCATACAAAGATATCATCAGGTCCTCATCCCTGAAACTTATAAATGTTATCTTGGAAGGAAAAAGGATCTTTGTAGATATGATCAAATTAAGGATCTTGAGCTGGAGATTATTTGGGATTACAAAGGTAGGCCCTATTTTCAATGACCTGTCTTTATAAGAAAGAGGCAGAGGGAAATTTCATATACATGGAGAGAACACACACACAACACACACGTGAGAAGGCATTGTGAAGACAGAGGCAGAGGCTGGCCACCAGCCAAGAAAGACCAGCAGCCACTAGAAGCTGGAAGAGGCAAGGAATGGATTCACACCTTCATTTCAGCCCAGTGATATTGATTTTGTACTTCGGGCTTTCAGGCTGTGAGAAAAAAAAGTTCTGTTTTAAGCCACCCAGTTAGTGGTAAATTTTAGCAGCACAGGAAACAAATACACAAATTTTTTTCCTACAGGGAAACAGACATACAAAAGCTCTTGTCCAAAGTCACAGAGCAAATAGCAGGTAAGCAGAGAGAAGCAGACATATGAGATCACACAGATAGGGAAACAGAAAGACAGATAAGAAAAGAGGAATTGCCTGAGTTCTTGAGGATTCTACAGTTCCAAAGTACAGACCTTTCTAGGCTTTTCTAAAACTTGGATGTACTTCCTCACTATGGGCAAATTAAAACACTGTGACAAATTGACATTCCAATGTTCTTGTAATACAATATTTTTTTTTCTTTCTCAAGCTAATTTAAACGAGTTTCTGTCACTTGCAACTAAAAGAAACAGCAAAGATACTTAGCTAAGATACATTTTACAAAGTTATAAAAATGGTCCTGGTGTAATAAGCATTCTTTTTCTTTTCCTATTAAAAAGGCAAAGGAATCTCAAAGTAAACCTTATAGCAAAGTTACAATAGTAAGTTAAAAAACTAAATAAAGAAAGGCCAAACAGGCAAAATGAATGGTATAGCAATACTATGTGTGGGATGTGATTTCCCAACTTTAAATTAAAACCATTAACGTTCTAGTATATATTTACACACACACACACACACACACACACACACACACACACACACACACACACACACCAGAACTCTCCTAGAAAAGACTTACAAATAGTTGTAATTAATCAACATCATAAGAACCACACTGACTTCCTTTCTTCATGGCTATTTCACCAACCAACCAACCAAGCACTCTCTTTGTTTGCGTTGTCATTTTAAGGCTCATAATCCCAAAGGTGGGGACAACTTATCATCATTTTGTAAATGAGAAAATGGAGATCTCAAAAAGAGTTAAATAACTTGCCCACTTAGGAAGAGGCTGGCCCTAATCTGCCAATATCAGAACTGGGAGTTCAAATACCTCTTCATAAATCATTCTGTGCAGTATCTGAATCCAGAGCAAAGGGTCCACCTAACAACTATCAAATACACACACCTGTTAAGAATCTGCTCGTCTCGTAACACTGTGTGTCCTTTTCCTAAGAGTTTAAAAAGACACCATTGAGATCAAAGACTAGATGGGAACATTTTTCCACTGATGGGCATAAAGAGAAGAGATTCCCTTTAAGTCCTATGACTGCTTCTCTGTCTGGCCATAGCTAATCTTATCGTCACATTCCATTTATATAAGTAGCACTGGTCTATGCCACAGACCAGTAACTAATTCAGAAGAAAGTTCCTCAAAGGTACAAGAAAGGCCCTTCAGATCCCTTGCAGTCTTTCAAAGAGGCCTCTGGCATGCGCCTCTCACAGCATGTTGGGAAAGATCATAACAGGAGAAGCTACTGTTATCTGGGCATTTGGGTGCCAGGCTCTGTGCCAAGCACTTAACATATGTTACTGTGCTTAATCATCACAACAAACCTAAACGAGGTGCCCTTATTTACAGATGAGAAACTTAAAGCTCATGAGGTGGTATCACTTTCCAACAGTCGCCCTGCTAGTGTAAGAAAGGGAGCCCCAAAGGCTATGGCACCTAACCAGCATATTCTATGGCCACACCAACGTAAATCTATCCATATCCTCTACACAGGTAAATCAGGCCTGTCCCCACTTAGGGTGGAGGGGAAGCTAGAAAGCCAAGGTCTCCTTTTGTAAATGAACAAATTGAAGCAAAATGTCCCTAAAGCTGCCTGGTCAGATAACAGATTTTGGCACCTCCTATTTTGTAAAGGACTTGAAGGATATTTAAAGTATGTTTATGTTCATTATCTCACTGTAGCAGGCCAAGGCCAGGATTATTCTTACAGATATGGTAAAGAACACTGGGTGAGAACCAAATGTGTACCATGCAACATTCAAGAAGTTTTTATATGTGCTGTCTCATTTCTTCATCACAATAACTGTGAGAGGCATCATTATCCCCACATTACAGAACCTGGAATCTTAGAAAAAGTGCCTTAGAAATTGTCTTAACAGACTTTTACCTGAACTTCCTCTACAATATCCAAGATGAGGAGTTGTCCCACATTCTGGAGCTGACCCTTGAACAACACGGGTGTGAACTATGAGGGTACACTCACACACAGATTTTTTCCAATAAACACCTGTACTGTTTTGGATCTGAGGCTGAGAGTCCATGGATGTGGATAACCAACTGTATGAAGTATGTATGCCATTTTATAAAGGGGTCTTGAGCATCTGTGGATTTTGGTATCGGGGGTGGGGGGTCGGTGAGAACCAATCCCACATGTATACTAACAAGTTTCTGGGGAGTTAAAAGTTACATGTGGATTTTTAACTGCACGTGGGAGTTGGTATCCCCACCCGTGTTATTCAAGGGTCAATAATACTTATACACAGCTAGTGACTCAATTAGAGTATTTCATTCCATTCATTTCATTTTAGACAGTTTTAATGGTTCACAAGCTTTTCTTTATCTTTACACTGAGCCAAAGTCTGTTAACCTGAAGCTTTCCTCATTGCTCTGAGTTATGTGTTCATGGGGAGAAAAAAAAAAAAAAGATGTAAACCAATCACTCAGAGATTTAAAGAAAAATGAAGTTCTTGACTATGAAATTTTCCTACTTCCATTTCTTATTCTTAATGAAACATACAGTATCAAAATCTCTCAAAACAAAGTATCCAGAACTAGTTTGTTTTTCTTAATATAAGACTCAATTAACTTTGCTTAAATGTTTCTGTAGCTATCACCACCAGTAAACACATAGTATTTTGTAATTACTGTGCTATAAAAATGCTACACATTTTATAATAGGAAACTTGAAGCTTAAAAAAGTAAAGAAATTTAATCTTGGCTACACAGTGGGGAAAGTGTGGAAGTGAAATTAGAATTCAAGACCTTCCAATCCTAAAACTGCTATATTTCTAATCCCTACACTTCACATCTGGTTCACAGACATCTAAAACCTAGTTATATTTCACATAGATCATTAATCCATTATTTCTTATTCCAGTCTTTATGATTGTTGAATCTAAGGTTATGACTTTATATTTATCTTTGATCAATTTTATCTTTACATAATAAATTCTATATGTCATTCTGGTCTATTAAAATCTTTGGGGATTAGTCCTGCCACTCAAGTGTTAGTTATTTCTCCCACCTTCTTTTATCCATGTATGGCCAGTATTAGGTTATTTTCACTTCCAACCTTAAAACAATATTAAACAGAATTTGGCCTTCAGGCAAACTGTTGGCGCCCCTTCGCTAATCTGACTTATCCATTAGCATTCTGGAAATAGTTGGTCAACTAGTTTTGTCCCTTAATTAGGCTAGAAAATCTAGTCTGGCCTGCATTTCTCTATCTTACACATCAGGATATCACGATCACTGTGTTTGTTATATGCCTCACTGAAATTCCAGTTTCATTACACTCCAGAATTCTCTGACTAGAGCCTACCACAAAGGAATGGTTCACAATCATTCCTAATGCAATGCTCTTAATCTATTAATTCAGTTTTCTTTATCTGTATTATTATACCTAAAATATATTGGGAAGGAAATCAGGCAACTAACCACTTGAAAGTGGAGACTTCAGCTCATAACAGCTGTAATACTCAAGAGTCAGTATGATAAAGGCAGAGGAGTGAATGAAAAGCTGAGAGTTTGAAAAATTATAGGTATCTAAAACTCTGAACAGGTAGTCTGCTATCTACAAAAATAGTAATGGGTAAAAAATAATGTAGAACAGAGAAGACTCTAACTGATTTATCAGAGAACAGAATGTCTTGAGCGGGAGTACTAGAAGAGCTCAAACTGTGAACTTTAAAAATACTATTTCCTACAAAGAGGAGCCAGCATTCCTTAGAAAAATGGTTGATTCCAGGTTTGAGGGACAAGATGAGATGAATATGGCAGAGCTACCCAAGATTAATAATGGGTCATGTCAAAAGGAAACAGAAAATGACATAAAAAGCCTCCCACTGGCCTAAAATGGAGCAATCCATGCATCAAAGAGAATAATGCTGGCAATGAATTAAAACACTTCAAATATAAAAATCAATGTGCTCATAATATTAAAAAGAAAACCTCATTAGCTACCACTGGAGGTTGCTAAGACACCAATTCATTATTCTGAAAATTGATGAATGGGAAAAAAATCAAAATTAAAGTAAAAACAACTAGAATTTTCCTCTCTTGTTCCCCTCCCCAACGGTAAGAAAGGAGAAGAGGGTGGAAACAAAAGACGTTTTTAAAAACTTTAAACTTTTAAACTTTAACTGAGAAGGCTGGGATCAGGTGGACAGATCTGCCTGGCAGTCAAGGGAACAGGCTTGGGTGGTGAGGGCCCGAGGCAAGTTAAAACTCAATTCAGGAATGGAAAGGAAAGAGACAACAGTCAGCTCTACAATCTCTTGAGCCAGAGGCAGAACACAGAGATTAAGAACTAGGACTCGAGTCAGACTACTTGAGTTCAAATCTAGACTCTGTCCCTTGCTGTGTGTGTGACTTTGGAAGTTTCCTAACCTCTCAGAGACATCTCATTTTCTAGTCTATAAAATATGGCTAAATATTATCTTCTCCAAAAAACTGGTGTGAGAATCAATGAGTTAACAGGTTACTCATTATAATTAATACAGACCTCTGTATTAGAATGAAATAGCTTTGCAAACTCTAAAGTACTAGACAATATTGTTGTTTATCTTTTTTTATCTTTTTTTTTTTTTAACCTAAAAATCTTTTTAAAATTACACTAACAAGTATTCTGTCAGTCTGGTGGCAGGAGAAGGTAATGGCAAATTTCCAATGGAGGTGAGAGCTGAAGTATGATTGCCAGTTAGACGAGTGAAGGCAGAGGAGGAAACAGGCAGAAAGAGCAATCATTGTATAAAGTTACATTTTAAATTTGGAGCTGAAAACCTCTCTTCAACTTGGGTTTCCTCTGAGAAGAATCTCATTCTTCCCTAAAGTAACCAATATAGTTTACTAAACTTCAGTAAGACAATCAAGGTGAGTTACACAGAAATATCTACAGATATAATATCAGGTTATGTCCTACCCCTGTATATGTAAGAGTTATGATCTGCAAAATGTTCTAAAATCAGCTTGATGACTAATAAAAGGCTTTATTACTCACAACACATAAATGTAACCATACACAAGCTTTATTAGAAAAAAGGTAACATGCTTGTTTTTGCTATAATCGTCCAAAGTTTAGGAATAATCCGTAGAATTTTTTTAAATAAAAAATTATTCTAGTGCAGGTAACGGGAACTATATTAAATTTCATTTCTTCAAACTTTAACACGCCTGCTGAGATAAATATGGGCAGATGGAGAGCTTAGTTAGGATCTCTATGGACAGAGATTAATTTTCAGAGGCAGAAATGTCAAATTCAAAGGAAATAATGAAAGTGGTGAATAAAGCTGCTGATATGTCTGGCCTAGAATATTAATAACAATTGAACCAGGTACACAGCCCCAGGAACATCTCAGAGAATCGCTGCTCGAATAAATGGATGTTCCCATCTCTACATCACTTATCAAGAACAGTAAGTAAATGAAAGCAAAGATACTTATAAACAAATCTGGTCATCAATCTGATAATACTTAAGTTTTTGTTTTATAAAAGTGGAAGGACTGCTTAGTTATAACTTACCACGGTTACACTGCAGATTAAGTCTCAATCAAAGACATTATTAATAGCCAACACCTTGTATCATGATTGCTACAAAAAAGATGCTCATTTTGTTAAATGAATGAACGAATGAATGGACAATAAATGAATAAACGGCATGGCTTACTGCAGTCCTTTCCAAATTACAAGTTATAACAAGTTATAGCATTATGACTAGCATTTGTGAAATAAAATAGAAAATATCAAAGTGCATCATATGTAGTAAGGGTAAAATATAATAAAACATTTCTTTCAATTAAAGTGTGTGCATTTGGGAGCTGGCATGTACATATGTACAGTGGAGTAGTGGATCACAATGCACTATGGATCAAAATGTAAAAAGTCTAATATACATTGACTTGGTGGTTAAGACACACTGGATATAAATTCCAGCTCTGCTGCTTCCCAGATTCATAACCATGAACACATGACTCAGTTCTCTAAGCCTCAGTATCAACTGTAAAACAGAGATAACAATAGTATTTATCTCATGGAATTACTAGGGAATAAATGACATACAATGATAACTGCTAACATGTACCTGATACATATTATGAAATAAGCTTTGATATATGTCACATAAAATGATTCACTCATTCCTTACAATGCTGTGTAGTATATTATTACTATTATGTCTATTTTGCAAATGAAATAACTGAGGTACACATAGGATAAGAAATATGCCCAAGGTCCCATAGCTAGAAGGCAGCAGAGCCAGAATTCAAAGCTGACAATCTTGTCCAGGATCTGAGACCCTTCACACTATGCTATACTGCGTAATACAACACTTAACATAGTAAACAAACAGTATTAGTTGTACTGTTGTTATTAAAGATAAGTTTTCTGTAAGATTAAGACCTAATAAAAATTTGCAACTTTATGAAACATTCTGGCAAGCATGTTTTAAAAAATCCATCTTAAACAAAATCAATAAATAGTGCTTTAATAATTTTTTTAAAAAGGGGCTTTGATAGAATTCAACATTATTATTCAACTCTCAGCAAACTAGGAATAGGAAAAAACTTGTTTGATATGATAAAGGTTATCTGGAGAAACTTATACCAAATATCATACTTAATGGTAAAATACTTTAAAAAAGAACGAAAACAGCAAAGATACTTAAGAAAAACAAAGACTTGACCCACTACAGATCAGTATTCATTTTAAAGCTATAGTAATTAAGAAACCTTTTGTTGGCTCAAGAATAAATAAACCAAGGAACTAAATGGAGACTACTACAACATAATCATGCATATATAAATATTTAATTTATGATAAAGATGGGACTGCAAAGCAGTGAGAAAAAGACAAGCTTTTCAACAAACGGTGTTGAGACATATATCTACATGGAAAAAATGAAACTTGATCCTAGCTCAAACCATGAAATATTTAATTCCAAGGAGACTGAAGACTTGAGTATCAAAGCAAAATAATATTCCTCCAAGAAGATAATAAAGAAGAGTTTCTTCATGATCTGGGTTAGGAAGAGATTTTTAAAATAGAACACAAAAAGTAGAAAGGAAAGCACTAAAACTGGACTACGTTAAAAACAAGAACTTTAACTGAAAAGGCAAGCCACAGCTTGGGAGAAAGTATATGCAATATACATGACCTACAAAGAACTCATACCCAAAATATAGAAATCACCTCTCTATCAATGAGGAAAAAGAAACCCTGCACAAAACTGGGCAAGAGACCTGAATGGGGATTTCACAAAGGAGGCTATCAATACAGTCGATAAACTTATGAAAAAATGTTCAAATCCATCAGTATATAGGACATGTGAATTAAAACCACAATGACATTCTATTACACATCCATTAGAATGGATAAAAGTAAAAAATAAAATAAAAAATAAAAGATTTCAAGTTATGGCGGCAAGTTGGAAAAATTAATTTTCATATACTTTTAGTAGAAGTTTTTATTGGTACAACTACTATGGAAAACGGTGTGTCATTGTTATAGTTGAAGATATACCTACTTTTTGACCCATTCCCAGGTATTCATCCAACAGAAATTCATGCGCATGTGTATTAGGACATATTAAAATTAATCCAAATATTCATCAACATGGCTATAGAGTAAAATTCATACAATGCAATGCGAGACAGTGGTAAAGTTATTTAAATTACTGTAACAACACAGATGACTCATACAGTGTTGTGTAAAAGAAGCCAGAAAAAAATAACTGTAGGATTCCATTTATATTAAATAAGTTAAAACGAATCAAACCAGGCACAGAGAGGAAAGAGATACACAGGTAAGAGACTGCTGGGGTGGATATGTACTTTCGGATTCTGGCAATACTCTACTTCTTGACTTGGGTGGTGCTAGCTTTATATTAGTCTATTAAGCTATAAATTTGTGTTTTGTGTACTTTTCTCTCAGTTTTATATTACACACACACACACACACACACACACACACACACACACAAGCCAGCAGAGCACATCGGAAAAGGGAAATGACATCAGCAACGGCAAAAGGAAGAAAAACGAGTAAGGTTTTTTTGAGGAAACTGCACAGGATATTAAGTAGAGAGAGCTATGCAGGAATGGTCAGAGATAAGTCTAGAACACTAGTTTGGAATAGATTTCAAAAGATTTTACCCTCTTAATAAAGGCTACTGAGATTTTTAAATAGAGATGTGTCTGGATCAAAGCAGTATTTTAAAAATATTAAACTCATGATGATGTGCAGGTTGCAACAAAATGGATTGCATGGAGATCCAGGTAACTCGAATGGTAAAGAATGGCTGACTGGAAGTGAAAAGAAAGTTTAGGGAGCCAAGAAAGGGCTTCTTGACTGACTACATTCCAGGGGGCTGGGGAGGAAGGGACAGGAAAATGTCAAAAATAAACTTGAGGTTTTAAAGCAAGGTGGCTAATAGAAAAGAGAAAAAGGAAAATGCTGAGCAAGGGACAGAATCAACGGCTTTTGTTTACAAAAAGATGATGGGTGAGACAAGCAGAAATATTCCAAAAGCAGTTATTTTAAGGGACAATGGTTAAGACTAGAATGAAGGATCTGGGAGTCATCAACACATGGAAGAGCTGAAACTATGGCAACGGATTAGAACTCCAAGGGGGGAGATGTGTGGAAAAACAGCAGCAGGATGAAACCAAGACATAGTTGGGGAAGAAAGTGAGATGACATGATCAAAGAATAAATAGGTAGACTATAAATCGTGATTATGAGAAAGATAAGGGACAAAAGCATTTCACAAAGAAGAGAGCACCGTCAAAAGTGTGAGGAATGAGAAATGCCTTAAAGATCAATGCTCAGAAAAGTTTCACTGAACTGGTTAGAACAAATCCTGAGCTAAAAATAGGTGAGTACTAAAGAAATAAAATTAGTATTTTATTGAGTAGTATCACTCCATTTGAATGATAAATATTTTGTAGGAAAAAGCAACAGATTTAAGCAGATTTTTTTTAACTAGGATTCATATGCATTTAAAAAAGATAAACATAAAAACAAAGGCTTTTTAGAGAATGAGCTATAATCCAGACATACTTTCAAAATAAAAACTTGCATGAAAAATAAGAGAAGTTCGTCATTTAAAATTTTCTTATGTATTTTATTTTTACTAAGAAAAAGGTAGTTACTTGCCCAGAGTCAGAAAAGTAAAGTGATTCACCCAAGGTCACAGAGTGACTCAGTCAGTGATGGAGCTGAGTTTCAACCTTACTACTTTTCCAGAAACAAACTTTCCATTATACCACACTACCCGCTATGGCTGGGCAGGAGAGAGTATGGTATGTGTCCAATTCGAGCATCAGTGCTGCTGCCTTTTTTTTTTTTTTTTTTTAACCAAAGAAACAACAGAAATTTATGAAAGGAAGAACCAACCAGAGGTATTCTTACCATCCTGTGAGTGAACACCAAGTACCTTTATATTAGCAACCAAATTATACTTTAATTTGGTTAAATGCAGATCAAAATCTGTTACCAAAAATGCCTTTCTCTCATACTTGCACTTAGCTCTGCTGTTAACAGAAATACCTCCCCCACCCCAAGAAGGGTATTTTACCCATTCCAAGGAATCAGGTTACACAAATTACATTTGGAGACTGATTTTTATCAAAACCTGCTTTTCAGATTGTGATGAAGGCCAGATTTAGGAAATGGAGAGTACAGCTGCTCACTTGACCAAAATTATACTGACAACTAAGGCATTCTGGAACCTGCCTGGCTAAAGGGTATTTAAAACAAAGGGGATCTGTTTCTCCTGGAAAACTGGTTCCAAGTCTCTGATCAGCTGCACATTCTAAGTACTGACTCCACTCCGTTTCATCAATTGCCACCATCTGAAGTGAAGGCCTCAGGTGGTGTGGCAGAATTTAAATTGGAAATAGGTACACATGAAATTTCATTTGCCAACAGAATTTAAACAGAAGCAGATAAAAATCTTAGCCTTTCTCCTCTACTCATTTACTATGGCTCCTCTAATGCACATAACACTAAAAAAATCCATTTCCAAAGGCTACCCATGGGAGTTCCTTGGGGAACATTTATAAAAAGTGACATCCATTGGATGAAAACAAGTGAGCAACTCACAAGACTGGTGTGGGCTGAATGTTTGGGAGTTATACTTACAGGTCACTAAAAAAGATGAAAAACACAAAAGGAAATGTTACCACCATTAATGGCTAAAGCCTGGAAACAAAGATGAAATGGCTCACAAATTACAATTAACTGAAGCCACAGGAAACGAATCCAGGGAAAATGCTACCCCACCACTCAACAGGTGGGGGCAAGAAAATAAAAATTCAGATTACAGCCCCCAGCTCCTTCCTCTCTCTCTTATATGTAGGAATTTTTTAATTAGGAATCAACTTTCTATTTGTGATTAAAAGTTTTCATATTCATGCAAATTTAGATTTTCCAGTTGGGAAAAAGAATCTGCAAATCTGTGGTTAGTCTGATTTGGATTGTTACTGGGAACGTTTAAGGATTCCTCGTTCATTTAGGAAAAATAGGGTTTGGCTGAGTCTGAGGAATCTTCTCTAAAAAATAGATATAAATATACAGACATCAGATTGATATTTTGGACGCACACACTACAGCTCTAACAGATAAGGGTTTTGAAGTTGGAAGTATAAAGTAGGCAATGATTCACTAATATTACTTCTTACTTCAAATCATCTCCTGACATTTACTAGTTGATAACTATTTGAGGGCTCCTCTGTGTCCTTCGTGTACCTCACAATAGTGGAGAAGACAAGACATTAATCCCATAATTTCAAGAGCAATCAACACCAAACTAGAAAGAGAAACTATAGGTGGGCACAGAGAAGTGAGTGATTCTAGAGCTAGATGGGAAAGCAGAACAAAACTTTATGTAGAAGAGCTGTCACCTGAACAGTATGTCAAAGGGAATTATGCCCAATATAGGCAAAGAAACTTGCTAGCTGTAGGTATTTAGATGTGTTGTAGGAGTGCAGTATTTGAGGCAGAGGGAGCTGAGGAAGGCCTCAATGAACACTAGAACATGCACCTTGCACTTAGTATGACTTGACAGGCTTCGGTAGGGAGGCTGTAGGCATGCATGAGACCAGGATATGCTGGGAGAGCAGTCTGTAATAGATACCTTTGGGGTTGTCTGCTCGCTCTCACCAATCCTCTTTTCTTTGGAAACAGCCACTTCCCTGCCTGTGAAGCACTAGATTTACACTGCCTAAGCAGGTTGATGGTAACTGGGACAGAGACTGGCTACTGCTATCTGGACTGAAAAAACACACTGATCCAAGTTGATCAGATGAAATTCATTGTTCCCAAGATTCTATAATGTGGACACAGGGATTGCTGGCTTCTCATGCGACTGGAACGTGAATGTGACCAGTGAGATGGCCTTTTTCTAGAAAACAGAGGATGTGCGTCTATGTGGTAGTGGTGGTGATGGGAGCTGGGGTTGAAATGAAGCAGAGGGTACTGTACCCCTTCACAACAATCGCTAGGGCTCCTGAAACTTAAATTTAATTCCCTGTGACAAAAACATACTGGTCTTAATTCAATCTGTGGGCACTGACCAACCTGAATAAGCCTGCTCCCTCACCTATTCCACCAAGAGTTTCACAGCCTTTAGAGTTTAATACCCCTAGTCCCAACAAGTGACTTTCACAGTGTATCATTTCCAATCCCCTTTATCACAAAGGTCATCTGCCTTCTCCTCTGGACATGTTCCTGCTTGTAAGGATCATAAGAAAATATGATGCTCAGAATCAAGTGTAACTTGAGGAGTACAGAACAGAGGGGGAATTTATACTCCCTGATCCTGTTGGTATACTGTTTTTAACAAATGCAAATTGGGTTTATGGCCTTTAGGGCAACTGTAGTGTATATGTGAAAGTATATATTCTATGACTACATAAAACACACTGGATTAATATTATTGATTGGTCCAGTGTGTGTGGTAACCCAAACCTCTGTCTTTTTTCATGTTTTGCTGCTAAGCTGCCTCTTTCACATCTGCAATGGTAAGCTGGGCCTTGGCTTCGTTCATTGCTTGTTTGAGTAATCCTGATGTTCCTGCCTATCTAGATGATATAAGCTTTCTCTTCTAGCTTTGAGTCATCAATAGAAGCCCATGACCTATATTCCACATCTGTACCTCCAGCTTTTATGCAAAACTAGTGAGAATTAAGCTAGACTTTTGATCTTAGGCTGATCATTTTTCTATGCATCAAAAAACAATATAGTAAGTATAGTAATTTTTATATCAAAATTTGTTTTATTTTTTATATTTTTATATTTATACTTTCCCCTCAGTTGAGACATAATCGACATCTAGTTTATTGTATAGTTTAAGGTGTATAGCATACTGATTTCACTTAACATAATTATAAAATGATTACCACAAGTATAATGATGAAAATGGCTACAAAGTCAAATTGTCTGAGTTCAAATCTCAGCTTTTACATTTACTAAATGTATAGCCATACTATCTCAGGTCCCTCATCTGTAAAATGGGAATAACGATAGCACTTATATATCTCAAGGCTACTGTGAGGACTGACTTAATATATGCAACGTGCTTAGTGCTGAAAACAGCTGACATATATAAAGTGCCTGGCACATAGTAAATGCTCAATAAATGTGAACTTTACTATTATCATACTATCAACATTTTGTCTCAGGATACCTATCAGTAAAATGAGGATAAGGAGAAAAGTTCTTACGAGGACTAAACAGAATGTATGAGAAAGTGCCCCATATATTCTGAAGTTCAGGGTGCCTATGGAAAAGGGTGGTAATTCACATGAATGAGCTAACTTTTGCATGCCTAGGCCCTATTTGGCCAGGTACAGAAAATCACCTTCTTATAGTAGTTTCACATAGCTAACTCTTTGCTCCCCTTCACAACTACCTAAGGTTATGGAGAACCAAAATATAGTGACCTTTTACAGTAGATTACCCTTGCCGTTTTGTTTGTTTATTTTCACTGTAATTATAAAGTCAAAAACAAAAGCAACTCCAGCTTTGCATCCCAGCTAGTCACAATTTTAGCTGTGTGACAATCTCTCTGAGCTTGTTTCCTAACCTATAAAGAACTGCTATGAGAATGAAGAGATTAAAATATGTAAAAGACAAATAGTACCAGAATGAAGATGTGGATCAACAAATTTAGTTGTATTTTATTATGATTATGGTTAGTATTTCTCCACCCAGTGCCACAGCTCTTTATAGAAATACACAAATTTGAGTTTAATTTATAGGCTTCTATCAGAGAGGTGAAAATACAGTGCAATTATACCAAACAGTTAAACCAGAATTGTCAAAATATCCTTTAGGAAATATGTATACACAAAATTGTCTTTTGAGTTTATTCCAGAGACTCCCAGGAACTTCTATTAGTGCAGCTTCCAACTGTCAAAACTTTGTGCTTCCATCATCAGACTATCAGAAGTTGATCTGGCTACTACAGATTTCAATGATAAGCATTACTGACTTTGATGGTTGATGTGCTTGTTATGTATCTCAGTCATTTGTAACTTCTTTGATTACTTGGTCATGGATTGTGAAGTGATTAAATTTCAGAGCCAGAGGGGGCTCAAGAAATTTAATAGTTTCTTATTCTCCCTTACAGGTGGAGAAACTTAGGTCCAGAGAAGTAAAGTAACTTGGACCTGTTTGCATAAGTAACCTCTACGTTACAACTACCTCTACATTTCATTTGGCCTTTAAATGACCTATGTATCTATAATACTCAATGGCTGCTATTATGGATGACATCGATTTGTATATCAAATTCTCTATTCTAATAAATTGATGACTCGGCAGAAATCGGGACTACTGCGGATTCATCATGAGTGTTAGGGTGTTCAAGATGACTTTCTGAAATTTTAATACCATACTGAACATAGATGGACCCTCAGAATCCCTGAAATCTTTAAAATATACAGTCATGCTCCACTTAACAACAGGGATATGTTCTGAGAAATGTGTCATTAGCTGATCTAATATGTGTGAACATCAGAGAGCATGCTTACACAAACCTAGATGGTATAGCCTGCTATACATCTGTGCAATATGGTACAGCCTATTGCTTCTGGGCTGCAATCTATACAACATGTTACTGCACAAAACATGAGATTAAATCAGGCACAAGAGAAAATGATGCAATCAAGAGATATGGTAAATGAGATACATGAGGTTGCTGCCATAATAACATGGCAATATGTAAAATATGTTTTACAGTAAACTTTTTTAAGTAGAAAGAGTGTACCATAAAATAACAATATAAAAAGCACAGTTTAGTCAGGACATAAGCCAGTAACGCAGTTCGTTATTTTCAAATATTATATACTCTGCATAATTGTATGAGCTTTACTTTCACATGACTGGCAGCACGGTAGGTGTTTTACACCAGCATCACCACCAACACATGAGTAATGCATGGCACCATGACATTAACGGCCAGGACATCACTCACTACATGGTAAAAATTTTCAGCTCTATTATAATCTTTAGAGACTGCCACGCTTCATATATGTAGTCTACTTTTGACTAAAATGTCATTATTAGGTCCATGACTGTATATGTAAACTCTATGTGGACTAGCACTTTATCTGTCCTGATCACCACTGGACCTATCCAGAAAGTCTTACGAAGTAAAAGTACTACGGAACATTTGCTGGATGTATAAAATTGGACAAGCATCTGAATTGTCCCCCTTTTAAAACACCTTCCTCCCTTGGCTTCCAGAATACCACCCTCCTGGGTTTCTTACTTTCAATCCACTAGCTTCTCTTTTATTAAGCACTCTTTGGAACTCCAGAATATTGGCATATCCCTAGGGGTTAGTCCTTAAACTATTTTCTATCAACAGTCTCATTAGATAACTAGGGCCTTTTCACCTATATTGTGGTAATTCAACAAGGTGTATGTTTAACCAAAAACCTCCCCAGCGCTCCAGACTTCTATATCCGTACTGCCTATTTAACGTTCTATTTCGCTTTCTTACAGGATCTCAAAACTACAAAAGTCAAATATAATTCTAGATTCTACTCCTATTTCCTATTATCAACATGTTTCCTGGATAATCTTCCCCCATCTTACTAACTAGAACCAATATCCATTAGTTGTTCAGCCTAAAATCTAGGAGTCATACCTAATCCCTTCACTTTTTTTAATATTCCGTCAACCAAACCATCAGCAAACCCTATCAATTCTCCCTTCAAAACAGATCTTAAATCTATTCTCCACCTCTACTTCTACCAGCCCTAGTTTAAGCTACCATCTTCTCTCACCTGGATGATCACTCAGTCTACTAATGGTTTTTACTTCTCTTGGGCTCCCTACAATCAACTTTTCAATCCGTTCCACAGTGCAGTCAGGGGGATCTTTAAGAATTCTTCTGAGTAAGAAGCTCTAATTATTTCCTCTTGCACATGAAATAAAATATATAGTCTACACATACCCCTGGTATGATAAGGCCCTAGCCTAATTATCTGACCTCATCGAATTCTACCCTTCCTCCACTCACAATGCCACACACTGGAAAGAATCCTTTCTCAGTGTTAAAGAGTAATATATATCTAGAGAGAGGATTATAGAGGGCTAAGTCACAGTATATCAATTCAATCGTTTGACCTTCATAAATTTCACACAGCATTGTAGAACTGTGAGAAAATCTCGTGTCATAAAGTGCAGGTTAGAAAGAAAAGGTTGAGAGTTGTAAAAGGTTTGAGACATAAACTATAATTTTTGAATTACCTGGAAAATAAGCAAACCACTTCAACAACTAGAAATTGTATCCTTTTTCTATCTTCAGCCATTTAACTTTTGTAAAGAAAACTTGTCTAAAAAGGGACCTGCCTGTATGCAGAATATATAAAGAACTCTCAAACTTCAATACTAATTTTAAAAACACCCCAATTTAAAAAATGTTAAAAACTTGGACACTCTGCTTAAGAGGCTATGTGACTGGCAAAGAAGCATTTGCAAAAATGTCAAACATCATTAGCCACTAGAGAAATGAGATACCACTACATATTAAGGTGGCTAATATTTTTAAATGATAATACCAAGTTGTGGTAAAGATCTAGAGCATTCCAAGTAAGAATGTAAAATGATCCGACCGCTATAGAAAACAGTTTGGCAGGCTCTTATAAAGTTAAACATATGCTTATCATGTGACCCATCAAGTCTAATCTCAGGTATTTACTATAGAAAAATAAAAATTCAGGTTCACACACAAACTTGTACATGAGTATTTATAGTAGTTCTATTAATATTCACCCCAAACGGGAAATAAACTAAATGTTTTTCAAGGGGTAAATAGATCAACGAACATCAATAAAAAGAATGAACTACTGATACATGTTAACAATTTGAATAAATCTTAAAAGCATTATAGTGAATGAAAGAAGCCAGCTTCAAAAGGTCACGTACTGTCTGACACCATTGATACAACATAGTCAAGAAGGTAAAATTATAGTAGCAGAGAACAGATCAGTGGTTGCTAGGGGTTAGGAGTAAGGTGGGAGTATTAGCACAAAAACATAGCATCAGAAAATTTGGGGTTAATGAAACTGTTCTGTACCTTGATTTTAGCAGTGGTTATACAGATCTATATTTACAGAACTTCCCACCCCCTCGAAAACCCTCAATTTTACTGTATGTCAATTTTTAAATGTAATAAAATATGGAAGCACCTAATAACTTCCTATCCAACAACATTAGTATAGTGCTTTGGCCACTAAGTCATCAACATTTCACCAAGATCTAGGTAAAACTACAATGATTATCTCAGTAAAAACATATACAACTTGTCCTTAAAAAAAAAGAGGGGGGGAACCTTTCAGTCTAAACTAGTGAAAAAGTCTGGGTAAGTCATTAAGACTCCATTTCTCCACTCATTAAAAAAATACAACAGACTGCACAGATGGCCTCTAGGCAGAGTGTAAAACTTAAAACCATTTTACCAAAGCCTCTCCCTCTGTAGGACCTGACACTTGTAGCAAGGATAAGCAAGGCTACTGCATGCTCTCCCTAAGTGCAGCAGCAGTGTCCAAGCCTCCAGCTCTAAGGCAGATCTATGTGCCTTTAGAGGAAAGTACACCAACCTCCTCAACGTATTTGCAAGGGGATGACAGGAATGTGAAGAGGGCTCTCTTTTGCTCAACAGGGGTAGACGCCTCCATTCACAGACCAAAGCTCTCTCTAGGGTTTCTCTTGCATCTGGAACCAACCAGTCTTTCTGTCCTCTATGAGCCTTATAACTCACCCCCTACCCTGTCAGCTTGTTTCATGTTGTCATGCCTTTGTTTATCCTGCTCCTTCTCCCTGGGAGACCCTTCCCACTTTACCATCCTGACAAACATCCACCAATCTCTCATGATGCCTTCTTGGTTGAAGCCTAACCTGACAGCCCAAACAGAAATGAGCACTTCTACCTCTGCACAACCTCTGTGCCCTCCAGGATTGCTAACACTGTGCCTCCAACAGAGTGTTGCACCTATTAATCTCCCTCTACCAAATTCTATGCCTCACAGGGCGGGAAAAGATTTTTTTCTGTATCTCTAAAATATACCAAGCACAGAGCAATGACCAGTGAATGTCAGTTGAGTCAGTGAGTAGTATAGCTTCTCTACTTGCAAATCAAAGGGCACAGTTTATAAAAACTCTAGACAACAAACTAGTGGGCCAGGCCAGAAACCTTGTGCCAACGCTCAAAGCTTAGAATTCAGCTCTTTAGGTCCCTGCCCACTTCTAAGTCCTAGGGAAAAAGAGACCAAAGCTTTAAGTGAAACCATATGTTCTAGGGGTTGGAAAATGTAGCTGCCACACTGCATTACCAAAAGACCACTTTCTCCAGAACTGTGATCAGATTTAGTAGAATAGGCCCAGAACTCAGACGTGTACATTCGTGGAGACTCCCATCCTATTGGTCAAAAAGTGCTTTTGTTAACTACTTCCACGTGTAAAACAATGTTCAGAAAAAAGTGCCAAAGTCTCTCTGCATTCATTACTAAGACTGCACATGAGCACTCTTACACACATTACACTCCCATGGTTTAATGATGCAGCCATCGGAACCCAGGAGTGCTGCTTCCCCGACATACTGGATCTGTACTTTCATAGAACACTCCTTCCCCTCTCCTCAGAATCCCTACACATTCACCACTCTCCTAATTTAGAAAGGCCGATGGTTGGTGGAAATAACAAAGAAACTGAGTCCAAATATTTTTTAGCATATGACCTATGAACTTTTTGTACTAAAATTATTTTATAGTGGGTAGTTTTTCTCTAGCATCAGATTGGTAACCTCATGGCAAATGTTTTTGTGTGCAAGACTCCAAAAGGCATGTGGGTATTAGAGCAGAGGGGCTGAAAGAGAATTAATTTCTATGCATTCAAAAGGAACCTAGAATCTTTAATAGTACAATGTGATAGTCAGTTTCTTACAGTACCATTTTTTACAGGATGTGGTTAAAACAATGGATGGCTGGACTATATCCAGTGACAGGAAAAGATACCAATTGTAACACATCATCACCCCTCCCCTATCCTGCCCCTAACCAAATAAAAGAGGTGAGGGTGGTAGATTTTTCTTGTCAGCAGCAATTAACAGCTATCTCATGGCAAACTTAAAAAGCAAAAAAACAAGACTCCATGAGAGTGTGTATGTAAACATACTCTTATAATAATGACAATAGCCAAAACTTCAAGACTAGCACTTACTGGGTGCCAAATCTTTCATTTACACCTCTCTTCTTTCCACACTGACTCATGTGCATGTTTTGCGATTAAATAGCCACTGTGATGGTGTTTATTTTTTCTTTCTTTTCTTTTTTTTTTTAAGTATCCCAAACATACATTTGTTGTAGAGCGGTAATTTAATAAACTGTAATTGACATTTAATAAGTTACACATAGCTTAGCTCCTCTGAAAAGCAAAGCCAGGTTGCTGTAGCCATCATGCTGAGAGAACATGCTGAAACCTCAGCAAAGAAAAATTTTTTGCTAACGGCTAACAGAGAACCAGAGAAACTGAGGTACAGAGTTTCCCCACACCTTTTCCAACTGCAATGCAGGACTTTAATCTCACTACGTTCAGAAAAATATTTGAAAATTTTATTTTGCAGCCAGACATCTGGAAGAATAAAAATGTTTTAAGAAATGCCTGGCAAACACAGTAAAAAAATATATAAGTGAAAACAAACCACACTGCCAGTTTTGAATAATGGTTTGGCAGCCAAATGTTCCTCCTTTCCCTGTAATTACCTTCAAAAACTCTTGTTTTAAGTGATGAATAGTTAGTATCTGTTAAGCAACATTAAAATTATTTTTCCCTCTTTGTAGTTCAAAAGGGGAGCTACGGTTCAAGTAAAGAATTATATCTGATTCACCCGTGTTCCCAGGGCTTAGAACACAGTAAATGTTCAATAAATGTTGGCAACATAACTTATAATTTTATGCAGAGCGATCAGAATAATGAATGAGCCATTGATAGAAGCTCTGAAGCCCCAAAAGTTAAGCAGAGTAATGATTAGAATGCTAACAACAGTCCCAACTTTACCATTTCATGGTAAAGCTTTTAAGAAGGGGCTATTAAGCCTGGCCATAGCAATTGTCTTGGGATCTATTTATCTACCAAAACACGTGGAAGGAGATAAGAGTAACTTGACTATCCTTCTTGTCCTGATTATGATTTAATCTGTGTGATCACTTAAACCTCATCCCCTCTTCTTTTCATGCAATCAACACAATTGTAAAAGATTCTCTTAGGGAAAAGCCACATATTTTGCAAGGACCCACTCATTACTAAATATTTTCCTTTGCCCAGGAATAGCATAGCAATTCCTTGTAGCAGAAGGCTCAGCAGCTCGTATCACTAGTTATACAGCATTTTTGAGGCTGAATTTCCAAAGTGCCCATCCCCGATTGCTGCCCACTGAATGGAGGCATTCCCTGGGGACTTTTCTACTTGGAATATAAACAGCACCAGCCACAAGCTCACCCGAAAATCCTCTCCTTTCTTATCTCCCTAAATTGCTACTCCATAAACTCATTTCAATTACAAGGCATATTAAACCTGTGCTGGGTACTGTGACAGAGGTTCTCTTAATTCCTATAGCAACCCTGAAAAACTGCTCTTACTATCCCCTGTTGTACATATGAGGAAATTGAGGCTCACAGAGGTCAAGTGACTTGGCCAAGTGACAGAGTCAGGCTGCTCAGGTCCTTTCCCCAACACTAGGAATCCTGTCGCAAAGCATGGATGCAGCCAAGTTTTTATGAGCCATCTGGGCAGCAGGGGAGGAGTTCTTACATACTGACCAAGCGACCTGCTCAGAGGCTATGTTAGTGGCAGCAGGTTTTATTTTTGTTTTCATTTGGTTTGGTTTGGTTTCAATGGCTAAAAATCCTACAGGAATTCTGATTGGCCCCAAAGACAATCCACCATGGCCCACCAGCCAGTTGACTTCTGACCTTCCATGCTTCTCATTCTAATTAATGCAAGGTCTTTGGATCACATTGTGAGCATCAAGACCCAGTCAGAGTTAGCAATGACCTTTACATCTATCAGTCCTTTCAAAATATGTAAAACAGCTGTGCATTGAGAACGCCCCCCAAACTCTCAACCTTGAAATATGAGTAGATGCATTTTTCCTAATTATGCTGTTTTTAGCAAGTCTTTGGGATATGACTTCTTTTGTGTCTAATAAATATCTGAAGAGTGGCTTATTTTTCAATTTCTTAAGTAAACCTCTAAGGCATGCAAAAAGAAGATTCATACAAATGGACTGATTTCTTTGTCTTAAAAAGAAACCCCAGCGTCAGAGAAGACAGAAAAAAGAGAATGACCTGAAAAATTTGGGGGGAAGGGAGAATGTTTGGCTTCCATACTTGTGCCTCTGATATTCTTTTGTTCTCCCACCTCATTTAAGGATGCTAAATCAAACATGATTGCAGTGATGTTTGTGTGTGAAAATGACAAAAGCAATGGGCTAAAATCCCAACCTCATCTTGAACCCTGAAGACTTTTATGGCTTTTTCTTCACTAGGCCCTCCCCCTAAAGCACATTAAAGACCACATTGTTCAAAAGGGTCATGGTAGGTTTCATACCCTATTTTAATACAATGTAAATGGTTTTGTTAGTAATATTTGTATCTCTCTGGAAAATGCCCACTAAAGAAACTGATCCTTTGGTTTAAATATTAATGCAAAGTTATAATATCTCAGAAAGGCAAAACAATGGCATCAAGGAGGCACTGTTTGTGATGATTAAGTTAGACTTTCTTTTTATATGTCATAATTCCCAGTAAAGGGCTATAGATTAGAGATGGGTTTAAAATATCCACATGATCTTGTAAAGTGGCTAAGTATTCTGTTGAGCCTCAAAACTGTCCAGAAGAATATGTAGGGTCTCAACTCAAGAAGCATAAAATAAATTAGACGTAGAGCTCATTTCAAATCCAGGTCTTTCCCAATCCCTTTATTCGATATGTATGTTTATAAGTCACATTATGGTCTCCCAGTTTAGTTTTGCATTTATTCCTGGAAGACTTCAAACTCGGAGAAGGAATATGAAAGGTTCTTTATAATTCTATTTTCCACAGCTGTTACCATCAGTTGTCACCAATACTTTGGGGGTTTAGTGGAAGTGAGGCGGCAATGACTCCATTACTCTTTCCAACTGCCATAAAGAATTTGCATTATAAAAGTACCTACTGAATTACTGCCTTAGTCCACTGAAAAAGGATACAGTAAAACAGGAATGTTACAGTTGGGCTTGGGAAAGGGGAATTCAAAAAATGAAAACCTGGGCTGGAATTAAACAACAAACTTGTTAGTACTTTTAAAATCATAATTTCATTGGTGGAACTGCTAATATTCCTAGGCTCAAGCATTTCTGTTTAATACTCATATAACATGCAATAAGATATGGCATAATATCACAATTTAAGTGCATTTTAAAATAAGACCTATGAGTTTTGTGTATTTCTTGGTTTAAACAAGCTCTTGGTATGTTAATACCAAGAGCATCTGTTTAGCTCGGTTGAACTTTCAAGAGCCAATACCAGCTGTTGGGGGTGGGATTTCAAACATGTGTTACTCAAATACTAACCAAATTTCGGCTTTTTCATTCTCTTAATGATACCTCCAACACCAACTGGGTAGCAAACGTTAGAATAAAAAAGAAAGAAGGGAAGAAAAAATGAAAGAAAAAAGATTACTCAATGCTTTGATGCATGTGACTAAGACCAAAATGATCACTCTCTCCAATTCAATACAGTATTAGCATGAGGACAAAAGGCGTTTAAAAATCAATTTGGAGTTATTTCTAGTGGGGACTGCCTTATCCTAGCAAGCTGAGGAATGAGACTACTCCCAACATTAAAAGGGCAATCGTAAGTATTTTTTTCTCCTTTAAGAGCAATCTGATTTTCGCAAGGAATTAATTTGATTGGTATTTGTTTTGGTTTTAGGTGTCTGTCCTGCCAGGCAGGGGCTGTGCACAAGGGCTGCTGCATCTATCTTGAAGTGTGCACAATGGCCTCTCTTGCGGCTTGCTCTCTGTTATTGATCCTTACAGATGCTCCAAGGCCCTTCCCCCACCTTTCTCCAAATCCCAACCCCCCATTCTGAAAGATAGCTTAAGAAATAAGACTTCCTGCCTAGCGACTGGCAGGGCTGAAAGACCAGATTGTATGACTCCACAGATCAGGCCTGCCACAGTGAAAGCTTGAATAGAGTTAACCCTCTGTGAACTAAAACAAAACATTTGTATACCCAGCTGTGACAAAGGTTAATTTAAATGGACAAGGGCCCAATATCTAAAACCAGGCAACGCTTTTTTACAGTAGCATTTTCGCTGGTCTCTTTTATAAGTAGTTTGATTTTGCTTTTTAAGCTTCGGAAGGCCTCCTTCAGCTGGGATAATTCATTTTGCTTTACTAAAATTTTATATAAAATACTCAGGTGAAAATTTTAAAATTCACTCCTTGTTTTGTAAAAGTTCTTGTTTGAGTATCATTAGTTATTTTCTGCCATTGAGCAGCTAAGAAAAACCAAAGTTTTAATACTTTAATTAAATAAGCACTGAGGGAGGACTTTCTGTTCAAACCTTTTTTTTTTTCTTCAGAACCCGTGGTCTATATATTACTAAAAGATTCAAGCGGATTGAAAAAAGCCAAATGCTCCAGAGCTAACTCTTCCAAACTCCTCTAGCCGCTGCTCCGGTATCTGCCCAGCCCCGAACTCCTGTTCAAACGGATCAGAAGCCAGTGATCTTACTTCTTAAACTACAACTTTCTGGAAAAGCTAGTATATCCGGAATAGTTTAACAAATAATTTCTGGGTATACTAAGGAAACGAGAGGAAGCTCTTTAAGATTAAAAAAAAAAAAAAAAGTAATAACAGGTCTTACATGTAATCGATCATTTCTACAAACTTTGTTGTTCCTACTAATTTACAATAAAACCCAGTGAATTCTGGCAAATGAAGTGCTGGGAAAGAACATATAAGGAAGTATTAATATAAAGCTTTACTATAAAGAAGGAAGTTACGAGAGGGGTCCCACTCCCTAATCTGTGCATCCTCAGAGTGAGAATGAAGCTGCAAAGCTGCCTGTGGCAGATGTTAGCCATGCTGCAAGACGCTGGGAAACTTTCCCAGGACTAGCTATTTCATAGGTTAATGCCCTAGAAATGTACCAGCTACCTAAAAGAGTTTGAAACTCTCCTGGCTATAGCTCGGCAGTGCTCGCCTATAAGAAATCAAACTCTTAAACCCGATACACTTTATAAACACAGCAAACCAATATAGCAGATCTTTAATACTAAGATTCATTGTCTTGCTCTTTCTTTAGCTGTGTCTCTCCTGGCCCAAATAATAAAGTTGTGGGGCACTGGGGTTTCTCACACAAGTAGGAGCCTATCTCCAAATATACAATTTGCAATACTAACTAGTTGCTATCAATGAAAAAGAGAAAGGGTGGGGGGAGAGAATATTTACCCATTTTAAAAACAACCCACTTAAAAAGAAATTAGCAATGGCTTAGTCTTATGCTCCAAACTGCAAAATAATCTAAGTTTCCCAAAGGGAATAAGGTTGCCTTATCAACGGCCTTATGACCCCAATACTACCTATAATTAACAGTACTAAATAAGGCTTTGGCAGATAAGGTGAACTGGGTTAAGGAATTTAAAAATATAAACAAATTATATCAAGGAGTAAATTTTTTAAAAAAAATTTTTTAATGTAAACTTTACCTTAGGATGTAATGTGAAATGAAGTTTAAAATTTTTCAAGTCAGCATAAAATTTAAATCAATTTTCTTTCATTTCTTTTTTTGTTCATTCTCTTAAAAACATCAACCACAACAATCAATTCACAGGTTTCCTTCTATTTTCCCTATTCCAAAACGTGTATAGCCAGTTGCTATGTACATGAAAACTTGCTGGCTGAATTCTGCCAAGACACAAAAAAGGAATGAGCTGCCTCCCTCTTCCCTCAAGGCTACTATTTGCTTTAAATCTTCAAAGAAAATTTCCAAACCTCAGATCTGGTCCCAGACTTAAATAGTCAGTCTCCTTACCTTCCCATGTCTCCATTTCGTGCTTCTTGGAGTTGGTTGAGAAGTAATATTGCAGCCATGAAGAAACAGAGATTACAGGACAAGTCTAGCTTGATGACCACCCTTCCGATACTTGGCCAATTTCTCTCTTAGCCGGGACTACGACAGTCATCCTTACAGGTCAGTTTACAAGCCAGTCATGTGATTAGAAAGTTCAGGCGCTAAGGTCACAACGTGTATGGAGTTCGTTTATTACTAAAGGTTATCTAAGTGGAACTGATAGACTTATTTTCTTTAGTTAACAATACTGCCTACCATGTCTCTCTGAAAACCATAATGGGAACATTTAATGGGAAATACTCCTCTGGTCTTTCCTAAACTGGTATTTTAAAATTAAAAGGGATCATTTTAGAAGAAACTGGTTTTCATTTAATCTAAAACACTTCTGATATGGGAGGTATTTTCCCCTCTCCTTTAAGAGCTATTCTATACTATATTCTTCTATACTCAGAAATTTTAAAGTTGAAACCTTTTGCATAAGAAAAAGACAAACAAAAACTCCACATTATGCATGCGTTTGGGCGTGGGGGAGGAGTGGGATTCCCTGCTTTTTGTCATTATAATAAACAATGACAAGGCAGATTCTTCTGAGAAAATTAAAACACAGAGCTCTGCATTATTTGCAGGGTCCACTTTAACTCTGGCCCTGGATTTCCATGCTCTGGCTACACACACTACTCTGAAAGAATGTGGAGAAAGGAAACTAAGGGCTGCAAAATCCTTTTAGAAAGCAAAGGTTAGAAATTCCACCCCCTGCCCCCAGCCAAATTCTTAAATCTTTAGGTAACCTTCCCGCTTCATTCCTTTACAACTCCTAAGACCTTAAGCAATCATTATGCTCTGTCTGTCTGATTTGTGAACCACACCAGTAAGTAATAACACAGCAGAGTGCGGCACACCGGACTGTGCACGGACACTGCTCAAACCCTGCCACAGAGCTGTGGAGGCTGGCAAATCTGCGTCATATGCTAACGACACATGATGTCAAACATCCAGCCATCCATTCAGACATCAGAACACAATAAGAGGGCAAGTTCCACCGAGAAGGTGGGATGGCCCAAAGAGAGACTGCCTCGCGGGGATAAACGCTTCTTAACTGCACAGTGTTCAGTGCTATGAATTCTCTTCCCTCTCTGGCCTTGGGAAGGACTTAAAGGCCAGGCACATTCTGCGGCAGTGTTCCAGAAAAAAGGAGACCCTCCTTGGGGTGGGGGTGAAAGGCGTCAACTGGCAGCCACATAATTGAAAGGCAAATATTGCCACCACTGTAACTAGAGCATTTTCCCAACCAACAGAGAACATTAGGGTCATCTAGCAGAATAAGGGCCTAAAGAAAAAGTGACCAATGATTTAGAGGAGAAAAAGCTATAATTTATCTGCCTAAAAATAAATGTTCTGCCACTGCCACACACGCCTCACTCCAAACAAACAGATCAACCAGCTTTCTTACCCCCATTCTCATCCAGTCAAGAGATTAATATTTTCTTCTCAATCCCTGTGGAACTTAATGTTGCTCTTACAATTTTAGGAAAGTGACTAGAAATAGAATGAGGGGGAAAGCTGAACATGGGGAAAGTCCATCAGGAGAAAGCCATTCAACTGGGAACACTCATTCAAAAGGCAGCTCGCTGCCTCCCCAAGGAGAGAGGCTTATTTGAACTCAAGTGCCTGAACAACAGAGGTGTACTAAGTCTCTTTGCTTCATGGCACCAATCTTTGGAGAAAAGATGAAATTGGAAGCTATTAGTCTGACTCCTAGTATCAAGACTGAAGCAGAGCCCTTGATTTTTAAGGGTGGGTCTTAGTAATAATCCCTGAGAACAAATCTTTAACATAGTTTAAGAAGACTGGTAAGTCTTGTCTTTGTATGCAGTCATATTTCTTCAGCACCACAGGTTTTTTGAGAGCCCTTTACAGGTTCTACTGAGAGGAAAGGGAAAGAGAACATGAACATGCACTTCATTGGCCACATGAAAGCAAAAGACAAACTCTAAATCTTAACTGGGACTCCCAAAAAGATTGATAAAAACAACTGCAGAGGAAAAAAATCATTTAAAAAGATTAAAAGCATTTCTGAAATTTATGAATAAAAAGAGGAGAAAAGAAAATGAGAAATCAGCAACATTTTCTACTTGCTAGTATTAGCTTTGTAATGTAGAATAGAGTAAATGAACGAAACTCTACATCCAACCAACATCTGCATCATTTGCATACTGCACATCTTAGAATTCAAAATTTGAGTCCAAATTATGAATGGCAGAACCTTAATTAACCTTGTGAGAGACCAGTTCCATTTTTATTTTAAAAATGGAGAATGAAACTGAGTCCCAAAGAAAGGAAGAGGCAGGAGTCATCAGACCAACTGAGAAGAAAACCAAACATCCTAGTCCCTCATTTTTTCCACTATACCACATATCTTAAACAGAAAAAAAAGTGCCTCATTTTAGATGTTACTATTCAACATCACTTCCCATCTGTTTACTTATTCAAATGGTAGCTTTCAAAGAAGACTGCAGATTTTGAAGCTAAAGCGGGTATTCAAGATGTAATACGCTTAAGTCCTTCAGCGTAAAATGAAAGGTAGCAATCCTAATGACCAAACAATAACTGGTCTCATTTCAATCTTTTTTTGTTTGTAATAAGTTTCAATAAAAAGTCTGATTCAAAGTGAAAGTTATGTGACCACTCTGATGGAGGAATATTGGAGAACCTCTATCCATTTCAGAAAACTAGAAATATGTAGAATGTTTTAAATTCCTTCTTAACCACAAAAAATAAGAGTCCAAGATCTCTAGTTCTTATCTGTCAGGTCCTATGACAGTCCCTGTGGCTAGAGAAAGAGAATTTAATTAGTCTGAACAGGAATAATGAAACACAGGTAAGTGAAATCCATACTATATGACCAACAAGCAAACCTAAATGCAGAAAAAGAATAGGAGCAACAAATAACATGGTTAGGTATGATTTCCAGGTTTGCCTTCTATTCCTGGAATTGGAAAGGGGGGATTCATTTCCAATGCAGAGTTTTAAACTAAAAATATTCCACAAACTAAGGGTTTTTATCCAATTCCACAAACATTCACTGAGTGTCTCCTATGAGCTAGGCACTGTGCTGGCTGAGGTGGCAAAAATGAATATCATATGACCCTGTCCTCACTATCTGCTACCTCCCCAGCCTCATGTTCCACCATTTAGTACAAACATACTAAACAGATAAATGACAATATGGTATTATGAGCACTGTAACAGAGGTGAGTACTAAGTATTAGGGAAACAGAGGAAGGAACAATTCATTAGACTGGAGTGGGATGCCACAGAAAGGGCAACACATTTGAGCGGATCCTTGGAGTTACACAAGTAGGCAGATAGGAAAGATATTTCAGGACTTGAAGGAATGGGCAGCACTGGGAAAGATCAAATGATTTTTTAATGCCTATGCTATAAAGTCAGGAATTAAATCTGTATGTGAAAGAGTACCAAGATTGGCTAGGGAAGAAAAGTGGGTTAAGAATAGCCTTACATATAACAACCAAAGGCAATGTATATACCTTATCTGAACCTGATTTGAGCAGATCAACTGAAAAAAGACTTTTTTGAGACAATCAAGGAAATTTAAACATGGGTAGGATATTTAAATAGGTCAGTTTCCCACCCACGAATGGAGGAACTTGGAAAGAGTAAGCCCTCCTCCAAAACTCCATAAATTTCCCATTTGAGATTTTGTGCATGAGTTTTTAAAGTATCACATCAATAACAGATTATAGTATAAATAAGTTGGTCCCTTTTGAATGAAAAGAACCAGATCTACAGTATGCAAACATATATGTAGTCAACTACTGTATCACCTGAGAAGTCTGAACAAGTTAGGACTTACTCATTCCATATGGCACCCCTGCCTGTTCACCTCCACAATTAAGACCCAGATCAGCCCGGAGATTAATGCAAATAAATACTATTGCTCTGAATATAGCAACATCTCAAACTGCTGTTAAGTAACATGTGTAAATGAAGTAAAAAAAAAAAAAAAAAGATCAAAGTAGTAAAAAGCAAGACTTGAGACAGAGCAAATGGACAGAGAGCCTTTCTCCTTAGGTGCCTCTCAAAGGGAAGGAAACTTAAAGCCCAGTAATTTCCATATAAACTCTGGCCTCAGTTCTGACTTCTTGAGTTGTTTTATTTTTCCCTATCTACCCATCTGTCTGACCTAGAGTGGGGAAAAAAAGAGTCATATGACAGCTTCAGCAAGAGGCTTCTATGAGTAACTAACTCAGTTTTGTGTAAGGACACTGGCCAAAGGCCTGCAAGATAAACCCCCAATAACTGTGGCATGATCTCATGGTGCCCAAACAATGGCCTCTAGGCACCTACGGTATAAAGGTCCACATCACAAGGACCTTTATATACAGCCCCTGTTGATCCAATTTCATTTACCATCACTCCTAAAAGAAGCCATCACTTGAGCCATACTGACCCACCTGATAGTGCCAAATACCAAATGCCTAGAACAACTCTTCCTACTATTTCCTTATAGCTTCCACTACCACTTATTCATCTTTCTGGATTCAATTTGAATATTCTAAGACTACATTCTCCCAGACTTCAAATCAGACAATTTTTTCCACGTTTCCTGGATCCCTAAAATATACCATGACAATATGTATCTCCTAATATTTTTATTTTACCGTTTTATCTTTATTAATCTGAATGCACCCCAAAGAGTCAAGCCTTGGTGTTTCTAGGGTCCAGCCTTAGGTTTAGGGTATAGTAGGCATTCATAATATGTTCAAGTAGTTAGAAGGCTCTTGAGGTGAGTGCGTGCGTGCATGCGTGCATGTGCTTGTGGTGGGGGTGGTGTGCAGTTCTTTTATTAAACTTCAAGGCGCATTCATATTCTACTTCATTTTCATATTTCCTCTTTCATGTTACTTTAGAGGAGAACTTTTCCCCTAAACAAACTCCTCTTTGGAGCCCTTTACATATCGGGCCCTTTGTTTTATATATTGTTTCTGATTTGTAAGCCTACCTGACACTCAATTTTCCAATAGTGAAGGGCCAACACTGGTAGTAAAAGATTTCTGACCAATATGTCTGTCCTATTTGCTGAGTTCTTGAATTAGTGTGGAATCACATATTGCTGGTGATCTTCTGATTAACATAAAAATCTCCCACTAGATTCCAAGCTATCTGAAGGCAGGGACTTTGACCCTTATTCCCGTTGTTCATCGTTCATCGTAGCAGCCCCAGGTGCTCAATAAATACTTGTTGACTGGAGAAAGGAAGAAAGGAAGGGAGTTGCTTCAGAAAGCAGGAATAAGAGAGAGGAAAGAAAATCTTTAAGGAGTACAAATATTCAGAAAAAGATTGCTCCAGGCCATTCCTGCAAAGCCAAAACCAGTGCAAGCAGCCTCAATTCCAACTCTAGTAAATCTTATTCATACACAGAGCTCTCCTCTAATTGGGGGACTGGGTGCAATAAACCTGAAAACCAACAGGGCCGGTTGTAAACCAGCCAAGTGGCAATCCTACCTGCAACCAACTCCACCCTTCCTACCCTACTAGTGATTGAAACTGACTCTCTAAAGGTAGGTACAAAAAAAGTCAACAGGGGCTTAATAATCTCAGTCTGGGGTAAAACCTGACTTCAGTTGGCAAAGGGATTTATTTTTATCAAACAACACAGACATACACCCAATCTGAGTCAACTACACACGGCGACTGAGCCCTAACCTGGATCATGTCATGAACCTCCTCTGAACCTCATATCTTGTTATCCAGCTGCTTCCTGGACATCTCCATCTAGATGGATCTATCCTAAGCACCTGAGACATCTCCAGACACGTCCTCCCTTTAAATCTGCTCCCGATTCTGGGCTCCCTGTTTCAGTACCTGGCCCCAACCATCCAAGCCAAAAACCTAGGACTTCTTCCTTGACTGGTTTCCTGCCCACATTCAACCTGTCATTATTCTTATCTTTTCTATCTCCTCAAAAGTTGCTGAATCAGCCACTCTCTAACCAAAGAGAAGACAATTTGAGTATATTTTTTAAAAATTATAATAACTGAAATACAAATGTTTAAATCCATGAGTTAACAATAACTTTAAAGAAATAATCTGTCACCATCGAAGGATGCTAGAGATCCAATAAAGCATTTTTTAAAATATTAAATAAAGGGGAAGAACCAAGTATTTATCCTGCCTTTCCTAGAAATACACCACACAATAATAAATAGCAATGGAAAATCTCTCTTTATAGAAACATTCCAGCTAAGAAATGAACAAGAAATACTGAAATTAGAGTACTACTATGAAATAATGGATCTTAGATATTGATCATCAACAACTAACATAAAAAGAATTAGTACATATCTTCTGATGGAAGAATTCAACATCCCCATGGAGCAGTCTTCCCCAAAAGTTGAATCTGAAGGTGATCAAGCCTCTAGAGCCAATTAATAAAATGAAAGAACTACGGAGTTCAGAGGAACACATTCATCTACACTACAAGGATACAATCAGCAAAATCTGGGCTATGGTAAATTCAACAAGACAAATCACCTAATCTCTTAAATGAAACTGAAAGGAAACAAAGATGGAGGAGAAATCTATAGATAAAAATAATCTTTTAGAGGTACATGCCAGAATATTAATGGATGAAATTACATGATACCTGAGATCTGCTTCAAAATAACAAGAAAAGGGAGGAAATGGATGGAGGTATAAGTAGGACAAGATTAGCCTACATCATGGTTACTGAGACTGGGTATATCAGTCAGTTCGTTACGCTATTTTATGTGTTTCTAGGTATGTATAAAATGTAATAATATGAAGTAAAACAAATCTTGAATTCATATACTTGTTTTCATATCTACTGCCCTATTTTCTGCCACCGTTCTCTCTCATCTAGCTTATTTCAAGAGGTCTGTCTTGTCAGTTACTATTTTTTTTCTACGTCTACTCTCCACCCTGACAGTGTCACCCATCTCACCGCTACCCTCCCTACCCCCCGCAACCCATTCCCTACTCCGGCTGCTTTCGAAAACTCAAATAAAACCATGACGCTTTAAATCTGTCATTGCTATGAGAATAAAGCTCCTTCCCAAGCTTACATGGGCCTTCCTCACTGAGCCCCCTTGTCAGCCTCTCCATTCTCCCTTCCCATAATCCCAAGGCTCTCAACAAATAGTGCTATTTGCAGTTTCCCAAGTGTGTACTGTTTTACATATACCGTTCTTCTGCCTGGCTAGTTTCCATGAGCTATTTAATTCTCAGCTAATTCAGACATTACATTTTCAAAAAAAAAAAAAAAATATCTCCAATTCTTCCCTGCCTTAAAGGTTCCAATCCAGTCCTACGAAGTTCTAGTTTGATCCCTCTGGTATGCCTGCCTGCCCATGGGTTGTGATTATTCCAAAAGAGACAAGACCTAATTCATCTCTGCATTCCTGGTACCTACCACAGAACCTAGAACAAGCTGGGTACTTCATTCATGTTTGATAATTTTTTTAAAAAATAAAAATAAAAAAATAATTTAAGAAGCCTAAGCTTCCAAGAAATTCATAGTTCCACAAAAACAGCTAACTAAAATAGAAGCAGCCTGAAATAACATGCTTTGGAATTAGACAAATTTAGAATCAAATATCAGCTATACAACTTGCACTAGATTAGTTTGAACAAGAAACTGTCAATTCTCTGTGCTCCCATATCTCTTAAATGGAAACAGTTTCTCCACACGGTTACTAAGTATACAAATCGATGTAACTAAAATTATCTTTAACATAACACAGTGCTATGCACACATGTCAGTGACAGAATTTAGCAAACTCCAGGACCATTAGGTCTGCACCTTCGCTCTTCCACTAGCTAACTCTATCTTCCAATATCTAACCCAAGGCCTTGGGTAGCTTCCTATCAATAAGGTCAACCTACTACTTAGTTGGCACGCTAAGGACAGGAGATATTGCTTCCCTGCTACTTTCCTCGTACCTGCTTCCTCTGTGTATATTCTCATCTTCTCTTACCCTCTGGTGAATCCTGAAATATGATCTAATGCCAGGCTTTGGATCTCAGATTTTTACCAGCTTGACCTTTGACCATGTTGAGTAAAGGGGATAGAGATATCAGAGGCTGGGATACATACTCCAGAGTAAGGGACAATAGACCTTCTGTGCAGTTCCAAGACACCTTGTGGCTTGAACTGACTCCCATTCTCTCATTGCGCACGCACAAGTTCTAGGGTTAAACCTAAATTCAAATTTTGGATCCTGCTTATACTAGCTATGTGACTTCAGGTCATTAAATAACTTTTGTCTTCATTTCCTTGTCTATAAAAACAGGTTAACAGTACCTACCCCATAGAATCTCTGAGAACTGAAAGATCTTATAAAAAATGTTCAATACAAAGTCATACATTAACTTCTCAATAAACTTGTCATTGGTGTTATTTAGAACAATGTTTCTTTTCTTATTATAAAGTAATATATGTTCAGTAGAGGGAAAAACCCAGGAAACAAAAAATATATATAAAAAAGAAAAACACTTTTATTCCACTACCTAACTAGAACCACAATAATATCAGTTACATTTGGGTGTACTTCCTGACATCTTTTTTTCTTTGTGTGTATACACTTTTTATTTTTATTTGTTTTTTAAATTTGAACATATTACATATAGTTTCCTCTTTCACTGAGCATATTGTATATTCTCCAATGTTATTAAATTTTATTTAAATATTTAAGTTACATAATCTTTAATATATATGTATCTTACATATATGTATATAATGCATAATATATATTAAATGTTACATATTTAATAAATACTGACTAGTTGATTGATAGATTGATCTAATTTTCCATGTTCTTTCTGAACCCTTTTTATGTGCTGTCATCTCTGCTTAAAAAATGCCACTTCCCTATTCTTGACTGCCCCACCGCGTCACGACTTCCCACCCTCCGATGTCTGGATAACTCCTAACTCTCACCTATCCTTCCAGTTTTAGTTTAGAAATCACTTTCTCAAAATAGCTGTCCTTGATCTCCTACTACCCTACTTCTTATAGCTCATGTATTACAAAATTTTGACTCATCAGCATGTATGAGATTACTTGTAAAATTTTCCTCTCCTCCACCAGACATAATCTCCATGAAGGCCCTTCTGTCTTGGGTTTGTTTCATTCGTTAGTATATTCCAAGAGGTTAGCAAATCACTAAGCACAAAAAAGGTTTCTATTAATATTTCTCAAATGGAAGAAGTGGGGAAAACACTTCAAACAGCCACCAAATTCAAAAGATCTCCAAGTACTTAGTAAGAAATTCTTCCTGGGCTCTCATCATATTATTTCCACACACAGGAAAAGGGCAGTCGATTAATGAATGGCACCAGCTGTCTTAGGCATGTTGGTATTTGTTGTACTTAAGGTTATTTCTCTTAGCACAATATTCCCTGAGAGGAGCAGGCAAATAGTGAGACAAGATACATATCTATTTTTTTTTTCTGTGAACCACTGTATAGTAATGTTTCTCCTCAATATTCACTAAGGACGGATGAGTGCATGTGTGGGAGAAAACTACACAAATCAGGGAAAGAACCACCCTAAAAGAGTAGAGGAAATGATTTTCAGGGTTCACATAGGGCCAGGGATAATTCTTGTTCCCACCAGCCAGAGTGGAAAACTTTCAGGATTAGAGAATTTACTTCCCAAAAGATGCTGATTAGTATTCATATGTCCCTGACACCTGGCCCTCAAGTATTCCCCTAAAAGCAATGATTGTTTTCTCAGATTAGCTATTTGTCATATTCAATCCATAAAGGATAGAACCCTAAGACAGGTGCTAATGGTTGGTTTGTGGGATGAGAGATGGATAAAATCAGCAGGAGCTAGAGAGGCAAGTCCAACAGGTTGAGAAAGTAGATCCTAAAGTTAAACTTTGCCTCAGGCTCATCCTGACAAGACAAAATCCACCTCTGTGAGCAGAGGTCCCCTTTGCAAATCAGCTTAGAACAAAAATGACTGTAAAAATAACATCATAAACCCTCTTCAACGAACTGGTCTCCACATTAGAAATTCTCCCTTTCTTTGTGAATGCTTTTAAAGCCTCTGCCCAGAATAGACCTTAACTGCATTAAGGCAATTTCTGGAAAACGGCTCTTCTTAATCTTAGTTGCCCTTCTGGTCCTAATGATGTAATTATGGATTCAAAATCTGATGTTGCCCTTTTAATGGTGTTTTCTCAATTCTGGTGAAGTTCACTTTTCACACAAATCAGATATTTGGATTCCACTGAACATCTCTGTTCAGATTAGGTTAATACAGAGCTGGTGAGCGTAGATCCTTCATCATGTAACACTGAGAATTCTCTATGAATGCAGCATAAAAAGAAATTGCTAAACTTTCAGGCTAAGACACTGCATGGAATGCCATGCCCATTACTTTAATGACCTTATTTAAAAAGAGAAATTAAGAAGAAAATGGGTAGGATGCTTTTTACAGTAAGCTTCACTACAAGAGCCACAAAAATTTGAAAATCAACACTCAGTAAAATAATAATGACATGACAGACCTCTGAGAGGCAGCTGTGACAGGCATACAGATGGGGTTCAAGAGTAAGAGAAAGGTACTGTAGTTGAAATCTTGGTCTATTAAAGACCCATTCAGCTCCTTTAAAATTACAAATGTAGGTATGATGAATTCTACGGTGACCAAACACTAGAAACTATAAAAGGTTATCAAACGAGCAGCAACAAAATATTTCTTTCAACTTCAGGAATGCCCTATTTCATTAAATTTTAGTTATCCCAATCTTCACACTCTCTATGTACCCCCCACAAGGCACCCAACAAACACATGTGAAACACAATAAGTTTTATTCTTTTTTTTTTTTTTCAGGAGGATGCAAAACCTTGTAAGCAGGTGCTGAACCACAAATCTTTTTTAAAGATATGAACAACAGAATGATTACAGGTAAATATTCAAATGTTTTTCAAAATTTAGATAACTAAAAAAGAGTCATAGCTAGAATAGTTTAAGCCAGAAAACCTCTATCAGTTGTTACTTAGATAATCTTCATTTCTTCACCTGTAAAATGGAGATCATTATACCCACAGTTCTAACTCAGGAGTGTTCTGAGGAACAAAACAGAATGTGTGTGGAAACGTTTTATAAACAGAAGTGCCATATGGTTATTATTTGTAGTAAAAATAACAGGTACTTTTTTAAAAAGGTAATTAAGAAAGAGACAAAGATAATTGGAGCAGAGGAGAGAGAAGGAGGGTACTCTGGTCCCAAGTATGTAATCCAAAGTAATCATCATCAAAAAAGCATACTGTTTTGGTTTTTATTCTTTCTGAATTAAATTTCATTCTTTTTTTCTTTGGCCATAAAATGTGTTGACAGCTCATGAAACAGAAGTTTTATAAGCTATAAAAGAACTTATCACATTCACAAAAAAATTGAACTAGAAAAGTAATAGAATAAAAATAAAAGAATATATATATATATATATACACACACATATATATATACACATATATACATATACATATATATATATAATTTTTTTTTACCACTTGGGGAGAGAGGAAGCCTTTTTATGCATAAGACATCATTAAGGAAAAAATGATCGTATTTGCATTTACATAAATGTCTAATTTCTGAAAGGTGAATACAACCAAACACACAAAAAAATTTATAAATATAAACAAATACTACAAATAAGTATGAAAAAGATAAGCAAACTCCCCAATGAGCAAACACTATGACCAAGCAAGGATGCGCTAACATGATTATAGTATGGTAACAATTAAAAGGTCACTAATAAGAACTCAAATTAAAGCAACTATTATGTACCATTTCTCATCCAACAAATCAGCAAAAAATTTAGAATGCTGAGAATATTATAGCGTTGGAGAAGTTTTGAGAAAATGGATATGCTTATACAATGTTGGTAGCTGATATATAGCTTGAATACAGCTTATAGTATCTATCAACACTCAAACTGTGCATACTTTGACTCAAGGATCCCACTTTTACTACTCTGACAGAAGTATTCACATGTGTTCACAAAGGTATATGTAAAGATGATCACTAGAACATGTTACAATTTTTTCAGAGCTGAAAGAAACTCAAATATTCATCAATATAGGAAATGTCAAGAAGTGGGGAAGTGATTAAGGAGATAAAAAAATAGACTTTTTAGATGTTATCTGGTCACTTTGCAAGACTCATCTGGATTTCAGTCAGCCTGTCAGTCAATCACTCAGCTAGTCCCTTCTCTCCATTGCTATTTGCCTAAAGTGCTATCAGGCAGCATGGGCAGGCAGGCACTCCATTCCCATCACCTCCAAGGGCCTTCCACGCCCCTGCCCCAACAATTGAAACAGAATCTCCAACACAACAGTGCAGGCATTTCTCCTAGTGTTAAGATCCTTATGAAAATAGAATGGCAGGGATCAAAGCACACCCTTGGGGCAGGGAGTCAGAGGTAGGTAGGCAGCACATGCTGGCAGTGATTTTTAGTGAAATAAATAAACAATCTGTTGATTTCACAGCCACTCAGAATACCTCAAGTGCAAAACACGTTTTCAGGGATTAATTTATTAGTGGGCTACTTCCCCTCTTGTTATATCCACAGCTGAAAGCCAAGTGGTTGATCAAAACCTGCTCAACCAGACAGCCATGTTCAGAGCCCAGAGGCTCTAGGCTCTCGGTCCAGGCTTAGTTTAAGAAATTATAATGAACAATCCATCCCATCACACCAGGAATGATGCTTTCCCCACAGCTGAGCACAGGGCCTGACACAGGGGTTGTTTGAGAAACAGGGATGATCCTGTACTTACATGACCCCAAGAGTGGCTGCTGTCTTAGATTGTGCACTGCAGGTATCTCATTTGCCTCACTAGACCTGGCCTTATTGAAGAGTAATTCACTTATTAAATAAAAAGGATCAAGACATACAAGTCTATACTTTTTATTTCCATCCAAACACTGTGTGACAAGGTGCTTAGTTTTAGAAAACAGAAGTTTTAGTTTTTTGAGAGATTCCTTTCTCTCCTCAAGGCTCTTACAAAAAGAAAATTTTCAGGAGTAACCAGATAATCTGTAGGCTGTCACTATACCACTGGGTATCATTTGAGGTACAGACCCCACACCAGGGAAGCAAGTCAGGCCCTCATCAAATCACACAGAGTAATGTCTACATTCTAGCCGACTTCCTCTAATATAAAAGATTCCACAGATGAAAAGGCTGCCTAGGAAGTTCTTCTCACAGCTAGGGTGCCTGTTTTAGTCAGCTGCTACCTAAGGGACCATATTTCTTTCCTAGGAAATCAAGTCTGAAGGAGGACCATGCATCATAGAAATGTTTGTAGCAGGTCACTCAAACATCAAATATTTGTTTCAGGAGAAAACATAAAATATAACAAAATATACTACAGAAATGTATGTGCATACTGTTTTACCAACAATATTAATGAAATGTCAGAGGAAATCATCCCAGCTTTGACAGCTAGTTTTGAGGATTCCAGATTACCCATTACCCTTCATGAGATATCTCCCATGGCTACAACTGGCATAGTCTGCTTGGTTTTTGTTTTGTGATAAAAATTTTTCTTCTTCCATGCTGTCTTTTACAGAGCCAATTTTAGCAACTGTAAGCATAAGTGTTGGACACCTAGGTTTTATTCTTTTGCCACTACAGATGTTACAGTGAAACTCTCTGTACTTGTATATTTTCTAACGCCTACTCAATTATTTTCATAGCAAAAAGTCTTGTGAACACACAATGCAATATACATATGATGTACTACAGAATTGTACACTTGAAACCTATAATTTTATTAACCAATGTCATCCCAATCAATTAAAATCTTAAAAGGTTTAGAAAATAAAGATAGAAAGTTGTTAAAAAGGGAAAAAAAAGTCTTAGGACCAGTTCATGAAGTTGGAGACTATGAAAAACTTTGACTCTGGCTCCATACAGCCCTGTCAGTTTCCCTCATGATCAGACCCATCCAAACTGCTATGGGTGTCCTAAAGGCCACCAGCAGAGGGCAGCATCCTCCAGAATAACAGGGCCTCAGGATGAGGATGCCAAGCATGGGTAGTGGATGTTCAGGAGACAAAGGCAAAACCCACAGGACAGTACTAACCAGGGCTCTGGGAGGTGTGGTAGGTCCCGACTCCTGCAGTACAACTGGGGATCATCCACAACTAACACCTAGCAACAAGAACACTCTTGTGTCCTTGATTCCTCTGCCAGCACCATGATGAAAAACTTACCTCCCCTTACACAGGAGTATATAGTGCTATACTGGCTACAGAGACATGCAAACTTGGATCATGCCAGCAACAGAGATGACTGAAGCCTCACCCCTGGGGAGGCTAAAATAGGATAGCCTTAGGCTGTTGGCTTCACTTTGGCCATTTCTGTTGAAGGAAAGAATGGAAAGGACAAGCACACTTATCTGTCGTAGATATCCAAGTTCCAGAAACAACTGTGATTAAAATGTCTCACTGTTCATTTTAGATTGTTAACCAAGTGAGTCATCATAAGTTAATCTAAATATTAATCTGGAACATTCAAGTATTGTAGTTCTTGAGAACCTAGATAAATATCAAATCCATAGCTGTCAAAAGGCTGGAAACTACTGTTAATTTACCAGCTATTCATCACTACCTCTCTTTGATATGTTAACTTCTCCCTGGAACATTTATATGATTGATATCATAGCTTGCATTTCAGAAATAATGCAGCACTGATGATGCAAAAGACACACACACACACACACACACACACCACACACACACACACACACCACACACACACACACACACACACACACGGGTGGTAAGATTTAAAAGCACCAAAATCTAAATATACAAACCTCTCACTTAGAAATTCCATTTCTAGAATTTTGTGCTGCAAAGTAACACCACAGGTTTGCAAAGTATTATACAAATATATTTGCTGCAGCCCTGATCATAACAGAGAAGAAATAAAAGCAACCTAACATCCACCATTAAATGATGAATTAAATAAATCCTGGCATCTACATTCATGTAACCATCAAAATAATGAGATTGATGTATAAATCTTACCATGAAACAATCTCTAAGACAAATTAAGTGAAATAAAACAAGCTACAGAGTAAAATAAGTATATAGTTTCTGTTTTTGAAAAAACATGTATATTTTGGAAAGTCTGAAAGAGCATACACTAAACTGCCAAAGTTCAAATTTTGACTGCCACTTATTAGAAGTGTGACTTTATGTTTAATTCTTAAACTTATTTCCTCATCCATAAAATGGAAAAAAATGTATCAACTTCAAAGGATTATTTCATTCATATATATAAATAATTGAACTGAATTGCCGCCATACATACATATATGTATATATATGTATACACACACATATACATATACATATATGTATGACAGCACATTGCCTGGAATATAGCCAATGCTCAGAACACTCAGAAGATAACTATTGTTACTACTATAGCCACCTGTAGGAAGCATAATTAGGGAGGAGACTGATTGACCAAGTTTTATACTCCCTATATAAAAAATTTTCAGAATAAGCACATATTACTTTTATAATTTAAATATATATCTTTATACTCAAGAGAAATAAAAGCATATGCCTACACAGACTTGTATGTGTATGTTGATAGCAGCATTACTCCTAAACATCAAAAACTGGAAACCTAAATGTCCATCAACTGGTGAACGGACAGACAAAATGCATATCTAGAGTAGTGCTACACAGCACAAACTACTCATCTATGCTATGACGTGGACTAACCTCGAAACCATGCCAAAGGAAAGAAGACACGAAGAACACATATAAATGATTTCATTTATATAAAATGTCCAGAAAAGGCAAGTCCATAGAGAGAGACAAAGGATTAACAGTATAAGGACACAAGGGATCTTATGGCAATGATGAAAATGTTCTAAAACTGATTTATGGTGGTTATACAAGTAGGGTAAATTTACTTAAACATCACTGAATTGTACAATCAGAGTGAATTATATGATAAATAAAATATGCCTCAATGAAGTTGTAAAAAAGGAATCTTTATAAATAGCATGTATTATTTTATGCTTATGTAATGCTTTACCCCTTGGAAAGTGACTTTCACTTGCCTTATCCTATTTGACCATCACAAGCATCATGTGAAGCAAACAAAGTAAAGATCATGCCCTTCAAAGTGAAAAGGAAAATGATGTTCAAAAAAACTGTATAACTAGTCCACAGCCACTGCTAACAAGTAAAGCAACTGGAGGCCAGCTCTAAAACAAAACTAAACCAATAAACGTGGCAATTAAAAATGTGCCGAGAATATAATCACCAAATGTGCCAAGGATATAATCACCAGTGATCATTTTAGCTGAATACTAAAGGACAGGGGCTTTTTAAATTCTTAAACTTTTCAATAATTGTTCTTCTAAGAAATCTTACATAAAAGGTGCTTTTCCCCCCTTATACTGTCTGGCTAAAAGTGGGGTCATTATGGATACACACCAGCTCCCAGAAGCAACAATAAATTTCCTGTTTCAGGAGCTCACGAAATGCTCAGCACACAGTGGAGGGTCAATATATGCTTCTAACTTTTATGAAAAATAACTGTAAACTTTTAAAAAACTAAATTTGAACATTATTCCAAATGCATCTTGCATTTCATTTTATACAGAAAAACTGGAGAGAAATGACGAGAGATAAAATTCAAACCATAAACCATATGGAACACTCTCTTTTTGCCAGATCATTAATTTTTGGCAACCATTTTGCTAAAAAAGTACAAAAGGCTGCCTGCACCTGCAGTCTCCACAGGAAAGCAACCAAGAAAACAAAACAAGCCTACTAGGACCAACCAACAGCTTCCCACAGCTTTCTCTACATATGACTAGGTGCAGAGAACTACAGTAGAAAAAAAATGGTTCTGTGTAAAAAATACTGTTGGTCATACTATACTGGGTGGATAATGTGGGTGAGCTCTCTGACTCCCATTTTAAAGAGGGGAAAATAAGTTCATACAAAATAGCAAAAGATTCCTCAGCATTTTCTGTTGATCATTGCTAAAAAGATCAAGGCTCTTGAATAGTAAACTAAAACGCCTTGCACTAAATCTCGACAATTGAGATAATTTTACCTAATCGCCCTCTCTGAAAAGAAAGATCTTACAAACAATTGGTAAACTAGAAAAGATAAAATCAGCAAATTACAAATCCTGGACTACTATAACCTATTTGGAATTTATTTTTGTCCTCATACCTGATATTTTATTTAAGATTTAGGAACCTAGAGAAGGTAAAGGTTATTAGGAAAAAGCCACAAGCCACGAACAAATGGTTTTGAAATTCTGGGCAGACCAAGAAAAGTACTGGAAAACCTAACAAAAAAGCATAAAACAGCTCAACCATGGCTCCTGGGGCCTTCGCATAGAGATGCAGATTCTGAACAAGCTAGGCACAATGTACAAGTGGGTTCAATTTTTACATGATTTTATGCATAGAGAAACAGACTTTAGAAAATAGTTTATGAAGTATTTTCAGAAGGCTCACACTGTAACAAAAATCATAAGGGGGCCATGAACCCAGCACCAGGCAGAGTACTTATAAAGGTCCAGAAATACGCATAGTATGCCCATAAGAGGTCTGTCTCTATAGGCGGTGACAGGGTTCTTTCTGCCTCTCTTACCAGTCAGCCCTCTACAAAGATGGTGGCATGATGAGAAAGGGAAAAGAATTGTCAAAATGAAGTGAGTTGAATGAAGGTAAAGATATGATGACAAGGTATCAAGACGTGATCTTCAGTGAGTTCTGAATTGTCAGAGGGTTTAGGGGTGGGGTGGGGGTGGGCAGCAGTTTAGGCAAGCCAAGAGCTAGGAAAGAAAAGTGATATCTGTCAGATAATAAAGAGTGATAATCTATATCTTGTGAGTCCAATTTTTTAGAATATTTGACTTAATTTCCTGTTCCTACCCCTCAATATTAAGTAGAGAAAGCCTGGTTTAATAATTCTAGTCCTACTTCAGCTGTACTATGGGGTCTTGAGAGATAAACCATTCATCTCTGCTTAGATCAGAGAGTTGAAGAGATGTCTGCTCCCCACTGAGGTCTGTTTGGTGGACAACTTAAACCATCCCACATACATATACTCCCCCTACTCCACACTTTTCTTCTACCCTTATTGGGCCCTTACTTTGTGACTGGTACCAGGGCTGTTTTATGTGTATCTTTTAACCAAAATCGCCAACAAGTCTAGTAGAAAAATTACTGTCCTCATTTTAGTGATAAACGGAAGCTCAGAGAAGTTAGGCAAGTTGCCCATCGTCAAACAGCTCATAAAGGTCAGAGCAAGAACACGAACCTAGGAATGTCTGGGTACTAAAGCAGCAGCTCTTAACTGCCATGCCACAGTGGTGGTTGCAATTAGTAAGAGACCTCAAAGGCATGGTGATTTACAAGGGAGAGAGTCAATCTCCTTGTAAAGATTTCCTTCCAGGCAAATGACAGACATTGTTTTATTTGAGGACTGTGACAGTTTCCTTGTACAGGGTGGCAACAGTGGGATCACGGTTACAGGTCCGCTAGGCTAGCAAATCAAAGCATACCATCCGAACTCAGACAGATGAGAAAATTACCTTCTGCCTTTTTCTAATACCAAGTTGAACATTAATAAGGCTTCTTTTTTATTCCATTCTCTCTCTAAATAGGTAATACTCCAATTAGTTTTTATGTTAGGTATCTTCTCTTTTGAATCCTTGTTGGCATCATGTCCCTGCCCAGCCTGGGCATGTGCAGGGACAGAATGCTGGGATGGGAGTTATTTCAGGACACACTGACTACCTACAGAGAGGACCATGAGGCCATTTCCCAAAAGCTAAAATCAAGAAAAAAGGTCCCCTGACACAACAGAAACAACTCTGAGATATCAAATATTGTTCAGTCAAACCTTGCGGTTTGAGCCTTGCCATTGGTTGTATCTCTGCAGTTTGTGCAGTGCCCTGGGTCTTGCTCCAGATCCGTCACATTGCATTAGTGCCCTTCCTCCTCACTGCCTACAGAAATAACAGCCCTGAACATGGCAGCACAATCCATTTGTCCTGCTCTAATTACTTTCTAACATTACTCTTTTTGCTGCTAATGTCCTCCCTCCCGCTTCCCCCCTTTTTCCCTTTCTTCTCTCCCTTTCCTTTCTTTCTCTCTTTTTTTCCTTCCTTCTTTCCTTCTTTCCCTTCCTTCCTTCCTTCCCTCCTTCCTGCCTCAGAGCATCATTAGAGTCACCTGAAAAGAGGATGTTTAGGGTCTGCCAATATATATTTTGTTAACTTTCTATCTCAAAGTTATTCCAAGAAAGAGTATGATACTTATTACAAGAAAAGCCCCCAAGGCTCTCAAAACCGTTTCCAGAATTCTCCAGCTACCACAGAGAGAACCACTAAGGGAGAAACGCTTGGGCTTGAAGTTACAAAACTTATGTAAATTGGAGATGCGCCACTTGCGACCTTTGAAACCATGAACAAGTCTCCTAATCTGCTCAGTCTTAGCACTCTCTTCAAACAAATAGGGTTATACCTCTACTCATAACCATATAACAGCTGCTGTGATCAACTGAGATAATGTATGTGAAAATATTTTGAAAGAGCTATGGTCATGTTACTATTAAAAGGTGCAAAAATGAAGACCAGCACTGACAAGAATCTCTAAGTCTGTGTTCTTCATTAAAGCTAATGTGATAGTTAATTATATGTGCCAATCTGGCTAGGTCATTAGGTGTCTAGATATTTGGTCAAACATTACTCTGGGTGTTTCTGTGACGATGTTTTTGGAGGAGATTAACATTTAAATTCTAAGTAAAGCAGATTGCCCTTCATAATGTGGGCATGCCTCATCCAATCAGTGGAAGGCCTGACTAGAACACAAAGACCGGCTTCCCCTGAGTAAGTGAAGATTCTTAAGACTGCTTTTGGACCTGATCTAGAATATCAGCTCTCCTGGGTCTCTAGCCTGCTAGTTTACCCTGCAGATTTTGGATTTGCCAGCTTCCATAATCATGTGAGCCAATTCCTTTACAACAAATTCTTATTTATCCACACACACACACGCACGCATGCATGCACCATATTGGTTCTGTTTTTCTGGATAATTCTGACTGATACACCTAAGATTTAGTTTTGTTTAGAATTCACTATGACCATCCTATGTTCTAATAAAGAGATACAAAATGTCATAGATAAATTAAATATCCAGGTTTATTCCAGAGTTTTGCATGGCAGACCTTGATTTATAAATTATCTATGTTCCCAAAGTCACAAGTCAGTCAGTTTCCTGGAACTTAAAAGGCTTTTATCAATAATACAATGGAGCTTAAGGACAAAGGATTGAGAAGCTCTCCTTACAGGAGCGATTAACACACTGATGAACACATGTTTGTTGAATAAGTGCAGGAATCAATGTTGTTTTATTTAGAAAACACTTTTGGAAGAAAAAAATACAACATTTATTGAGCTTCTTGTGTGCTAAACACTATACTAGGTGTTTCATACGTATTGTTTTCTTCAACACTTAACATCTCTAAGACAAAGACAATGCTTCCTATTTCTGCAAATGACAAAATTGAGCTCTGAGAGATGAGATGTTTTAGCATAGGTCACACAACTGGAATGCAGTAGAGCTGGTATCAGACTGACTCCACTAACCTGTCTCAGACTATAGGATAAACATATTAAATAGTCTCTACACTTATTTTTTTAAAGTGAGAGAAATGAACTACCATGTACTTCATTCCCTTCCTCCACTCACTCCTAGATGTGGGATGGCAAAATAGCTAAAAAAAAAATAATAATAAATAAATAAAAATCAAGAAGCACTGGTCTGCAGCAAGCTTTGAAAATCCACAGGCTAAGGGATTTTCGACAGGATGTCAAAATGAGCTGTTCCATTACAGTAAAAGATTGGGTGTAAAGAGCAACATCTTCGCAAACAAGAATAAGATTTTAAGGAAAGCAACAGAAAGTGCAGTGGTCCCAATGAACTAAATGTAGATTGAGGGAGATGTGGGTGGCTGTTTGGCCTTTGTTTTTCGTCTTAACAAGCCAGCACATCCTTTGTGCTGACCATAATGAGGACAAGTCAAGCCAAAGCCAAGCCAAGCAGGCCTCTGTCTCCTGCAATGCTTCCCTTACCCCATCTCAGAAGGGCTTTCAGAGTCCACCCTTAAATCACATTCTTCTTGCTACAAATGCATACACTTAAAAGAGAAAACCAATTTTCCATTTTGTACTGCTGTACAGTGCCCACCAACCAAGGAACAGAACCTGCAGAATGATGAGTAATGAAACAAGAATTGTTTGCTATTAGATCAAATAATCTAAATAAATTCAATTTAAGCTACATTAAAATAGGCCAAGTGGAAACCAGCGGCATGAGAAGGTATTTTTCTGCAACAGGGTATGACAGCAGGTTACTTAAATGTAATTACTGTTGCAATTACATCACTAGTAAAAGTGAAATGTCGCAATGCAAGTAATTTCAAACACACTCCTTCACCTTAATCATTTTAAAAATCCACTTATAACTATGACTTCAGAATAACTCTGTAGCAAGGTATTGTTAACCCTATTTTAGCTGTGAAGAAATGCCTAAGTGAGCAGAGCTAAGACCTGACTCCATTACGTTTTGAGTGTTTTTCTTTTCTCAAGGCCATTTCCCAAAGCTATCAAGGTCTTTGTTAGGCCTCTCTGTTTCCTGAGGTGTCCTGCTTCTAACTTCCCCCATTTCCTGGGAGAATAGAATAGTTTCTTCCTGTTGTCTGAACTTATCGTTCTATGTGCAGTGATGAATAAACACTACTGAGGTTGTAGGTTCTTAGACATTCCAATCTAAAGAATAAAGTCATATCTGCCAAGTTCTAAATGATTGGCATGGTTTTTCCAGATAAAGGAGTAACTGGCATGGGTGAGATTAACCTCCAGTGATACTAATTTTCCTCCAAATTTTAGGATAACTTTATCTCATAAATCATTTGTTAAATTGTAAACACTTTGTGAACTAAAAGCAAGAGCCTTTTCCAAATGAACATTTGAGGTGCTGAAATAGTAAACCACGTTTTCTAAATATTTTCACTCATACAATAACAGAACCCGCAAAATGACAGTTCTAAATCAAAACAAACATGCAGCTATATGCGGAATTCTATCTTGCAGTACAATACCTACATACCTCCCCAATTATATTTTGAATTATTACACCTTTCTGAACCATTCCAGTTCTATTAACCAGCTTCTTCTTAAAACTTAGTAAAGAATGTCTACTTCAGGGGAAAAAGCATGGATTCTGAGATTGAATGACCTGAGTTCCAATTCTTGCTCTACCATTTCATACCTCTGACTCCTGGGCAAGTTACTCAATCACTTGGAGCCTCAGTTTTCTCATGTAAAATGAAGACACCATTCCTTAAGTTTTATGGTTATTTTAACGTATAAAGTCAATGAAAAAATATATCAGGCAAGTTCAGTTCCTAGGATATAAATGGCAGTAGGTTATGAATTGTTTTTAAAGTCCTAAAGGAATATGTCTATTATTCCTCATATGACCCAAAGAGAAGGAAATGAAAGTTACTGACATGAACCAAAGTAGTAAAAACTTATTTCCACTTCCAGTATTTCTAACATTTTAGCATTTATTTCTCCTGAATTAAAATACAGTCACAACTGGAAGATGAGTTTAAGATGAAATCTTTGGATAAAGGGATCTATGTCAGCTGATTAAAAAATATTTTTTTTAGTCTATGTTTAAATAGTCTCCAAACTGCTGCAAAGCAAAAACCATTTCCACACAGCTTGCATTTCTGCAGCATAGCTTTAAAAGAAATGAAGCCACTCTGTAATCCCATAGATTATGTCTAAAAATAGAATGATGGGCCAGCTGTCAGATGCATACATTGAAGGGAAAGTAGGGCCAAGAACTCTCCCCAAATATCATTCCAACTCTTCTGGCACTTGCTTGCATAAAGATGAAAAACAAATCTATTCCATTCCAGCAGCTACTACTACTTTCTTTTTTGGACTAGGACAGGGTTTGGAATTCTAAAGATTTGTGAAATCTCCCCAAATTTGCAAAGTGCTGCTCCTAACAAGCTTATAACAAAGTATCATGTGTCATTTGGAATTACTGCTTCAACACAAGCCCATTCTAAAGAAGTTTTGTTTTTTTGCGAACACTTCCTTCCAGTTAGTTATTCAACCTATTTGTTAAAGAAGAAAACAAAGAGAGAGAGAGAGAGAGAGAGAGAGAGAGAGAGAGAGAGAGAGAGAGAAAGAAAGAAAGAAAGAAAGAAAGAAAGAAAGAAAGAAAGAAAGAATGAAAGAAAGAAAGAAAGAAAGAAAGAAAGAAAGAAAGAAAGAAAGAAAGAAAGAAAGAAAGAAAGAAAGAAAGAAAGAAAGAAAGAAAGAAAGAGAAGGAAGGAAGGAAGGAAAGAAAGAAAAGAAAAGATAAAATTTGATCAGGACTGTGTTCTAGTTCAGACTCTAGCATTAACTTTCTGGATAACCTTAGGCAAAGTAAGCCCCTCTGTGGGCCTCATTTTTCTTATTTGCACAATGAGAAAGTTGTGAGAGTTATCCACGTAAGGATATCTTACAGCTAGGATTTTCTGAGCCTCAAAACTTCCAAACAGGCTGAACTGTTGTAGGTAACTGATATTTTGAGCTGCTTCCATCCCAATTCCATAAGTTATCTTTCCACCTAATCAAGGACTCAGCACAGGTCAAAGAAATAAAGCCTGAGTGCAATGTAGGGTACAAATGCTTTCATTTAAATATTTGTTGGGCACCTAGTGTTATGCAACTGGCACTTTTCCAGGTACTAGGGACAGAATGGCCAGCTGGGCAAGAGTCATGAGTCTCACCAGCATTTCCCCCAAAGCAGGCACAGATCCTACCCATATCAATTCCAAACCCTGACCTTCAATAGACAAATGGAAAGAATGTAAAAAGCTTCAGCCTTACATCTGATACACTCAATACATGCTGGCTGAACCTGGAGAAGAACCAGGCTTACTCCAATGCCTTTGCAAAGTTGGCAGTTTCAAAGAAAAACAATCACATATTGAGTTTGAATGAGGAGCTACTGGGTGAGATATTAGGGTTCGAAATACTATGCCAACCATTTTTAGCACTTGTTTGTTGTTGTTTTCTTTACAGAGAATAGTGGCATCATTAGTTAAAACCTGACAAAGTGGAAAACACAAGAGGAAAAAAAAAAGCCTAGTGTGAGAGTTGTTTACTCTGCACTGTAGCTCATAATCTAAGGGACTGCCTTGTAAAGGACACAGGTGTGGCTATGTAACTGTCACCGAAAGGACAATTGATCTGGTGTGGGATGCTTTTCCCATAAGATCATAGGCTTATTCCTTCCTAAGCCTCAGACACACTATATACATACATTGTTGAGACAATCCAAGGACTCTAGGAGTGTGAAGATTCAATCATTCATTCAACGGGCATTTATTGGGTGCCTGTACAACCCTCATGATGGTGATTCAAAGCAGGAAGACTGGCACGGTCTCAACCCTCACAGACTAGCAGAAGGGACAAACAATAAACTATTATGTAAAGACATTGAATTATAATTGTGATAAGTGTGATGCAGGAGGCATGTGTAACAATGAAGAGACCTAATTTGGCCTGGGAGGGGTGGGAAAACATTCAAGCGATGGATGAAGAGAATGGACAATGGCCGAACTACCCATAGAAAAGAGTCACACATACGATTTCTTTCTAAAAAGTGGCCTAGCCCTTTATGCTCTCTAAGTCTCAGACACATCTTTTCCTCAGTGCTCACAGCACCCTGTACACTTCTCGGCATTACTGAGCTGATGTTACTACAATGTGCCAACCAGTTTTATGAGTCTTGTCTCCCTTATAGGTTGCAAACTCCTCCAGAAAGGGGACCTCATCCAGACTATTTCTGTGACTCTAGCAGCTAGCATTGGGCTGGATACTGAGTAGGCCCTCAGAAAATGGAGGTTGCTATCATTATGATTACTACTCTTCAGAATGGTCATTACATAAACTATGCAACTCTGTTCCTATTAACTGTGATCTCTCTCCTACAGTAGAGTAATGCCAATAAGTCCCAGGAACAGCTGATCCCAACTTGTGCCACTGCCATCAGTTTCTTGGTAATGATGATTTTTGCTTGTTTACAGGAATATTTCAGAAGTCTTTTCCACTGTGCTGTAATGACTTCCAATGAAGACTATTAGCCGAGAATAGCAACACCTTACAGAGGCCCCCACCCTCGTCTGGTAACAGTCTGTGTCCAGTAAGGAACTGGGGGCACAGCAGGTGAGCAGCTAGTGAGGGAAGCTTCATCTGTATTTGCAGCACTACCCAGAGCTAGCCTCACCACCTCAGCTACACCTCAGACCATCAGGCATTATATTCTCATAAGAACACTTATACTTCGTGCCAAAATAGCTGGGGACCGCTCCTTAAAAGGTAGTGATTTTAAAGATTACAAGGTAGGGAAGGGGTAGGGTGAAGAGAACTAGGACACAGCTATAGTATTCTGTAGGCTAAAACATAAACTCAATGTGTCACAGAAAATTAAATCAGAGGCCAAATGTAATTCCTGGTCTCCTGAACAAACATAAGCAGAGCCCCTGGTATTGTGTCACTGGCTACACTGGAGCCATGCTAGGTCCTCAATCATGTCCTATACCCCAGGGTCATCTTAAATTGGGCAAGGTCAATGCTCCTCCAAGCCAAATTCTACAAAGCTCCAATTGCCCCAGACAGAAAAAAGAGGATGCCAACTGCTAAATCCATTTTGATAGCTAGAGAAGGATTAAAGAAACTGCACACATGGTGATGTCCAAATCTGAGCAATGAGATTAACCTCCATGTGGACTGCCTATACCTCATAGAGGTTTAAAACAAAGGGATCTGCCATCACATTTTTCACATCTAAAGATCAAACTGAAAGGGAAGCCCTAAGTGAGCGAGTGATGTACTACGCTGCCTCAGAATTCTAGGGAAATACTAACACAGGGTCACTGTTCTCTAGAAACTTAGGACAGACAGACCAGAAAATTATCTACAGTTCCCTGAGAAAAGCACAAACAAGGTCACAAACAAGGTGCTAATGGGAACTCACAGGCAGGAATGATAAATCGAATCTATGAGGGATGAGGAGGATCTGATGAAAACTTTACAATAAGAAGTGGCATTAGAGCTCGGTTTTGAAGGAGTAGGCTCCCAGAAGGCAGAGAAAAGAGAGGGGATGAAAAGTGCATTCTAGGCAAAAGCAGTAGTATGGCAACATAAAACGCAAGTTCTGAAACGACAAGGTATTGTGTGCAGCTAGAGTTTAAGGCACACAACAGTGAGTGGCAGGAGATGACTGAGGGACGTCGAGGAAGGCCAGATTGGGAAAGGTCTTATATACCAAGCTAACCAGCTGGACTTCTTTCTGTAGACGGGAATAACATACACTTATTATTATTAGTTTCTTTATTTTATTAAATATCTACAGTATACTAGACAAGGTGTTTTACACACTTCATTGAATTTAATGATCTATGTACATACAAGAAAAAAGCCGCAAGAGAGGTAAGGTAACTTTTCTCAAATCAGGTCTGTTTCACTACCCAAAGACCAACCAAAATCTCACCAAAAAAGGATTCCTAGTATAGGAATTCCTAGACTCCTGATTTCAAACAACTTAGGGCTCTTTCCGTCACATTATAGCTTATAACGTAAGTTTTAGTGTGCTCTCACCTGGGCCTACAGTAAATTGAGCAGTCCCTTAAAAAGTTCACAATGTCCCTGAAATCATAAACATTGGATTGAGTAGGTTCATCTACGCTTTCTTAGCAGTCTCTAAAACACAGGAATCCTAAGAAATCTAAGATCAATTTTTCCAATGGTCCTTGTCTGAAGGTTTTCTTTCCTCTCACATTACTACAGCATTGGACATCAACAGCTTTGTAACTCACAAGGTAGCCAGATACCCTGAAGCAGAGACAGGAGTGAAATGAGATTGTGGCTCGGATACCACCAAATCTGACACCTAGCCAAGAAAATTTAATAATGAGGAAATAAGGATTTGTGGTAACATGTCCAGGCTCTGAAACTCATTAGCTGGTTGGATTTCTTTCATGTTACTTAACTTTTCTCAGCTGCAGATTCCTTATAATTTAAAATGCAGTAATAAACACTACCTTGCAGGATAGCTATGAAAGCCAAACAGAATAAATAATGTGAAAGAAGGACTCAATATCTAAAGCACAGAAGGCACCCAAACCTACCTTTCCTACTTATGTACACACTTAGCTCTATGCCTGCTTATCTCACAGGATTTTTGTTAGGCTCAAGTAAGCTGAATATGGGAAAGTATCAAGTATAATATAACTATGTCATTATAATTAGATTCCAAACACTGCTCAGGGCATAAGAAGAACTATTTTATAATCTCTGTCTTCAAGGGGCTAACCTTCAGATAAGGGAGCTTGCAAGTACACAAATAAGTATAATAAGGGTAAGATGTAATGAGTACTAGAAGAGTGGTAATAACATAAAATTGAGCGCTTACCATGGGCCGGACCTAGTCTCATTTTAATCCTGAAATGAACCTTATGTAGCAAGTATTATTATATTCTTAGATGTGGAAACTGAAGCACATGATGGCTAGGTAATTTGATCGTGTTTGCACTAGTAGTGGTGGTCCAGGATTTAAATGTAAGAATTCTGATTCCAGAGCTCATACTATTAGATATACAGAGATGAGAATTAACGAGGCAGAGAAACAATATGATAATAATAATGGGGTCTAACAATGGACTAATATTCATTAAGAATGCACATTGTGCCAGCATGGTGCTAAGCACTTTACATGCAAGCTCTCAGTGAATCTCAAAAATCCTCTGTGAGCTAAATATCATCCCAATTTTACAAACAAGGCAACAGACTTAATGAGGTTGGGTTATTTACTCAAGGTCTCCAAGGTAGTCAGTGTGTAAAGCACATGCTCTTAAACTCTTTGCTCTCTGGCTCAGTGGCAGGCAGTAGTGCTCAGGCTGGGTGCTGAAAGCCAAGCAGAATCTGGATAGTCGATAATGAGTTTGTGTGGGATTCTGAACAAAGGGTTTAGTATGAACAAAGAATTATACAGAGGAATTCTGGGGACTTAAAAAAAATCTTAACATTTATTGGTGCATAAGTATCCAATCTTTTAAATATACACATATATTTTACGCACGCACACACACAATCTTAAAGAAAAATAGGATCACTTTTGTTTGAGATCCCTAAATTATCAGATGGGCTGGATTACCTTTTTCCGCCATTTAAAAAACAAAACAAACAAACAAACAAACAAAAATCTTTTAAATTACAACATCAGTATATGTGTTATAGAATATTGGAAAATATAAAGAAGCAAAAATAAGAAAATAAAATATGTTTTAGAAACTTTGAAAAGAAAATTGTAGAAAGTTAGTTGGGAAGGCAGTTCAGGGACTGACTGCAGCAGCCTTGGCCTTGGGTGCCAAGTTAGGAACCAAACCTATATTCTACATGCACTGGAAGACTGTGAGCAGTGAAGCAGTATAATTAGAGCCTTATGTCGTACTTAAGACAGACTTAAATGGAGAGACAAGAAGCAAGAGGATGAGGTAGGTGCCCATTATAGAAGTCCAGGCAAAAGTTAAGGGCTTGAGTTATGAGTAGGCTGCCTGTCATGAGCACTACAAGCCCAGACTAAGTCAGACAGGCTTGAGTTTGAACTTGGCTCCATCACTACCTGTGTGTCTCTAATTAAGTTATTTAAACCTTGTGAGCCACAGTTTTTAATATCTATAAAGTAGGGGTAATAAAACCGATATAAAGAGCTGTTGTGAGAACTAAATAAGATGTGAAACAATTAACATAATCCAAGTTTCTCAATTTCTAAACTATTGACATTTGGGGCTAAATAATTCTTTTTTATGGGGGAGCTGTCCTGCATTATAGGATATTCAGCAGCATCCCTGGCCTATACCTTCTAACCCTCCCCAGGTTATGACAACCAAAAAATGTCTCCACACACTGCCAACTCAACCCTGGTTGAGAACCACTTGGCAGAGTTTCTGACATATAAAGTAAGCTTTAAAAAATGATCGTTGGGGAGGAAGGAAGAAAGTATGAAATAAGAAATATAAAACTAAGACAATGTGTAGGCTGAGATACCCAATTTGCAGGCTGACTGGATATGGAGGCCATGAAAGAAGGAAGTAGCAGGGGTGATCACAGTTTTAATCCCACATGAATCATCCCACCAAAAGAAATAAGGAGAGTGTGCAGGTTTGAGGATCCAGAGGAGAATGAGGATGGAGATATTTGAAAAGTATTAAGAATTCTGGCCTGCAGGTAGGAAGAAGGGTCAGTATAGATCTCTATATCAACTATCAAAATCAGTCTTTATGTCTCCTGAGTTTTTAGTGGTTTTGGTTTTATCTAACAGCTCCAAAATGAATACCTGTCACATGTCTTAACTGTAAAGCTCTCAGGAGAAATAAACTTAAAAGACATGTTTAACAATAAATATGTATTGCCTTTGTTTATTAAAGTAAAAAAAAAGGTATTCTATTTTCAGAAAGAAATATAATTAGAAAAAATAAAGCAAATAAGATTTTAAAAATCATTACAGATTTGTACAATGACAGACTTAGTTTTCCATCCTTTCACCTGAAAAAATGAAAAACAGGTATGTACAGATCCTCCCAAAGATCAAACCAATCTCTGAGCTTTTTACATACCACGTATTTTAAAGATATTAGTTAAAAAAAAAAAAAAAGTTGGCCCTAAACCAACGTGTTCAAATTCTAGATACATGATACCTTTAGAAGCCAGATCTATTTGTCTATAAACTATAAGATATAATCTGTATCAGATAATCTATATCTATAATCTGACTCTATAACCTCCAGATCCCCAACAGCCTCATGGCAGCTCCTTCAGCACCTGCCAAGCCACCTGAACAAACAAGTCTGCTTCCCTGTGCTCCTTACCTGTTTTGTAGTCAATTCCAAGTCCCCTTCAAGCATCAGTCAAAGCAGTTAAGAACTGAAACTGATCTGAGGCATCTACATACAAACAGTGGCTATACTTTGGATTTTCCTAGAATATTCTGTTTCATGGTCTCCAGGAACCAATTTCTCTAAATTCCAGTACTCAGGAAGTCAAACTAAATTCCCATATAAAAAGCCCATGTGATATCATGATATATTTGCCAAAACCTATATAATGTAAAACACCAAGAGTGAAAGAACCCTTGAATTTTGACTGATAATTTGTCAGTGTAGGTTCACTGACTGTAACAAATGTACCATATTCTGATGCAGGATGTTGATGGGGTGGGCAGGGGGAGGGCAGGGTGCAGTATGTGTGAAAGGGGATACATGGCAATTCTGGCAGGGCTGGACTCAGACCCCTGGATACCCTTTCTCATATCTGAGTGCTAACTCCAATTCACACTACCAACAGTTCACTCTTAAGAAGCCACTCTCTCATGTTCAGAAGCTAGGTCTGATACAGCTACTACTTTAAGAAGCCAAGATTAGCTCAGGGCTAGGCTGAGTAATGAGATACAAAGTGCTCTGGGAATCTGTGGGTTCCCAGTATAACTAATGAGTACTATCAACTGCATTCTGTCCAAGATACGGCCAGACAACTCCAATTGGCTAACAGCTCTTTTAAAAACGCAGAGGCAACAAGTAGAGGAAGAACATTTCTGCCCCTCCCTATACCACTGCTTTGGGAAATTTATATTCTATATAATCATTATTTAAGGTCATTTGTGGTGGTTTTTTTGTTTGTTCAATTTCATTAATTAATGTCACTTGGGAAGCTCTATATGTGGTGGAAAAAAATAAGGGCTTTGGAATCAAGCTTTGGTTCAAATCCCAGCTCTGCTACTTCCTTGCTATGGACAAAAGACAAGTCATATACCCTCTCAAAGCCTAAGTTTTCTCACTTATAGTGTTTCTTAGAATTCAGGATGTCCCCTCAGTGGGTTGTAAAATCAATTTAGTGGCTCATAAGTAATGTGTTTTTTTTTTTTTTTTAGTAAAAAATAAAAGAGAAAAATATCAGATGATACTATCTGTAATAAGCATAAGTACTATTTTATGAAAGTGAGGTTTCAGGTACATTCAGATATTGATATATAGATAGATATAAATATGTGTATAACATACTATAATATAAACTTTCTTTCTTACATTGGATAATGGTCAAAAAATTGAAAGTTACTGACCTATAAAATGAAACTATCAGGTATGTGTAATGCTATTTCTGTGTTTTTCAGAACATGAGAATTTGAAAAACTAAAATAATGTGGGCCAAAGTTAGCAATTAACCCAAAGAGAGTCAGAATATCTGAATACTTTATTTGAGAATATTAGAAAAGTTCCTTTTTACCTATCAACTTAAAATTCCTATCGGAATGCCTTTAAGTATATCATATAAATGAAATAGCTATCATTATCGCCAAGACGACATCCTTCTAAATTACTGATAAAGGAAGATCAGGTCTAATAAGAACTGGATTTTACCTTAAATTAGTACAGACCTCAGCCTGCAAGAGCCTACCCAGACAACAGTCACAAGTGAAATCACCCAGAAGCAACTTCTGTCAGACAAGCCCTCTCTGAGGGTAACAGCAATGAAACCAATATCAGTCCCAGAACTGTTCTCAAAGAAATATTCTGCTAGGTCACCCAGAACTGGACAGTAACATGGGAAAGTCTTGGCAAAGTTCCCACTTGAGAAAGGACCCCAATTAAAAGAACCAAACACAGACAAAACTGCACAGAAGGACTTCTTTGGCCTGTGGAACAAATTACTCTTCTGCTAAAAACCTTCCAATTTCCTACTATTTGGAAAAAAAACAAAGTTTGGAAAAAAACACGATTGGGGAAAAAATCCAGATTTCTCACCACAGCTTACAAGGCCCCATCCCACCTTTCCAACATTATCTCCTCCCTGCATTCACTCCACTTTAGACATGTTACCATTTCTGCTCCTCAAACACACCAAACTCAATCCTATCTTACAGCTCTTGCTCTCACTGCCCAGAGCACATTTCCTCTAGCTTTTTGTATGCCCATTTTCTTCTCATCATTTGGCACCCAGCCTGCATATTACAGTTGCTCAGAGAAGTGTTCCCAAACTATTTCCTCAATAAAGGAGTCCCTCACCCCACCCCCAAGGTGTTCTCCCATCATCACATTATCCTATTTTCTCCACAGCATGAGTTCCTAGTTTCCTTTTTTTTCCTGCCTCCTCACCAGAATGCAAGCTCCATAAGAATCTTTTCTGTTTTGGTCTTGACTCTCTCCTTAGTACCTAGAACAGTGTCAGTTATTCACATGTACATGTATACATACCTATACAGATATATGTGTATATCTGTGTATCTAAATGCCGAATGAATGAAGAATATCAATGTATTCATTCCAGTGCATTCCATTTAACTGCACTTTCAAAATAACATGGGAAAGAAAACGTACATATACCAGATTACCTACGAATTGAGTTCAATGAGGAGTTTGTTCAGCTTTCCTCTGAACATCCATTCAAGAACCGTATCTATCATAGGGCTATAGTTCCTGATGCCTAGGTAAAAGAATATTTGATTTGGAATCAATGCTTAGGCTAAATCTCCTGTTACCAAACCCAATGACTGTCACCCCACTATGAAGTTTGCCTCTACCATAATGGCTCAGGAGCCAAGACAGACAAGGGTTCAAATCTCAATTATATCTTTACTTGCTATGAGGCCTTATACAAATTTTCTCATCTAGTAAAAGAAGATAACAGTATTTATAGGGCTGTTTTTAAGATTAAATAATCAAATGTATATAAAACATCTGGCATGGTATCTGGTATATAATAAAAACCAATTAAAATTAACTATTATTTTATTGTTATTCATTCATTCATTTGTATTTTTCCCAACTAATATTTATTGAGATCTATTTTGCTATACAAATCCTATGCCTATACAACAGACAAAGGCACAAGTCAAGAAAGGTTGGCTTTAGTCCATGCCCAGGAAAAGCTCACAGTGTAACAGGAAAGAGAACCAATAAGAATAAAAGAATCACTAGGAGTATAGTATGTATTAAGTCTCACCCAGGAAGGCTCTAGAGTAAAAAGACACACCAAAATCCTTCCAAATTATAAAACAGAACAGCTTCTGAGATGGATCAGAAAAGCTCTGTAAAGAAGCCCTTGAAAGATTGTAAAAAGAATGGTCAAGAGTGATTGTCTTAATAGCCAAAGGGTGGAAAACTACTCAAGTGTCCATCACAGATAAAAGGAAAAATAAAACCTGGCATATACATATAATAGAATATTATTCAGCCTTAAAAAAGAAGGAAACTGTGACACACATCATAACATGGATGAACCTAGTGGATATTATGCTAAGTGAAGTAAGCCAATAACAAAAAGACAAATTCTGCATGATTCCACTTATATAAAGTTATTTTGCGTACTCAAATTCACAGAGACAGAATGTGGCTGATGGTTGCCAGGGGCTAGAGGGAGAGAGGAAGGGAGGAATAGAAAGTTAAGAGTGTGTTAGGTACAAAATTGTGGGAAAAAGATGAAAAAGTTCTGGAGATGTGTGGTGGTGATCTTGCACAACAATGTAAACATACTTTATGCTATAAAACTGTACACTAAAAAAATGGTTAGAATGGTAAATTGTTATTTTATGTATATTGTACCACAATTTAAAAAAAATGATTGTCCTATGGCTTACACTAAGAGAACACATGCATCCCCTCTTCTCTAACCTGGATCATTCTTATATCTAGTAGCAAGCTTATCAATCCAGCTTTCCTGAGGTTGAGACATGAGCAGAATTCCAGGGCAGTCCTCATAGAGAGGACACTGTAATGTAATCAACAACTAAGGAATTATAAGCACACAAACACCCAAACCCAGATTTATAGCAAAATAGATGCAATACACTGACCATGGGTTTATTTTCACAGGGGTAAAAAAAGGCAAAAAAGAAAAATAAATAAACCAAATATCAAACTATAGGATTATACAAGCTAATTCCTAATGAGATAAGAAAGTCCCCAGGAAAAAAAAAATAATTAGTCCATGTAGATTTCATACATCAGTGCCAAGGTCTCATAATACAACTTTATTGCTTCATTTTTTAAAAGTGTTCATTTGCATTGACCAAAGCAACTTTCACAGACTAAGCAAAAATGTCAAACCTGACAGTCCTATATAATGACCTGGTTTCCCAGAGGCCCAGAAAGATGGAAAATAAATTCCAAGGACCCAAGTTCAGACAGACTGGAGAGAGCAGACCGTGGCTGTCTCACATGATTAAAGGCCATGTCACCACTTGATGGGGTCTGTGCTTTGGTAGCTTTCCCTGCAACGACTGAGGACTAGGATAAGAGTGACAGCTTCGCTCCAGTAAGTTCAAAGACTCCAGAATCCAAAATTTAACTTCTCAGCTGTTCACTCATCTGATTTTCATTAAGATCAATTTATATCGTCTAGAAAGCTTCAAAGTCAAATGCCACTTTTATTTTTATCTTATCAAAGAAAACGCCTTACCATAAAATCAAGGCCAGGGTGTTGTCTGGACATGAGCCTTGGTTAGGATCACAAAATTCTCAAATCGAATAATTGGTTTAAGTTAGAGCCAAGTTCATTAACAATAAGATGACAGATTTGGGCGAAGTAGGCTGTCTTCCTGCAGTTCAGAAAGACTAGCACAGCTCCTGACACAAGTACATAGGTGTAAGCAACCTCCACCAAACAAAAGCAACACCTTCAAAGTCTCTCTTAGTGACTAGAGGCAGCTAGACACTCAAACTGCCAGTCCTGAATTACGGCCTCTGAATGGTGAGGGCTTCACATTTCACTGATCAGGGCACAGCCCAATCAGAAGACAAACCCCTGCACTGCCAGGGACCAGCAAATCCGCTTTCTTCCAGTGTGCACATGACTGAATGTGCTTCTGTCCATCATCTGGGTCATATATAGTTCAATGCGAGCTGAGCAGACAGGGCTGCAAGGAAATCTGGCGCGGTTCAATACCTCGTCTAGCCTGGGTTCCAGTATCTAATTTTTTTTTTACTGACAAACTCATTTCTCTACTGGGACAGGATGCTGTGCTGGCTGGAAGTTCCATTTCGACAGCAAGAATCCTATCTGGAAACACAGAAGTTGTCCTCTAGCCACAGCAACTCGAACTTTTTTGATTGTTGTTGCTGCTTTCTCCCATCACCCCCACCCCCTTTTGACAAAGATCCAACTGTAAAAAGTCTTACGTAACAGTCAGGACTACTTCGGTTCTTTTACTGGGTAAGCACTTTCAATTTTTTTAACTAAAAACCATTATAACATTGAATCTGTTGAGAGGCTTGACTAAAATCTTTTAAGTAATTTGTGTAGTGAAATACTGTCAGTGGATTTTTTAGTCTCATTTCTGCACGTGCTCCTTTGTTCTCAGAACAGAAGCTTTTTATACACACCCCATAACGCAGCTGGAGAGAGTTATGAAGTCAGTTATTATAAAGAACACAAAGGTTGCTTTGCATTCTTTGCCTTTAGATAATTAATTTTGCATTTGTTTTCTTAAAACAGAGTATTTAATGAAGGGAGAAATTCACTAAAGAATAAACTGTGGGAGAATCTAGCAAAGTTTGAAGTTTTTACCACCTTTCTATCTGTAGTTTTGTGTGGCCAAACACTTGTGCCGCCTGGGGCGTTGGGGGTAGAGGCAAGCATAGACAGAGAGGAACTAAGCCAGACATGGACAAAGGCATGAGCCAAAACCAGACAGTCCTGGCTGTTCGATAGGCCAGCAGTGGGTGAGACAGGTCAGCCAGCTGCAGGGGCGGGAGAAGGGGGGGAAAGGGGCATGGATGTGTGAGGTGCTCATGCGTGCGATCGTGACTAGATTCTGAAACTGCCAGCCATTTTCCCATCTATGCTTTGTGCAATCTAAAGGAATGCATCTTCTCTGAAATAGTCTTGCTAGAGCCCAGTGATCGACAGGAGTGTGATAAATACCACAACATATGGAATCAGAAAATACTGGGATCTGGTGTGGGCAAGAGGGAATGCAGAGGGTGTGGAAATTTTTTAGTGATCTGGAATGTGTTGAGTGACAGGAAGTGCCCCAAGCTCCCCCCCAACCCAACTCTTCTCAGTCGCGCCTGCTTTTGTCTAACTCTTGTAATCTACATACTACTGCTTACAAAGCTGTCTGAGTTTAAGACAAAAAGAAACATAAAAGGCTCTCCATTCCATAGTACCTGCGATATGGAAGGAATGTAAAAAGCATGATCCTTCAAGCCTGTGGACATTTTTTCAAGTAGACAGGAGAAAGATAAAATAATTTTCCAAGAATGAGAATTAGGAACTAGAGCCTAGCTTCCAAATGCGATTTTTAAAATTCTGATTCTGCTATACTTACAAATGCTTAAGTTGGTTCCTAATTTGAAGGAGGCTTGTTTTGTTTGGTAAATACACTGCATTTGAAGTTGTTTGTATTTTCTTTGTATAAATTTGGACTTTGGGAGAAAAAACGCAAATAAGCAGAATGCACTAAAAAAAGGATTTTTCCCTTGATTGGTTGGAAAGCATTTTAAAGGGTTGGTTTCTTGGAAAAGGCAGCTGGCTCTCATTTTTGCATGTATGCTATAAAGATAACTTATGCTATAATGAATGTAAGGGAGAAAACTTACGATAGAAAATAATAGAGTTCTAAGTGAAAAACAACTCAGCATTTTCCCAAACTTCCATATCATCAACGGAAACTAAAACTTGGAGAAAAGTGGCCAACTGAATGGCTAACCCTACTTTGGGGGGATGAAATGGAAAATTAAGTGTGAATAAAATGATATTCGGGAATGTTTCCACCTCCCACCACAAAGGATGTTAGTGGTCAGCCTAGGAGTTAATCTTGCCTAGCGTGGGTCTGAGCCTTCACGCCGAGCAGACGTTATTCACATGACGATTCGAAAAGTCCATTCATATATCTCACTACCTGGATTTGAATAGAAACCAGACAGCAATTCTTTAGTTCCAGCCACCATTCGCCCCACTGGACAATAGCGATTTGTTAGCACAGAGTCACAGGCTGTGGGACACAAAGCTTGGAGCCGCAGAAAGATGGGGGATTCAGAGAACAGGAAATTACAGGCCCGATGCACTCCTGGCAGCTCTAAGAATACAAAAAAAAAAAAAAAAAAAAAAAAAGGGCAACAAAGTGATGCCATGTTTGAGAGCTACTTCTAGCTTTTTTAACCACCTCCAATGTCATAAAAGCTCTATTGTTGGAGTACATAAAGTCACGAGTCCCATGTGCTCTCTTTTCTCATACAGGGAACTTCATTCAATGCCCTGGCACAGTCAGAGAAAAATCAAAAGCATCCCGAGTTTATTAGTTGTGAGTTCTGATAGAAAGAAGAGGCATGTTTTAAAATTAAATGTCAGAGAAAAAATATGCTTATTAACACAAGTGACACATAACAAAATTAAAATCTTTTACAAATTATTTCACAGGACCAGACAAAATGAAACCAAAATATATCAAGATACCATAGAAACAATTTTTTCTTCAAAATTCCATATAAAACCTATTACTTAATTACATAAAAAGTTTCCTTGGAAGATACGTATCAATTTAAAATCGAATCTTTCATAGAAAATACATTTCTGAGTTCTGGGTTATATTTTCCAAAACAAAGAACTAAAAGCAAAGCCCTCAGGACTTATTTTGGAATACTGAAAAACTATATTTTCTTTTGTTGGTTATTAAGTTATTGTAGCTCCCTGGCTAAATTTAGAAATTGCCTCTAATTCCCTCATTTTAGACTTAAAAAATAAAATTAATGGACATTTTAGGTAAGAAGAGAGAGTTAATTCCACAGTCTTAACCAATAAGAAGAAAACAGTACATGGGTTTCCTGTCTAGGCCCTCATGTTGCAAACTAAGCACCAACAGGCCAGACTGCTGTCTATTTCAGCAGAAGGGGACCCTACATACAAAGCTATAAATGATTTTCTTTTTCTGCTTTCTTCTGTGATCCATTAGCAAACAAAAGTCCTAAATGACATAACACCCACCTAGGATATTCATCAAGAGAGAACATGATGATCAAAAAGTTAGAACCTTAACTGTTCTATTTGGTCCCATGGCTTTAAGTTGAACACATGCCAAAATTAATGTTGGAAAAACAAATCAGCAACTTCTAAACTATCAATTACTGGATTTTCTCAAATTCTATCTTTGAAGCTGACCTCAAACTGCACAGCTGTCCAATACAATAGCCACCAGCCAAATGTGGCTATTTTTATGAGCTTAAATTAATCAAAATTAAATAAAATTAAAAATTTAATTCCTCAGGCACACTAGCCACATTTCAAGCACTCACTAGCCCATGTAACTAGTGGCTATCATACTGGACAGCACACATATAGGACATTTCCATCACTGTAGAAAGTTCTATTGGACAGCTCTAATCTAGAAGATAATGTTCACATCCACAAAACCTGTTTTCAACTACACACCTAGCTGGACATGAAAGAAATTAATCTCTAAGTGAAAAACTACAATGTCAAGTATGACACGGTAACTAGCATCATACTTGAGAAATGGCTGAAAAAAAACATTTGAAATCAAAGTTTTCTTTTTTCTTCTTGGTCTACAATAGTTTATAAAGACTATTAAGAAAATAGTGACAGATAAAGGTGGTAGTAGCCAATATAATTAAAATGCTCCAGAATAGCACTAATTTAGTGTCAAAAAGTTCTTCCTAAATATATGAAGCAACTAATTCTATAGTCTTCCTCATTGTCATGGACAATACGAAATAGCAAAGAGCCAGGGCCTTTGAGGTCCCTCAGACTGGGTTTGATTACCAGTATGCACTTTACTACCTAGATGATATCAGGCACATTAATTTACCCCTTTGAGGTTTAGTTTCCTTATCTGCAAAGTGAGGAAACAGCTACCTTGAAGGACTCCCAATAAAGTATGTAAAGCATTTAGTAAGATGCCAGGCACAGAGCAGAGAGTCAAAAAAGGGGTAGCCATTACTTATTGTATTTTTCTCCCCTTAAAGCTTCATGATGTGATTCCATATAGACAGATAGACACTATTCAAACACAAGGCTAGCCTTCATAAACAAGTATCCTAAAATACTAATGCTGGTCATGTCATTCAACTGGAATAAAATGGAAATATCTGTATGCCCAGCCAATGTGTGACCACGCTGCCCCATGCAGCCTAGCTTTGCCAGAACACTTTCATGCCACACTTGGCTCAAACAGCCAGTGTGGTCCCATTATATTCAGCCTTATATTTACTGGATCCTGGTTTTAGATAGAAGGACTATGTTCTATAGGCAAACGTAAACTCTACCAAGGGATGCCTGCATATTGCCAAGTGAATATAAAGCAATGGTTTCCAAATAATACTGGGACCCTGCTGCCTGTTCAAGAAAATGGAAAAGGCTACTTCAGAAATGCAAGGATAAGAAGCCTCATTCTCCTTTACTGAGATAACTGATGCACAAAGGAAAACTGTAGATAGAAATCTTTAAAAGAAATATTGAACTGAAGCTTTTTTCAAGGAAGATTTAAATAACCTAAATTATCATAACAGCAGTAATAAACCGGCAAAACATCCAATGCCTTATGACCTTTAATTACTGTGAACTTGGTTGATGGTCAAGACCAGATGCAGTGAGTGGTGCCCCTCAAGACTTTAGTGGTTTTGAAAAAGTGTAAGTGACTTCTATTATTATTACAGGTCTTAACCGACCATCAAATGAACTGGTGGATATGAGGTTCTTAAATTTTAATGCCACTCTCAAACCATCCTATGCGTGCTAGGTCCAAGAAACATGGGTCTTTAGGGTCAAATGTATATGGGTTGGAATCCTGGCTTTGCCACTTATTTACTATGTGATCCTGAAGAAGTCACTTCCTGTCTTTGTCTCGGATTCTTCATACATAAAATACAAATATTAATATGGTCCTAACAGGTCATTTTAAGACTGAAGGAATATCTATATATTCTTGAACTGTTCCTAGCACATGGAAAACACTCTGGAAATGTCAATTCTTCTGAAAACATAGTAAGGGCTTGAGGTCCCAGCTTACTGTCTGAGACTCGTCCTGAGCAGAGAATGGAAATAGAAAGGGTTCCAGGTTGATTTACAGCACAGGTCATTATCTTTTTAAATTGTAGTTAAATGTATAAAGAGAAAAGCTGTCAATATTGAACAAAATATTTCAAGTCTTAGAAACATAAATATTAAATGAACTGATTGACTAAATACAGGAAAGTCAGTATTTTAAAAGTGAGGTGGAACATCAGGTTTTAATATTACAAGGTATTATTTAATACTGACACTAATTTAATACTATTGAGTATTAAAGAAAACAATTATTTTCTTAAATAAAGAAGTAATATTTTCTGAGACTCTTTTAGGATACGAGTTCTACTAATTCTTGGTCATTAAAGTGAAAACATGAAAGTTCTAAAATATTCCATGACTTGAGAAATTAGTCTCCTGCAGGTATGAGAAAGAAAATTCTAAAATCAAAACCAAATCCTGCTACAACTGTAGACTCATTTTTAAATTAAAAATAGTTCAGCAGAAACTAGAAATATGTGTTTTTTAATGATGCCAAATAACCAGAAAAACTGTTGGACATGCTACATAACCTTGCAGAGTACATAAAACAGTAGATTTTCCAAAGCAAACAGAAAAAAAATGATAAGCGGGATATAGTGTGGTATCCTGGGAAATCTGAAAAGGTAGGTATATCTCCCAGAAACTGGCTGGATTAGATATGACATCAAATCTTAGCTCTGTCACTATCTAGCTAGGTGACTTTTAACGAGTTACTTCTCTGAGTCTCTGTTACCAGAAGTTCGAAAAACACATTCATGCTAGTGGCTAAAGGATGAATAGCACTTAGAGGTGAGAAATTTGGATTTGTCAGAGGGTTTTCAAATTCTCTGCAAAGATTAGCTACTATACAATGTTTTTACAGGACTGCTTAAGCAGATAGATTAGATAGCTAGACAAGATAAATAAATCTGATTGCAAGGATTTCCATGGATGCCATTAGCATTAATAAATAAGTCACATAAGGTCTCCAGAGGAAGGTTCTTCAACAGGTGTTTTCCAGTTCTTACTGAATGCTGATCAAACACAGCCCTCTTTCTCTAGTCATTCATCCAACAACTATTAAGTTCCTAATATGTATCACGTACAGTGCTAGACCCAGGTTAACTGAAGAATGAAACAGATACATTAGCTGCCTCCATGCAGCTGACAGACAAGCTATAAAGTGGAATAGCCGAAGCCATATCATTTAAAAAATGATAGGTTCAGAAACTTTGAGAATGGGTCCAATGATTTGGAGAAACTGCCTTGCTATATGTTAAAGCTGAACTAACACAGGTCATAGATAATGGAAGAAGGTACACCGTCAGCTCCATTTGATTCAAACAAAGAGATATGGTAAACTACAAGATCTTACAGGTTTTAAGCCATTAAGGAAATGAAATACGTTCCAATACATAAGACTGGTTTCACCCATTACTCACTCACATCTGTGGTAAACCATTATCTCATGCAAGAATTCAGTCTCTTTTTGATAGATGTTTGAAAACAAGGTAATTTCTGTAGGGGAGGAAGTAAAGGGGGACAGGGTATAAAATGACATTCCAGGTGATCATGATACACTAGTATTAAATGTGACATTTCCTTCATTCCCTTCCCAAAGACTATGTTCTTAGCCCTTATCATTTCTTTAGTAGTGCATGCTATGATCATCACGATTAAACAGCCAGCTAGTGATATTCAACCCATGACTCAGCTGGCTTCTTAGCAGTCAAGAATATCTGAGGCATGAATGATAAATATGAAGAGAAGGAGAATATAATATAAAGTCACAACTGGGCTTCTGTAGCAATTTATCTCACCAACTAGAACCTCTTAGGTAGATGAGTCTCTTCCAGCTGACACACAATCTTTGCTCTCAAAGTACTGTATATTAAAAAGTTACTGTTACCAATGGAGCAAAGTAATCCACAATAACACAATGTTATCTCCATAGAACCTGAGGCTCTCAACATCCAAAGTCCCACTCAAGAAATTCCCACTCTGGTTCTCAGACATTTACAGAACTTGAGTTTCCACCGAGGTTTTTACGACTGGTAGACTAAACGTCATATTGTCTTTTGCATTTTCTTTGCTCACTGAATATCAAAATCAAGTGGAAAAGAAATCTGGCAAATGTACTCAGGACAAATTAGACTGTTACACCAAACAAGGGGATCCAGATCTGGACACCTGTTACTATGACCTAAATTTTGGTAGAAGTATCATTTGGCTTGCTAATAGTGTTATATTTTATCTTTAGAAGTGTCTCTGTATAATCCTATATTACTAGAACAGAACAATTTCTTCTGTTTGGCCACTTAGAAGCTTCTAGGTATACAGTTCATTTATTCACGAGATTATCTGTTGAGTTTGTAGTATATGCTACACCCTGTTCTAGGGACTGAATACAAAATAGCAAACAAGAAAAAGGTCCTGTCCTTGGGCACTGCAGTCACAAAGACTTGAATCCAGTCACAGCTTGAGCACTCACTGTGTGACCCTAGACAAATTTGCCTCTCTGAACCCCGGGTACCTCCTCTAGGGAAATAAAAGGAAAAATAATACCACTTCACGGAACTGTTGTGAAAATTATATACTGTTTGTTAGTGTCTAGCATAGTGCCTGAACACCACAGATGGCTTGAAAATAATAGCTACAGTTTCACAAATAGCAGATATGTATTACTATTATCCATCCTGTTTTCACGTGCAGGTACATGAGAATCACTCCAGTCTTTTTTAAATAACATGTTTCAAAGGCTTAAATGTATATAAAATTTGTTTCAGGTGTTAAGAGCTAAGCAGGATAAGAGCCGTTAGTGAATGAAATGCTACTTCTGGTCATTAAAAAGCTTGTGGTTATATATGCTAAACACAAGACAGCAAGAATATCTGAGAAAAATACATTGAAGTTGGGATGTTAGTGGTGAAATGGATCACTGCACTCACACAGATTTCAGAAGACAGAGCACTGTATCTCTAGTAGTATTACTAAGTTCAGCCAGTTTGATCAGAAATTGTATAGAAGAAATACATCTAAAAGATTTGGAATCTCAAGTCTACCATAGCTACCAAGAAAGGCAAAAAAAAACCATGTCTTTCCTCTAAATATTATTACAGTCTCATATACAACTAATCTGAAAGCAAATTCCTGTACTGATACACCTTATAAAATAACTTATTTTTTCATCTTATAAAAATAGTTAAACTATTAAAAATGCTTACTGCAGGATAGACTGGGAAGCACAAAAAAAATTTTTTTTGAAGACAAAAAGCTATTCATGATTCCACTAATCTAAAGATAACCACTGTCAACATTAAGTAAATTTCCCACTGGTCTCACTTTGTAGTTATTTAATGTATTAGTGACTTTTTTACATATTGGGAGTTTTTCTGTCATTTTACAAGTAATATCTGATCTAAATAGAAAATTTAAATAATAAAGAAAAAGAAAGTTGTCACCTACAACCCCATTCACAGAGAAAATCCTTATTAATATCTTGGTGTAGTTCATATACAATGGAATCAATTCTCTATATACAGTTTTATATTCTAATTTAGTCACATAAGTATTTTTAAAGTCATTAGAACGGCTTTTTTAGATATCGAGGTGGCTTCCAATTATTCTCTATTATAAATAATACTGTAGTGAACATTATTTATATCACTATCCACATTTCTGATAAATTTTTTTTGATCTAATTTATACTCCCAACAAAAATTGATAGCACCTGTCTCACCAAAGCTCACAAACACTGAAAATGTGCTGTACATAATTAGCTGGTATCCAAATATAATAAAGTTCCTGTTTGTTCAATAATGAAAAAAGAAGAGACTTTTAAAGGAAAACTCAAAGTGAAATAAGGACAAGAAAGTAGAAGAATCTCCTTAGTACAATAAATTACACATTCCTAAAACTGCTGGGTGGTTGATAGAAATCTTGAAAACCTTCTAACAAGACACAGAGAAGTTTAACATTAGGTTCCAAAAGTCTCAGAAGTCAAAACAAATCAAATCAAAATAAAACAAAAACATTCTATCTTGTGGATGAGTTTCATTACTTGGAAACAATGACATGAATCAAGAAGCACTCCCACCTTTGGGAGATAAATGCCATGAAAATTGTGTTGATAACTTAAGAGGCACAATAATCAATATTGTCACATCTGAATTATTTTCAAATTTTAGTCTGAGCACAGAGTATTAAATATGGATATATATTTTTGGTTTTCCAGATATAATAGAAATTTCTATAAATTCTTATCGAGGTGAGAAGATAACCAACATCATTTATTTAACAGATCTTTATTGACCACTTTGTTTCAGTTACTTTCTTGTACAAGGATCCGAAGTCACTAAGAAGAAATCTTTCCTCAAAAAGCTTGCTTTCTTACATCATGTAACATTTGCCAACCTAACTGCTGAAATATCACATGTCTCAGGCCACGGCTAATAAAAGAAAATCCTTTAAGGGCACTATACTGAACAACCAACTTAAAAATTATGATTTCTTAAAAGAAAAAAAGCCCAAAGTCAATACAATCCAATTGAACAGACTGTGTTCACATGGCCTCATACTAGTACACAATGTTTACCAAGTACCTATTGTTAAGAGGAATTCAAATTTTGACAGGAAGAAAATACCTCTTCCACAAAATAATAAAACTACCATTTTTCATTTCTTTGTAATTTTCCTGTAATCCTGCTTAATTTGAGTCTTAAAAGAGAGGGATTTCTCCTTAACAGAATATACGCCCCAGGTTTCCTGCAGATGTTTGAGAATATGTGTACCACACAGAAGATAATTTGTCACAGTAACTAACTGCATGCTCCAGAAATGAAAGCTGATCAGCTCAGTGTGAAAGGTCAGATTTCCGGGAAAGCCTTGCATCTGCTAAAAGACTTTGATACCTGTGTATACCCAATGTGTTTCAGAATCCAGTATTATTACTAGCCTTTATTTTATTGGTGATGATATTGAAGCTTGGAAAGAAACGACTTATCCATTGTCAAAACTGCTAAGAAACAAGAGATCCAAATTAAAATGCAAATGACTTGTTCTTGGGGACCAACTCATTTCACTATAAATAGTTTGAATTTCAGTGGTTTGGTAGGACTTTTTCGTCATTTAAAAATTCTTCCTGTCAGTGACTATATAAATTTTTTCTTCTAACTTTGAATAGAATTAGTTTCTAAGATCACAAGAATATGAGACAGTACAATGTAATTTCATGTATAATAAAAATAGATTTCTGGGTGCTAGCAAGTATACAGTTTAAATAATGCATGGAACTTTTTTAAATAGCTAGATATTAATTTTGTGGCTTCAAGTCTCCAGAAAAAAATAGAAATAAATATATAATCTTTTTAAAAATGTACCTAAGTATAAATATAGTCTAATTCAGAGAAATATATTCAGTTTGCTAAATAAAGCACACTGTGCTCTGTGCTAATATTTTAGTATTTTTTAAAAGAATATATAATATCTTAAAAGAATGATATTTCTGAATTATCACATGTGAATGTGAAAGCCTTTTGTAAATGGTAAAGCAAAATTATCATTAACATTATTATTTTAAGGCACTTGATCTGCTTTAAAATAGTTCCTAGAAATTTGTGGTTACATTTTGTAACAGATGACCAGATAAGATCCTTAATTTTTAGAAAAAAGCAAAATGTGGAGAAAAAAGGTGCACAAGACATAGGTTTAATCAAAGCTTTGTAACCAAATTTCTAACTAAAATTATCTGAGCTTCAGTTGCTTCAATTATAAAATGAAAAAATACTAAGTTTCTCATACAGCTAAATGAGTCTTAAATGACAAAGTGCCTCGTGCCCAACAAAAAGTAATGTCCAATTATTGTTAGTTTTCCTCTCTTTAAAGAGTTTTTTTCTTTACAGGAGTCACAGTTCCAAAATTATTGGTAGATATGCGATACAGGAACAGAATTTGCATTGCCCAAAACGTATGGCTGGAAATCAACTGGCTTTTTAGTAGGTTTGGGATTGGTCTTTCTGTTATTCACTCAGGCACTTTTTTTTATTAAATATTCATTAACAGTATAATTTATTCATTCAGAGAGTTACTGAGCACCTACTCTGCACCAAGCTAAGCACAAAAATGCCTTTAAACCTGCCCAAAAGGAGCTCACAGTCTAGTAATAGAGACAAAACTTAAACAGATAACATAGTGCTCTAAGTGCTATGAAAAAGGAAAGCCCGAAATTATGGAAGAGCGAAGTAAAAGCACTTAACCTGGTAAGAAGATGAGTAAGAGGAAGAATCCAGATGAGTCTTGAAAGATAAATAGAACTTATAGAAAAGTAAAGAAAAAGATAAGGAGCTTTTCAGGCATGAGGAATAGTGTGAGCAAAAGTATTAACATGAGAGACCAAATCATATGTTCAAGAAACCACATGTGCAATGTGACTGTAGCTCAAGGGGAATAGAAAGTTGATATGGTAGGTAGGGCTTCTTTTGTCAGCCCCAAGGTGTGAAATTCATTCCAATCCTATATAGTAATGTGCTAAACTTGTATAAGAGGGTGACTTCAGTCCCATTTAAACCTAACAAGCTAGTTATCCCTCAATAACCAGATTTTAAAAACACATCAACATGCTTGGTTTTGTGATAGGTATATGAACTCTAAATCCTAGTCACTTTCCATCTAACAGTCAGAAACACTGCTTAAGAAACCAAAGAAGTTATCTGAACTGGGTAATTATTGAGGCCTGACTTGCTCAAGATATGTAAACGTCTGGTTGACTTTTAACTTTGTTAACTCATAGGACTGAATATATGGCCCTCGATAAATACTGAATTAAATTATAGTCGCCAAAAGAAACCTTTAATGCATTCTCTGTTCAATGGCCAAATAAAATGAAGACTTTAAAATGAAAAAACTTCTTTTTCTTTTTTCCCCCCAGTCCTCCCTTCTCATGAATCTGGTTAACACCTTTCCTTAAGAGGATTCTTTTGTTTTCAGATCAGATTATTTTTAGTTAAGAAATGGTCTAAAAAGCTAGGAAATGGGAAGTCTGTATTTTATTACTAAATTAATTCTGACATTAAGTCTCCAAGTAAGCTCCATGCAGAGACAGCTGACAAAGATAGTTAGCTTTAGTAAAAGACATGATTCATTCATGATTCACTGTCAACAAATACTGACTAGGAACATGGAATAGTCAGCATGATCAAGGAAAAAATTCATAGTGGGTGAAGCAAAGGGTGTGTCTGGTTTAAGAGCAATGAGGAAAGGATGTGGTTTAAGAAGTCAGGTTAAATCATTGAGATTTTATCTAAAGGTCAGGACAAGCAGGAGTCAAATCTACATCTTGCCACTGGGTGGAAGATGAATGAATAAGAGGTGGGCAAGACTGAGGCCTAGAGACCACTGGCTTTCATTTGCTGTAGTCATTCAGATGAAAAGATGAGGGCTTCGACCACTGGTGGCAAAGATACAAAACCTATCACATGCCACAACATGGATGAACCTTGGGGACATTATGCTAAGTGAAATAAGCCAGTCACAAAAGACAAATATTGTATGAGTCCACCTAGATGGCGTATCTAAAGTAGTCAAATTCATTGAAACAGAAAGCAGATGGGATAACAGAAATGGGGACTTGTTTAACAGGTACAGAGTTTCAGTTTTCCAAGATGAAAATGTTCTGGAGATCTGTTGGTCAACAACATAAACATACTTAACACTACTAAACTATATATTTTAAAGGGTTAAGATGATAAATTTTGTTATGTTTGTTATCATATTTTTAAAAAGTCTTTTGTTTTAACATTCTGCTCTATTCAACCTCGGAACAATGTCTCTTGCTATTTTACTGAATTGTAAAATGAATATGGCTAAACGGAATCTGATCTGCAGGGTATTGAAGTTCCACATGGCTCCCCGTATCTTACCCTATTACTTCTCACGCTACTTAATACTATTTATTTTTTAAAAGCATGCTTAAAATATTACTTTAAATTACTCAAAATGTAAGAAGTATTAACACAGAACAAAAAGTAAAATCTTACCTATTCTCTCATTATCCTACTCCTGACCCAAAGTATTATTGGTTTGATGAACTCCTTTCAGATCTTTACTGGAAAAACATTTTTAAGGAGGGAGGGGTCATTCTTTAATTCTTTAAGGACACTCTTAAGTGACAAACCTAAAGCCATTAACTAAAGATGGCGTTTTAACACAAGTCCTTGAGCCCTGTGCTTCCTAGCAAATTTTTAAACCATGCTACTGCCTTGATTTGTGAAAAAATAAATTTAACTGTAAAAAATTCAGTAAAGTACTTTCATCTTAATGTATAATTTAATGATTTTTAAGTAAACACACTTGAGGAACAGCCAAATCAATATAAAACATTACTAATACCTTAGAAACCTCCTTTGTGCCCCCTTCTCAGTCATTATGCCCCTCAGTAAAGGTAACCACTATTCCGACTTCTATCACCAGATTAGTTTTACCTATTTTATAAAGGTAATCCCGTATTATGCAATCTTTTGTGTCTGGAATCTTTTGCTCTAAGAGATTCATCCATGCTACTGTATGTTGTGATAGCTTATCCTTATCGCTGCCATATAGTATTCCACTTTTATAAATTATGCTGCAACTTCTTTATCCATTCTACTGTTGATAGATATTTAAACTGTTTCAAGTTAGGAGCTATTACGTATAATGCTGTTATGAAGATCCTTGTACATGTCCTTTGGTGTACACTTTATCCATTTTTGTTGGGTCTATGTCCAGAAATGGAATTGCTTACGTTCCACTTCCATGTATGCTACTGAAGAGTTTTTAAATGTTTGTACCAATTTACACTCCACCTCTGCTGACAGAAGTTGAGTGTTCCAGCTGTTCTCACCAATATTTTGCATAGTCAGTTTCTTTGAATTTTAGCCATTCTGGTGAGTATGCAGTAGTATATCAGTTTTATTTTTAACTTTCATTTTTCTGAGATCTACTAATGTTGAATGCTTTGGGCCAGAGTTTGATAGCTATCTTAGAGGAAGACTTAATAATATCCTAGTGCTAACTGGTTGAAAAGAATAAAGAGAAAATCTAAAATGACAGAAAAAGAAGTTTAGGGAAAGAAAGAAAGGAGGGACAGAAAACATACTCATTTCTAAAACCATTAGGTTTGAGTTTGCTTATGGGAGTGAGATGTGAGATTCAAGAGATGACTGCACCTACTGAGACTCAGTGGGACATATAAAAGTTCTCACATAGAAAAATAATTTAAAATAAACAAAACTCTTCAACACCAGCCATATCTTAGGTGGCAAAGAAAACAAATTTACAATACTAAGGAGGCAAGACAAAGATAAACTAAAGTACAGGCATACCTCAGAGATACTGTGGGTTCATTTTTAGACCACCACAATACACTATATCGCAATAAAACAAGTCATAATCTTTTTGCTGGTGGACAGTCTTGCCTTCCATTCGTAAAAAATGTAACATCAGTGAAGCACAATAAAGCAAAGTGCAATAAAATGAAGTATCCCCACACAGTATTTCAAAAATAGAACCTCATAAAATTGGTAATTCCAAAACAGTCATGGGGATGTAAAGTACAGCATAAGGAATATTGTCAATAATACTGTAATAACTATGTATGGTATCAGATGGGTACTAGATTTATTGGGGTGATCACTTGGTAACATATAAATGTCTAATCACTATATTGTACCCCTGAAACTAATATAATATTGTATGCCAACTGTAAGTGAAAAATAAAAATATTATTAAAAAAAAAAAAAAAGAACCTCATAGATGTGTGAGATTTCCCCATTATAAACTTCTGGAAATCCCTGTGAATTTAACATAAAAAAATCTAAACAGAAGTAATGTCCCAGAAAAATTGAATTAAAGAAAAGTCAAAGTCTTAATAAAAGACAAATTAACTAAATGCCTTGATTTCATGAAGACAGTAGTTACACAGGAATCTCTTATTTTCAAACAAGAAGTCCATCTCTGACACTTACAAAGTTTCTCTATTGTGAGAACATGAAGAAGAAAAGCAAGGGTCATAATTAATCAGCAAACCATGTGAGAAGTAGAGAAAGGAACAAAATTTAGAGCTCGGCTCTTTCCTCTGAGATTCACCTCACCCCTGGAATATCTAGCTAATTACTGCTTCCAACAAGTATTATGTAATAGAGCTTGGGGTCTGGAGTCAGACAAACCTATATTCAAATCTTAACTCTATCACTCCTTAGCTATTTGACTCTAGGCAAATGACCTTCTCTAGCTTCAGTTTTATCAATTCCAGAATGAGAGTAATAGTAATTATCCATAGAACTATTGTGAACATTAAATGAGATAATACAAGAAAAGCAGTTAGCACAATGCCTGACCCACAGTGTTCCATAAATGTCAACTGATTTTATCATCTGTAAAATGTGAGCAATTCACATACCTATGAGATTGAAAAGAAGTAAAATGACATATCTAATGCCTAGCTACACGAGAAAAACTCAAACAATAGATATTACCACCTCCTGCTTTTAGGAAGCTCTGTAATTCAATGTCAAACTGAATATGAAATGGTATAGTGCTTTGATTAAGCACACAATGAGTCGGGAATTTCTGAGTTCAAATCAAATCCTGGCTCTGCTACTTATTATCTATGTGATCTTGGGAAAGACATTTACCTTATTTTGCCTTCCTGTTTTCATCTGTGAAATGGGAAAAATAATAAGTATCTATCTTATTGGGTTGTTGTGAGGATTAGACAACCCTTCTTTTAAGTGCTTAATACATAGAGCCCTAAAAATATATATTTACATATATATTATGTAAATATTAGCTGTTCTTATTTTAATAGCAGCAATGCACAAAGCTTTGTCTGAGGCTGCTTTGCATCAAAGAAATGCGAAAATAAGATAGAACATAAACAATTTAACATTCTTCTTATAGTTAAGAGAAGCATAATGGAAGTTGTCATATAGTCATCCTTAAAAATGTAGGGCAGAAGGAAAAGCTAAAAAGAATAACAAGTTACAACACAGGAACTATATCACTATGAAGTAATTGTGACCTCATTTGTCTAGGAATATAGAAAAAAAAAAATGTTTTCTGGCTCTGCCCTAACTTCAAGTCAGGTGAAGGAAGCCTATATTCCCCAGAGAGAAGGAAATCACTTTTCATACTCTTAACTTACAACCGCCTGATACCCAACATAGCTAGGGGGACTGGTGCATTTTCACATCTTTTTTAGATAAAAGAAACATTACTTAGAACAGAATAACCAATTCTGGGAGCCTTCTTAGAACTGTCTTTCGGAATTATACAATAGTCACTCTTTATCTGCAGTTTTGCTTTCCATGGTTCTAGTTACAAAAGGTCAACTGTGGTCCAAAAATATTAAATGGAAAATTAGAGAAATAAACAGCTCACAAGTTTTAGATTGCATGCCGTTCTGAGTAGCCTGATGAAATTTTACCCTTTCCCACTCCATCCCGTCCAGGACATGAATCATCCATTTATCCAGTGTATCCAGGCTGTATACACTACCCACCCGTTAGTCATTTAGTAGCTGTCTGTTATCAGATTCACTGCTGCAGTATCACGCAGGGTTTGTGTTCCAGTAACCCTTATTGTACTTAATAATAGCTCCAAAGCACGAGAGCAGTGATGCTGGCAATTCGAATATGCCAAAGAGAAGCCATAAAGTGTTTCCTTTAAGTGAAAAGGTACGTAAATATAGTCATACACCACTTAACAATGATGATACCTTCTGAGAAATGTGTCATTAGGCTATTCTGTCATTGTGGAGACATCACAGAATACACTTACACAATCCTAAATGGTGTGGCCTACTCCACATCTAGGCTGTATGGTACAAACCTACTACAAGCCAGTAAAACTCGTTACTGTGCCAAAAAACACAAGATTAAATCAAACGCGAGAGAAAATGCCACAATCAAGAAATGCAGTCAACACAAGATGTATGAGGCTCCTGCTGGCACACATAACACAGCATACTTTTTTATAGCAAACTTTTTTTTTAATAAGCAGAAAGAGTATAACTCTAAAATAACAATTAATAGTATATAACAAATATGTAAACCAGTAATGGCTGATAATTGTCATTATCAAGTCTCATGTACGCTACATAACTGTATGTGCTATATTTTTACACAATTGGCAGCATATAGGTTTGTTTACACCAGCATCACCACCAACACGTGAGTAACATGTTGAGCTACAATGTCATGACAGGCACTATATCACTATGTGACGGGAATTTTTCAGCTCCATTTAATCCTATGAGACCACAGCTGTGTACGTGGTCCATTGTTGACCACAGCGTCGTTACACAATTCATGACTGTAAAAAGAAACATAGCACACAGTATATGAGGTTCAGTACTATCTGAGGTTTCAGGCCTCCACTGATGGTCTTGGGAACACATCCCCAAAGATAAGGGGAAACAACTATACTAATATTTTCTTTCTGCACTCCACAAATCTTCATCCTTGAGCAAGTCAGGAAAGGTATCTCAAGAGGCAAAATGCAAGCAAGCAAGAATGCTTTAGTACAAAGGGAAATCCCATGCTTGTCTCAGAAAGTCATGAAGTCAATCCTGTGGACTGGCTTCTGCAGCTAACCTATAAAGTGAACAAAATACTAACCTGCATCAGCAACAAATAAAATTGGTGAACTGTAATTTATCTAAGAGTTGGTATCTCCCACCAGACTGGGTTTCTTGAAAAAAAGATCATATTCATCACCAGCATCTAGTACATTGCCTGGTACATACAGAAGGTGTTCAATCAAATGGTGACTGAATATAGTCAGTGAGTAGTTCCCCCTTGACAAGGTACTATGTTAGGTGCCAGAGAGCCCATAATGGTTCACTTATGTTGATGCCAAACTTTTTAGACTATTCAAAAATTGAACAAGGCCAGATCTGGTTAAGGAGCTGCAGCTGCAGCTGCAGCTGCACCTGCTCTCATCCCAGACTTATTCCCCAGCAGCAAAGCTACCCTCTTCTACATGCCTCCTGAAGCAAATCAAATATTTCTCCCAAATGATTGAGAGCCACTTCCCATGCAGCTTTGGTGTACTATTCTTTCTGCTCAGCAAAGGAGGTAAACTCCAGAATCTTTGGTCATAAAAATGTGATGGTTAGGAAGAACAGGTGCTGAGTAAGCCTGGTACACTTCCAAATGAAGTCTTGCCATCTAGAATTCTAAATTGAGGATGCCAGACTCAAGAACATCTGGATTTCCTCCTCTGGCTTCGAGCTTTCTCTAAGAGAGGCCAGGAAAGAGTACACTGCTGCCAGTACATGTATGTGTAATTGCATACTCAAATACTGTACTTTGGATAAGAGTCTAAGAGTTGGCAAATAGATGGAATGTAGCACGTGGAACTTACTGAATAGAGAAACATACAAAGGAAAGTTTCCTTGCAAAACATAAACCAGGGAAGGTGTAAATTATCTCCCTCCCCATGTCACATTTTGGAAGAATTCACCCAGGAGAATAAGACTCAAAAGTTAAGTGGGGGAAAATACTCAAAAACGTGAGAGTTGCAAAACAGCACCATCACCTCGGAAAGCAGTAAATTTATCAAACGATAACTTTATTTCCCATCCTCCAAAGAGATAAACATTATGTGATTATAATCTGGTACATGCAGAAAAAAATAAGAGATGTGGACTCTGGCAGAAAGATGGTGTTGAAATTACACAGTGTGAGCTTTGGCAACTGCTCTATGTACTCTTTCGAATCCTTACATCATTACTCTGGTAAGGGCCCTGTCACTAAGTTGGCATGAGTTCTAATGTGGTTTGGAGAGGGATTTTCTTTCTTTTTGAAAGAGATGAACTACAAATAGCCTTTTTTTTTTTTCATATAACACGGAAATAAATATTTCTCTTTACCCCAGATTTTGTTTTAAAGGACAAAGCCATATTGCCAAATTACTAAAAAAGTATTAGAAATAATTCTGAAATTTTAAAGGCCACACGATATAAGCTCTAAAAAGACTTCTAAAACAGTACATGAATATCTCTTAAAATAGTGATTATCTATTTGTGGCAATAAAAAGTCAGTTACAAAGAATGATAATTACCTTCATATACTCTGACATTGGCAGCTTAGGTATCTTTTAGAGGTCAAGAATGGCGCACCCTCCCTACGTTAGCCATGAGAACTTGGACAAGTTACTTAACCTCAGTGTCCTCAAAGGCAAAACAAATAGTAACATCACACCACAACACAGTTCTCACAATATCAAGTACATGGCAAATCCTCAATAAGGTATGCTTATGAAAGATAGAACCTTTTAAACTGGTGTTTCATTAGATCCACCATTTACTTAATAGAGTTAAGTGGTCTGACTTATCTCCACTCAGATTCGAGAATGGAAAGAATTTACATATAATGCTGGTTTCAAGATCAAGATTGAGTTTGTCCTCTTTGAACAAGTGACATCTCAAAAACAAGATTTCATTCTCTATATTCTTAGCAACACCAAAAAAAACCTCAAAATTCCAAACCTAAAAAATGACAGATTAAAGAAAAAGGAAAAAAACACTTTTTCTCATAAAGTAGATATTATAGGATATGTTTAGACTGACAACATTTTTCTTTCATTTTATCATGAGCTATTTCAAATTTTCATAAAACAGTGATAATAGTAAAATGAACCATCATATTAAACGATGATCAAGATTTTGCCAGTTTGCTTCAGACATTATTACTATTTTACTTTTTGAGGCATAATTTACATATGGTAAGGTGAACAAACCTTAAGTTTAAGTGACGAATTTTTACAGATGTATACACAGGAAAAATTACAAAACAGCGGCTCAAAAGATTCCCTCATAACCTTTCTCTCCCTAAAGTATTTATTATTCTGAACTTAAATAACATTATTTTTCACCTGTTAAGTTTTCCTTTTACCACTAATAATCATACCTAGATTTTACTTTTCCATTTTCTTAGTTTACCAATGTCTATTTTAATCATATGTGTCTTAGTCACAATGACCCTTTTAACAGTTTATATAAGACTCTTAATATCAGTGATAATAATAAAAACAAGACCTAAAAACTATAGTTAAAAAGTCTACATATTTATAATGTACATAAGCCCCCTAACATTTTTAAAGGGACAGAAGACTGAGAATGCCAGCATAAAAAAAAACCAAGGGTAAAATGGAATTCATTTTGTTGTAAATAAATCCTAAAGAAAATGCACTAGATAATTTTTAATTAAAAAGCATGTAATCAGTATAATTTTCTAAACCATTTTTAAGATAATGTTTAACTGAAAATTTAAACCTTTAACATGTTAACTTTTATTGCCTGTCAGTGTCTAAATAAATTCTGCCCAATGACATTTTCTTTACAGTTCATAACCATTTTAAGGCCATGCTCTCATGCCTAGAAGCTGACATTCTTCCTAAATGAGCCAGATCCCTGCACAGTCTTAGCCACACTTCCTACATACGAATTAAAAGAACACCCTAATCAATGGCTTTTTCATGGAGTAAAGTCCTAAGTTTGAACAATGTATATATCACCGCCCTTCAATAACTGTAGAATTTAGTATTTTAATCAAATGATAGAACGTAATTGATCATATATATATATATATATATATATATATATATATATATATATAGCAATAGCCACTGCTGTTAAATTAGTATATTCACATGACTAGACAACGTACAACTAAATTACTTTGGAACATGTAAACCCAGCACTTCTATGGTCAGCTGGAAAACAGTGGAGTGGGACAGAATATCTTGGTGCAGTGACAAAGGCAATAACCACTACCTTATCAGAAGGGTTGTTGGAAGTATTAACTAAGATAAGAAAAAGAAAGGGTGTTACTTCCCTCACCTCCTCGGCACTCCTCACTCCCTTGGTACATGGACTGAGGTATAAAATGACAGAAATGCCCTCTCCTCACCTCAATATCCCGGATCAGCAGAAATAAAGATTCTATTCTGACAGCCAAAATATTCATGAATTAATTTCTGTAACCAAATATCTCTGAAAGAGTTAAAAAGGAAACTTTGGGATAAAGTTCTTTAATCAGTTTGTTTTGTTATAATTTAGTTGAGACTCCACTGAGGAAATGAAATTTTGAAAAGGTAGTTAAGACAGCCCCAAAGGGAAGAAAAACTCCAGTTCTAAGAAGTTCCTAGAAACAAAAAAGAGATGCTGAGGTCATACTGAAAAGAAAAGGTACCCAATTTGCACATGACTTACAAAGAACTGACAACTACTCTCCTCTACTCAGATCTCAAGTTTCTACTCAGGATGCTAGCTAAGCATTTATGATTAGTCACTTCTATAGATGTTACTCTTAAAATAATCTTTTTATAGAGAGTATACAAAAATAGAGCAATTATCATAAGTGGCAGGGATCATTGGTTATTTTGGAGAAATAATCAATCACCTGCCAATTACTGGCTTTATTGCAACTGACATCTTATGCAGGATGCTTTGATATCCAAATTGATTAAGCTGCAAACTGATTATCTCTTACGTTGAAAAGACTAGTAAGCTGGACTTTGACAACTTTCTTCCATCTGCCTTCCATTGATTCAAATCAGCAACCCCCTCCCCAATTATCTTATCATAGAACCATCTCCAAGGAGCCAAAGAGTACACTAATTAATCAGCATTAGCAGTACGAACAAAAATGATCATATTTGTCATCACTTTTCAAACTCAGGAGCTGAAAATAAGACATGACACCCCTTTCCTAAAAACGATACACCTTGCAACTTCTAAAATAAACACATAGATTATGGGGTTATTATTCACATCTCAAAATGAAATACTAAGTTTATTAAAACATTAACTTAATATATTTGAACGATTTCACTTATATAGTGTTTATATAAACAGTGAATTAAGCAAAGGACACTTATAGTTTAATATAAACATTTAACAAGTGTCTGATATATATATCTGAACAAAATGTCTCTGTTTTCACTGAGTTTACATCATAGAAAAGATAAGCCTTGCAGACAATTCTAATACAAGGGACATTATGAGAAATACTACAGAACCAAGGAGGAGAAAAAGAGATATGGGGGGAGAAATCTGAGAAGGCTTTAAGTAAGATCTGTCACTGGAAAATAATTAATTCTACCCTATCCAATCCATATTGCCTTTACCCCTCTGAGCAATAGGCATTTATGAAAAGTTTGACATCTGACAGATGGAAGCAAATCATATCCCCTATTATAGTCTCATTCCTCATGTATGAAGTAAACATAATACCAAATACCTGGCAGGACTGTCATGAACATTAAATGTGAATGATCTTTATATTTACATAGGTAGATTTATATGTGCTATTTATGTATAAATACATAGATATTGATGAATTTTTATATATACTTAAATATACACAAATACTTATATATGTGATATATATGTATACTAATCATGTATGTTTATATATGTGTATTATGTGTGTATATATATAATTTTAACTTAGTTATAAAAAGATAACTTTGAATGGAGGACTCAGCAATACCTAAAAAATATATGGTATTTACAACAACATAAAAAACTGAGTTTCTAAGGTACAGAAGAAAAAATAAGTTGCAAAGTATATTTAGGCAACCTGTACTGATTGATCAACCTTTACTGAGCTCCACTATGTGCAAACTAAGCCCCTAAATAGTATCCTAAGCCCCAGGGGGATGCCAAAACAGTAGGCCAGGGGATGTCTTCTCTTCTATAACGTATTGTAGTCCTGGGTCTTAACTCTGAAAGGAACAAGGCAATATCTACCATTTGCCTAGAGTTTCCTAACATTTGGACTCTATAGCAGTGGTTCTCGAAGTGTGGTCCACAGATGTCTTCAAAACCCTTACAGAGAGGCTGCAAGGTCAAAATTCTTTTTGTGTTAATGAGAACACATTATTTGCCTTTTGCACTATGTTCTTTTGCACTGACAATGCAAAGCCAATGCTGGGATAAACTGCTGGCTTCAGCACTAATCAAAGCAATGGCAGCAAAATGTACTGACGGTCCCTCTGTGCATCTCTGCCAAATACTGGGCGGGGGGGTGGGGGGAGGGTAAGAAGCCATTTTAATTTAAGAATATCCTTGCTGAAGCAGTAGAATTTACTAATTTTTATTAAATCCTGAGTATACAACTTTTAAATATTTAGTATGACAAAATGGAAAGTATACATAAAGCATCTCTGCTGTACACTGGTTGGTTTAAGGAAATCCACTTAGAGCTAATGTTTTGAGTTGTAAGGTGAGCTAACCAATTTTTCATGGACCACCACTTAAAAGAACAACTAACAAAAAATTATGGTTATTCCAACTTGAATGTTGAACGGATTGTTTTCTTGAAAATAAAGTGAGCATGTCATTTCAAAGAAAACAATTGGCAAAATTTGTTACCAGTGATAAAATTCAAGCCTTCAAAAATAAAATAGAATTTGAAAAATTTGTGTCTGCCACTGTAAGTTTCATGGCTTTCCAATATTTAAAGGTATTTCCAATGAGATTAGTGATGATATTAACAAAATTGATTTATTTTATATAATAAAATATGTCGATATTCAGAAAAGTCTGCATAACTCTGTGAACCAGTATTTCCAAATGGCCAATGCATTATGTTACAAAATCATGCCCAGGTAAAAGATCCATGTAAAGTGCAAGACAGACCGGTGGATTTTAATAGATCAGAGTGTGAAACGTTCACTTAATATGGTTTAAGATTCCACACTGCAACTAACCTTTATGAAACTACCTAGTATTGACATCTGGTCTAATATCAAAGAATATGCATAATTACCTGAAGAAATCATTAAAATCCTCTATTTATATATAGAGGCCAGATTTTTTTTCATACACTGCAGCTAAAATGACATACTGAAAAAGATAAAAATGCAGAAGCAGATATATGCAGATAAGAGGAAGCGGTCGTCTTTTATAAAGCCAGACATTAAAGAGAGCTGCAAAAATATAAAATATCAATCTTCTAAGTTTTTAAAATACATATTTTCTTACAGTTTTTATTTTTAAATGTCATGTTATGTAATAATTTATTTTTTAAATAAAATAAAAATATTTTTAATTCCAGTTTTAATGTTTATTACAGTAAAAAGTGATGGCTATACCCCACATAAACAAAAACTTTTGAGAACCTCAAATTTCTACAAATGCAAAGATTCTTCATGTGGCAAGAGATCTTAAAGATCTTTATTTTGTTTGTCTTTGATTAGTATACTATTTTTGTGGAAACTGAAGTAACATATAGTACAGTCGAGACTTGATTCTAGGTCTTTTGACTTCAATTTTATGTTCACTTTAAACCATAATTCCTACAATCACTATAAAAATGGTTTAGAAACCCCTCATTCCATTCTTCATAGTAGGCAAGAAGTTTGACCAAATAATTAAAATAATAACAGTAACTGAAATTTGAATGTTATGTGCCTGAGATTCTTATATTCCTGCTTTCATTTAATTCTCATAACCATGTGATATATTTATAATTACTAACATCCATTTCGCAGACAAGAAATAAAGAACAAACCACTTGCCAAAAGTCACACAGCTACTAAATAGCAGAGTCAAGATTGAAAATAACACTTCTAGCAGAGAGACAGCAACAAAAATGCTTTCTCATAACTGCCAATCAAAACATTTGTGTGGTCACCAGCAGTGGCATTTATAAAATAGAAGACCAGTGACTCTGGTCCTCCAGTACACCTTCAGATACAGACAGAATAAAACACTAGCCTGGAGTATAGTCACACAAATTTAGTTCTACACAAAGAATGGCAAGAAAACAAGCAAATAAGGCAATGTGCTAGATATAGCCAAGCTGCCTCTCTCCCTTTATCAATCTAGCATCTCTACCATCACCCATCAAAAAGAAGTGACAGGAGTCAAGGGTGAAAGATTTGTCACTGACATACAGCTGGGGCAGTGAAAACTCTTGGCAGGTGTTTTCTAAGCTACAACTCCTCTCCTATGCAAACTAACCCCTACTCTGAGTCCTTCTGGCTTTATCACACTGAGCTTTGACAAGAGCCATCATTAGTGTCCAAACTCCACTTTTCCCAGGCTGATGACATGTGTCAGGCCTTGATTCCTGGTGCCACTCCTGCCTGCCAACTCAGGAAAGGCTTCTGTAATGCCTTTGGCTTTTTTGAAATACCTCAAATCCCAAGGCAGCAGCTGACACCAAGTCTCTCCTGAGGACGGACACTTGGCCAGGAGCCCAAGCTTAAGTGGATTTGGAGGTTCTTGATCTTTACTGAAATCATTCCTACCTTCTCACTGGCAATTAAAATAAATTCCTCCCCAGAGAACAGCCAGAGGTTCTGCAAGCCTCTTCTAACCAGTGGTAGTCACCTTTGATTAGAGAAAAGTGTTAAAGTGAAGCAGCAGCTGATAAATGTCAGAGCCTGGAGGGCCTTCAGAGTTTTGATAACTTACAGCTATTTCTCATTTCATACCGTGGACAGTTTTTAACCCAACAGCATTCAGCATTGCTTACTTAGTCAAATGCTTCAGCATACCAAATTCAAGTCAATGGTCTGGTCACACTAGTTCTGGGTGTATCCCTAAGGCTAAGATGTTTGACCTACCAGGCAGATAGACTGATTAAGAGTACTTTGCAGATAGCCAACAGGACATTAGGAAATTTCTGCAAAGGCATGCCTTCTCATGATAAAGAGGTAGCATGGCATAAGTAAATACATACGCATGCTCACATACCCACAGAATCGAGGATTTCAATTCTGACCTGTTGTGATTTGGATTTTCATTTTCCTCCTAAATCTGCTTCCTCATCTATTAAAGAAAGATCTTAGCCTAAATTAGAGATTCCAAATGTCCATGAAATGGTTCTATCAGAATCCCCTGCAGGATATGAAAATTACAGAACTCATTCCTAGAGGATCTGATTTACTAAGTCTAGGGCGCTGCCTAGAAATATGTATTATTAGCCATCTTCATTTCCCAACACCACTACTTTTAATCCTGATGCAAAGTCAGGTTTGGAAATCATCAGACTAAATGACCCCTAAAAATCCTAACAGCTTTGAACGTTATAAAACTATAAACTGGATTTATTTTCTATTCTTTCAATCCAGAATTATTTCCCTTATCCATAATAAGCATTCTTACCCAAACATCAATACTGTCCAATATCAGTTTAGCAATGAAGACTTAAGTCTAAAAGCGATATATGAAGTAGTAATAGCTTGCCCAACCTGTTCAGTACTATTTCACTTATGAAAGTATGAGGTAGATCTAAGCATAACTTTCTAGAGAACATACATTCAAAAATAAAGCTTTTAAAACATTGTATTTTGCAAAGATTCAATCATGTGCTAAAAATAGCCAAGAAAAGCAACATTTAAAGAACATTTTCCCTAACTGTTATGAATAACTAAAAAGTTAGTTATGGATATGTCTAATTACCTATAAATTATTATGTCTTAACACAAAGCTATAATCTACCTGATGCAATAATAAACTTCATAAAAACAGAAATTAAGTTTTTAAAATGTAAAGTGCCATTGGTAAATTTAATCCAATAAACTAAATTAGAGAAAGAAATATAGTCTTATATTATTGATATATCATCAACATTTTATTACCGTAATAATGGAAAAGATTTGAGTTCTTTGGTCACTGTTCTTGTTTATTTCATTAACTGGTTGCAGCAAAACACATGCCTGTTGACTGTAAAGAATTTTAAAAATCTCTGCCAACACTTTTTGCACATTGTAATAAAACTCAAGATTCTCTCCAGCACATTCCTAAATTCCCATGAATATTTTTAGCTACTGCATGATTTTGGTTCCTATTTCCTTTGTGACTTCAAGTTCCTAATTCACTTATGTACTCACTTATTCAGCTCAGCTGAACAACAATCCTTGGTTGTTACTAAGAAGAGTTGTTCATTGATTACAGGTATTCTGTGAATTAATTTTGCATAGAAGAATGAAGCAGTGCTTCCTATGAGTTTGCAAAATAATCTAACATAGTAATATCTCAAACACATGAAGTCACTGTAACTAGGGATGGAGAATGCATGTGACAGAATATTTGATAGGTTTTGAAACAGTCCCATTTGAAAAGAAATAGTTATTGCCCTTGGTACTAGGCCAATTTATCTCATCGAGTTGGCCTCTTCTTGGCTTCCATACTCAAATTTCTATGCATACTTCTCAACTCTCTGGTAAAACTTCAGGCAGGCTAAATGTAAGAATGACCAAAAATTCCATATACAACCACAATATCTGGCGCACTTTTTTTTTCTTGCTAATTTTCAAGTAAACACTCTAATTTCAGCAGGCTCCTTTCTAAGCATTGCCTTGAAACAACACATTCTTTCAGCCTAACTTAAAGCCAGAATTAGTAGTCATAGTTTTGGGATCAGCTCCAAACTAAATGGTGGCTGGGGAAGTGGAGGAAAGTGGGGAACCATTGAAAAATAAGATAGTTAAATTTATTCAAATATTGTGTAATTTCTCATCTAGCAACTTCTTTTAGAAATTTAATTGTATAACCAGAGTTAATAATTAATGGTTGGTATCTACAATTAGTACAAACTTGATGAACTCTAAATAACTACTTTTCCAGGTCCCATCATTGTCCAGTTATCACAGTCTGGTTACAACACATAGGTAATGCTACAGGGAAAGGTAAGACTTAGATGATGGCGACAGTTTGCACTACTGCTGGCAAGAAGCCACTCATAATAAAGTGGAGATCAAGACTTCCAGTGACAACCACCAGTGACAAGACTAGACTGTGAAATGTTGGTCTACAGCTCTGGTCAGAATTTCTTGACCTTAATTTCATAGGGAGTCTATAGATGGGTTCTTGGGAGTCTATATTTGAAACCACTTTCAAAATTTTGTTTATGTACATGTATTTGAGAGAATCTAGCTTTCCACAGAGTCTTTAATCATATTATTAACTTAATCCTCACAATCAATATGAGAGGTACTAGTATTATTCTCATTTTTACAGATTGAGGAAATTGAAGCTAATGGGAAATAAAAACTTAAAGTCACAAAGAAAATGATAGAGCATTAATTTAAAAAAATCTTTAAAATGTACATATACAATGTAATAGCTAGTCAGAGGTTGTTTTAACTGTAAAAGAAGGTTTAAAATTAGTATATATGGACTAGAAACTGAATTCTGGAAAAAACATGCAATTTTATTTAATAACATGTAAATAATAGTTGTATATGATTTTAACATTTAAGTCATTTTGAAATAACAAAGCTTCTAACATGAGTCAGGTGCTATTTTACACACTTGACATATATCATCCCATTTAGTCCTCACAACATTCCTATGAAGTAGATAATATCAATATCTCCATTTTATAGATCAGGAAAAACAGAAACAGAGAGGTTAAGTAATTTGCCCAAAGTCACATAGCTAGTAAGTTGCAAAGTCAAGATTCTGGCAAGAAAGAAGAGAGAGAGAGAGAGAGAGAGAGAGAGAGAGAGAGAGAGAGAGAGAGAGAGGGGGAGTGAGGGAGGGAGGGAGGGAGGGAAGGAAGGAAGGAAGGAAGGAAGGAAGGAAGGAAGGAAGGAAGGAAGGAAGGAAAAAAGGAAGGAAGGAAGGAAGGAAGGAGGAAGGAAGGAGGGAGGGAGGGAGGGAGGGAAGGAGGAAGGGAGGGAGGAGGGAGGGAATGGAGGGAGAGAGAGAGAGAGAGAGAGAGAGAGAGAGAGAGAGAAGAAAGAAAGAAAGAAAGAAAGAAAGAAAGAAAGAAAGAAAGAAAGAAAGAAAGAAAGAAAGAAAGAAAGAAAGAAAGAAAGAAAGAAAGAAAGGAAAGAAAGAAAGAATTCATTCTGGCTCCAAAGCCTGTGCTCTTTGTATGCTAAAATGTTGCTTTTCCAAACACATAATATGTAAACATTTAAATTATGAACACTTCAAAGAAAAAGAACAGCCAAATAAAAATATAATTCAGAAATGTCTATCACGATAAGGTACTTTATTTATTCTAGTTTAGCACATATAAACCAAGAGCAATGAGAAAAAAATAGACCTAGCAATTATATTTGCATGCTACTTTCACATATATAATTACCTCAACAGCTTTTCACAAGTATGCACAGGAAGGGTAAGTGCTATTTGTTCTACATCCTTACTGATGCTCTGAGAAGTTAATCTCAATATTCACCATTACCTGAACTTTTCTGCCTCTAGGAGTTCTATGCAGAGTTTTCCCTCTATTGGAATATCTTTCCTTCTCCATCTAGTAAAAATTAAACTAAACCTTCAAGGCCCAGATCAAATGTGACCACTCAGAGAAACCTTTCCTGGCACTTCTAGACAGAATTAACTTTCTTTTCTCTGTTCTCCCATAACACAGTTCATATCATTCTGCCAACATAGCCATCAACCTTTGTCATCAGCTGTGTCCTTGCCACTATGAAGACCCTAGGTAGACAGTGGTCTTCATAGTGGCAAGGACTATATGTAGGAGAAAGAGTTCCTAGGATTCTGCTAATGAATTAGTAAAGGGATAAAACAGAACACTAGCAATGTGGGTAAGAGGAAAATGGATACATGCTGACATGCTGATGTCATCTTTACAACTCAAGAATTTGTCCTCAAGGCTAGCAGCATTTTCCCAAACACTTCCAGAGATGCTCCCTGCATAATGCCTGGGAAGTATCTGGGCAGACAGCCACCTGAGACAGCGCCTCCTCTTCTATGCTACTTAATCCCTAAAATACATTATTTAATTGAGTTTATGCTTTTTGTTTCTTTCAAGTATATATATTAAGAGGCCTCAAGAAGACTATGAAACATTTACATCTCTAAGTTGGAGCAATGTGGCTTTCAATATTTCATAGCACCTCTACAAAAGGAGGTAAGTGAAATGATAAAGAATGACATGTTGAGTTCTGACAAACTCAAACCAGCCTAAACCAAGAATTAAATAGCTGTACCAATTATGTAGTTTCTATAACTCTTGTCTAATTTAACCCTTACCTTTCAACCCTTGGACTTTATCTTCGCATTGAGTACATAAACTCCTTAGCCAAACTCACTTAAAAGATACAATATGTGCCTTAATCTTGCTTGATGATAAAAACTAAAATTAAAGATTTAAAGCAAACAAAAGGGACGAGGATGTTGAAGGCTTTAGTGCATGAAAATTTATTATCTCAAACACAATAGGAAATACCCCTAAGTTATTCTAGAAACCTACCTTTCTTTCATTTTTCTCTAGTTTTTCAAGTCTACGAAAACCATTTTTCTTAGAATAACACAGAAGTATTTCATAAACATCTAATGGTGTTATGTAACAGAAATTAGTTTTTTTTTTAAGTCTGAATATTTATTTATCCAACTAGTGTAAGGCATCTCTTCATATTATCAGGCCAAGGGGAAGACCATTTAAAATAAACCCATTAGTTTTTAAATACTACAGAGTAACAGTTGCGTTTTGTTGTTGTTGTCATTTGTACACAATTTACTGTTATATCACTGAGAACTCAATAAAGCTGGCTAACTGGCGTGTTTTGACAGTGAGTGAAATAATTAATCTGATGCAGAATGTAAATAGTTTACATTCAAATAAAATTTTCACTGGTTGATTTTTTTTCATATGTACCATTTGGCTGCTTTAAAAATGAATTTGAGAAGAGTCAACCTTTAATATTTAAACCTAAAGCAAATGATAATAACTACCCCTGATTAAAGATTAACCTCAATTCAGCCAGCAGTTCTCTAAGTGCTTTTGCTACTGTGTGCTCCTGGATCCTCCTATTATAAACCCTACATTCTAAAGAGTTTCATGTAATTTATTTTCCAGATTTTCATCAAGGACATTCAACAGCCAATACAAAATAACCAGTATGTCTACAATGCACTGGTACCCTTTCTGCCAAAGGAAAAGATACCTGACATTTTTGTTACTCTCTATGATCCTACTGACGAGAAGGGTAGGCTTTCTATTACAAGGTGGGATTTTTTTGTTTATTCTTTGCTTTTTCAATATGGAAAATAACTTGTAGACTACCATTGAACCTCTGTGATGACTTTGTGATCCAAGATCCAATTATGAAAATTAATTTTTTTCATCTTCCTTTATGAAACATTTCACCTACAGACCCACCAATTCTTATTACAAGGAAACAAGAAGACATTTACTTGTTTAACTTAGCTTTCATGGTCGGTTTTATCCCCAGATAGTCGATAGTAAGTTTTGTGGTGCACAAGGGAGGAGGTGGTATGATCAGTGACCTTTGCAATCATAAAGTCTAATACTTATGTATTTAAGTTCTGGCTTGTACCCTTGGCTCCTGGCTATGTAACTTTGGGCAAATCACTTTACATCCCTAAGACTCAGTTTTCTCATGAGGTAAAGCGAATTGTTGAGAATTTAATGAGGTGAAAATATACAAATCTCAGCACGCAGTAGATACTCAATTATGTTCTTTCTTACCTTTACTCTTTAACAATGAACATATATTACTATAAAAGAGATATCTGCATTTTCAGTATTACAAAATACCATTTCGAGCCATTTTCTCAAATATCCATTTGAGTCTGCTTGTATAAATACTGCAGTTTCGCATCCTGAAGTCCATTAGCTCTATGCTGTACACAAACCGGTTTCATAATCTAAATACTCTCAACTTAAAACCTGGAAAAGAATGTGAGAGCCTCCATCAGCAGTGTTCTCACTGCTCATTATCTGCAGGAACATGGACACAGGCTGAAGAAGGGCTGCCGGGGCCAGGATCCGGAGGACTCCAAGGAACATTCAACGCTGTCGGTGAGTTTGGGATTTGAAAAAACCACCGACCGTTGACTGTACCTTGGGGTCCTTACAGACAACACTACATTCCCGGAAGCAAAAGAGCAGGCTGTGTCTTCAGATGTCACAAGAGATCACCAGAACCAGTCCCGCTGCCTGTCCCCCAAAGGTGGTGCAGTGAATTTTTAAAAAATTCTCCTCTATTGCCCATTGTTCCTTTTATGCTATGCTTTTGACAAATAAGTGTCTCATTTCAGCAAGGTGAGGAGTGCTCCAGGGTAATATTTAATGTACTTAAATGTCTCCTAGAAATATGCCACTCTGGTGAGAAATAGGATATAGCAAGGAAAGATTTATTAAATACATGTATTTTGGTTTAGAGTAAAATCCAATTAACTTTTATAACCATTTCTCTCACATACCCTCAAAACTTTTAATTAGGGGCAATGGGAGGATTTAATAAGCAAAAACAGCACAAAATTTTTCAATGTCTACACATCTCTTATCAGATTCTGCCTCCAATTACAGTTAATGTGGTTGTCTTGACAGCCCCATTGGAATAGGAGCTGTATGAAAGTAGCTACTGCCCTCACTATCTCCATCCACACTTATGCTTATTTAAATGTTGTTAAATTCAAGTAAAAAGGTGAGTCTGGAGTCAGACAGATCAGCAATACGCTTTGGCTCTACTCCTTAACTAGCCGTGTGACTCGGGGCAAATGTCCAAGTCTCAGTTTTCTCATATTTAAAATGAGGGATAAGAAGAATACCTATCTTCATGGAATTCTGAGAGTCAATGAAGTGACATAGAAGGTCCCTGGAACTAACTATTCCTAGAACACAGCAAATGGTCAATATTATTATTATTTAACCCAAAACATAACCTGTGTTTATTTACCTTGAAAGGCACTGGTAACTTCTTGGTTCAAAAAAGAGAGAAAGAACCAGGGTCTGCAATACTTGTTTACATCGACCAGGACGTAAGCACAGCCTGTGCAGTCACGGGGCTGCCTGTTGGCTTCTCCAGGAGCCCCTTCTCTGCTCAGAACCATAGTTTTTCCATCTTTAAGAACCCCTCAGCTCTAGTGTCCATGTTATCAATAATTATTGTAGGCCTGCAGTTGTTAGTTACTAAGAGAGATGCCAGACAGACCTCCAAGAACCAGTTTGGAAAAGAAGAGCCAGGAGCCAGGGAAGGCCAAGGCGACTCCACCAAATGGAAACACTGATGGCTGCACTCAACATTCATTGCTGTCGGTGGGTTTGAGTCTGAATCAACTCACTGATCAATGAATGCAAACTGCGGACCAAACAACCCAAGGGAAGCAAAGGCACAGGCAGAGTCACCTGAGTGCATGAGCTACTGTCACGGGCGCGAGCTGCTGCTGGCTCCAACGTACTGACTGGTTAGAGCTTCTCTTGCTCTCTTTGGTTCTAATAGGAAATAAGCTTTCAAAATGCCTGGTATTTTTGTTTTTCTCTTTTTCTATTTTAATGATGTTCTAGAGTTAAGAAAATGATATTTTATAGGAAGAATAAACTATATACCTTGACATTACACCATACTAAAAAATCTATGCTTTCATAATTTTTAAATTAAAAAGAACCACATGCTCATTACTTACTATTCAAATATAGAAATACATTAGTAAAAGCTGAAAATCTTTTTCCTCATCTGCAATCCATTTCCTCAATAGAAATCATCTATAATTATAATAAACATTAAGTTTAATAACTTGTTATAAATAATAACTTGTTATAAATAATATAAGCTTATTTATTATATTATATATTTATTATTTCAATAATAAATATAAACTAAATAGTTATTTTATATCATTGGAGAACTTTTGTGTTTTGGGGGGATGGTGGCTTAAACAAAAGCAAGCTCATTTTATACCCACTGCTGTACAATGTGCTTTTTCATTCAGCTGTACATTATAGCCTTCCACAGCACGCTAATTACATCATACTCATTCTTTTAAATGATTATATAATACGCCTTAGTATGAATGTCCTGGTTATTATTGTTCAAATGTACTTAAATATTCTCTTTTGACTAATTGTGAGGCCCATTAATTCTGGCTTTTGCAAATCATGTCCTTCAAATAAGAAAAAAACCTAAGTGAGATAGCACATTTTTCTTAACAAAATTTAAAATGTTTCAATTCTCTGAATCCTATAGCATAAGCTGAGGTGAGCCACTAAATCTTTTATGATAATGACAGGAAAACAAGGACCTTGGTCATGAATAATTTAGTACACACTTCGTCTGAGATAGAAACTGATTCTCATAGCATAAGTCAAAAGAGGCAGTAGGTGGAGAGTCTTGCCCTTAGCCTTCCAAAATTTTTTCTCAGGGTTAAGAAGGAAGGAAAAGCACAGGTGTAGTGAGACAAGAACTAAAAAGAGGAATCAAAGACAAATTTTGCACTATGCTGTAGCAGCCAAATCAGTATCAAACTGTGTCTGATGTTAGAGACTGGTGCATTTGAGTCTACGCACTCTCAAAAACTAAAGCCTCCCCTAAAGGACCTAATGAACAAACAACTGTTCCACCCAAGAAGTATTTATAGAAATCAAAAGGTTTTCCTTCTTTTATACTGGACACAAAGAAGGTAATTCAGATAGAGCTGGTTTTCATGATGCCATGCATTCTACCCACTTATTTTCAACCACCAACTATTTCCAAATTTTCTGAAAACATCAGAAAATAATGTCTGACCTACTCTTTTGAAAACTTATACCTGAACAAGCATGTCATTTATTTACACAATCAACAGTCTTTAAATACGCCAATGAAAAAATTACGTATATCAGCCACCAAGATCCTATGCGGTTTCATGGCTAAAACTAAGTGCTACAGGAAGACAAACAATTTATGAGAGTTTAAGGCTGCTTTCTGCAGATGGGATTGTAAGTAAATATCAGCAAGAGAATATATGTGGCAAGTAGAGGGGGCAAGATCAGAACTGTTCAGAGGTCATGTCACTGGGGTCATTAGGAACACCACTGGAAAGGTAAAAGGACAAAAGGACAAATTACAGAAGGCTTTGTGAGGCAGGCAGACAATTTTTTTAGAATTAGTACAACATGGGGCCACTTTAAATGCTGAGCTCCCAAAGGACATAATGAAAGTGGGACTTTGGGAAGATTTATCAAGCAAATGAAGTGGGAGGATAAAAGAGAGATGTGAAAGGGAGAAGGAGAGAAACAGAAATGTGTTGTCCAAATGAGCTAAGGCAGAAGGAGTGGAAAGAATAGAAAAGCTATCTCAAAATGGCATTTAGCTTTATTTTTGGTTGTTTTCTCTTTTTAAAATAGGATTTTTAGTATGTTGTCCCTGAAAAATTCACATGAAAGAAAGAAAACTAAAGTACATTAGTGGGTTCCTCCCATCATTCTGTTCAGTGTATATACTGTCATTTCACAGATATTTAAAACATTTATTTATACTTAGAGAAAATATCACAAGTTATACATAATGTTCTGTAACCTTTTTCCACTTAAATATTGTGGCCATCTTTCCTGCTCAATAGACCAGATCTACCTTCCAAGGAACTAACTGGCTCATACAGAATGGATAGCAAGGAGTCAACACAAGCCAAACTCTCTTTACTAAATTAGAAGCCTAGAATGCACTAAAAAACGAGCTATTTCAAACTGGAAAAAACAGGAGTTCATTTTTTCTAAATAGAGAATGCACATTTGTGATTTATAAGCATGGAGCTGAGAGTGAATGAACCAAGTACAGAAAGAAAAAGATAAGTAACAAATAGTTATTGGACTCCTACCATGCACCTCAACTGCGCCATATGCCAGGAAATGTGGAGAAAACAAAAGTGTAGCCATTTGTAGCACAAATGGCAGATCAAATTCTATGAAAAAAAATAATTCTAAGTGTGAAAAGTTCTGAAAAAGAGAAAAACAAAGTACTATGGGAGGAGCAAATATTGGAAGAAAACAATCCAGTCTTGGGTGTGAGAAAGGTCTGGGAAGTGATTTCAAGAAAATGACATTTAAATAGAATTGAAGGGTAAATGTAATTACCTGGATGAGACAAGAGGGGTGAGCATTCCTAGCAGAGGAACTGGATGGCATGTATACAGGCCAAATGGGCACAGCCCTTTCACAAAATTGAAACTGTGCCTAAAGCACATAGAAGACAAAGAGGTCATGAGACAAAGCCAAAGAAGAAGGCAGGAAATTTTAAAAAATTACTGATAATCTTTGAGATAACCACTTTTGAGAATGATGATCATGGTTGAAAATAGATTTCTGGAAAGGTAGTGGTGAAGCACTTGGGCCAACTATGTGAATCTGGACAAGTTACTTACTCTTTAGATCTGTCATCTGTTAATAGGAGATATGATAACAGTATTTGCTATTTGTTTCACAGGGCTACTTGAAGAGTAAGAATACACATAAGATATTTCTCACAGAGCCTGGTACTAAATAAGATGCTAAAATCTGTGTATGTGTGTGTGTGTGCGCGCACACTCGCTGACAGGAAGTAAAAAGCAGATTAGAACTTCAAACAGACTGGAAGCAAAACTGGTAATAGTTGCAATCTCTAAATTGTAGAATTAAAGGTGATTTTTATGTTTATTATTTATAACTCTTCTTTGTCTTTCAAGTCTTTAGCAATAACCATGAACTATTTCAACAATTAAGAAAAAAATTTTTAATATCTTTTTTTAAAAGTAAAGATTTTTTTAGATACAAGATTTACCTATGTTTGAATGAAAAGCAGATGGAAGAACCCACAGTGGAAAAGGAAAAAATAATAAACTATATTTGTCAAGAAAGAGGACCTGCAGAAAGCACAGCTGCAGGGATAGTAGAAAGCAGTGGGCTGCAGGGCCATGGTGGAAGTGGTCATGCTGGAGGGAAGACACAACAGCCTCAGAGAATGAAAATGATGACGGAAAGTCCAGACTACTCCTGTGCTCTCAGGTCAACAGGATCCAACTGGATCTTTAATCCAGTATCTTGACGAGGCATGGCATGGAGTAGACAATAAATGTTTGCCAAGTGAATTTCCTTATCATTTCTGGCACAATAATGTTTATAACTTCAGAAGTGGTCTGCTCCTTGATCCAAGTACACAGGACCTTCAAAGTCATCTGTGCCATGAATTATAGTTCCACCCAAGGTATAGCTGGGACAAAACATTGGGATGAATCTACCTTGATTAATCTTGCTATAGAACCCCTGAACTTACAGTGTAACCTAGCTTCCCCTCCCATTCTTTCTACTAACTAAATCTACTGAAAACACATGCAATCAATCACAATCACATGCCCCTTTCTCTCCTCTTTCCAGGAAACAGTTGAGGCAAAACAGTAGAGTATAGAAGAAAAGGTTTAATACATGGAGTCAGAAAACCTGGATCTAAGTCCAGCTCTGCAATGGTTGTGTGCTCTTGGACAAGTGAGTCACCCTATAAGCCTTACTTCTCTGTGAAAGGGGGACCAAAAATATCTGTCTTACAGAATTGTTGTGAGGCCCCTCAAGCAAGGAAACAGTGAAAAGTGTGCTGCAAACAGCACACAGCAGTACAACCCAAGGCATCCTGGTCTCTGACGGAACCACTCCATGGGTTCTCCACTTTCAGTAGACAAGATGTGCTCACTCCCCAAACTCTCACCTACTTTTCAACCAGCAGCACATGTTTGCAAGAGGTCTAGCTGGAGTTCATCTATAACCTGAGGCTGAAAGAAGACATTTTTCTATATCTAAGTGTCATCGGCTTAGATGGTCCACCAGAGCCACACTCCAAACAGTTGAGTCAGTCTTCCCAAACAAGAGAAAGTTGTTTCTCCTTTGGAGAAAGTTCTTTCCAATAGATTCTTTAGTAGGGGCAGGGGTCAGGGTAGGGCTTTGAGAACAAGGATGGTATAGGCTTCCAAGGCAAAATTTAATGCGAGACATCACAAATCATCAATAGGGCATCACCCGACTGATGAACTTACACCATTTTACCTAAAAGTCTCTGTCTTTACCTTCTTCCAACAAATCTTAGGTTTTTTACAGCTTCATTTAGGTGTAATTTTTATGTCATCAAATTAATCCACTTTAAGTGGACAACTCAGTGACTTTTATTCATTTGAGTTGTGTGACGATTGCCGTAATCCAATTCCACAACATTTTCATCACCCCAAACACTCCCCCTGAGCCTGTTTCCAGTCAGTCTCTACTCCCCCACCCTTACACCCAGATAACCGCTGATCTACTCTCTCTGTAAATTTGCCTTTTCTGGACATTTCATATAAATGAAATCATATGACATATGGTCTTTTTGAATTTGGTGTCTTTCACTTAGTATGTTTTTGAAGTTCATTCATGTTGTAGCATGTATTAGTAGTTCATTTTTATTGTTGAGTAGCATTCTATTACACAAATATTTCACATTTTTTGTTTATCCATTCACCAGTTGGTGAACATGTGGATTGTTTCCAGGTTTGGGTTATTACAAATGCTGCTGCGAACATTCACATACAAGTCTTTGTGTAGACATAGGTTTATTTCTCTTCAGATAAATAACTAGGAGTGGAATTGCTCCATCATATGGTAAATTCATGTTAACTTTTTATTAAATTGCCAAACTGATTTCCAAAGTGATGGTACTGTTTTACATTCTCATAGCAATTAACAAGATTTCTAGTTTCCATACAACCTCACCAACACTTATTAGAACATTTTTATAGTCTTTTTGACGACAGCCATTCAAGGGTGTGCAGTGGAAATTCACTGTGATTTTAGTTTGCATTTCCCTAATGACTAACAATGTTTGAGCACCTTTTCATGTGATGAAATGTCTGTTCAAGTGTTCATTCTGTTTCTAATTTCATTTTTATTAACCATTTTTAAGTGCACAATTCAGCGGCATTAAATCACAATATTATACAACCATCACCACTATCCATTTCCAGAAATTTTCCTAATTCTAAACAAACTCTGTACCCATTAAATTCTAACTATACATTCTCCAATTCACCTAACCACCTCTAGTCCACTGTCTCTATAAATTTGCCTATTCTAGGTATCTTGGAAGTGAAATTGTATGATACATTTTGCCCATTTTAAAAACTGGGTTGCCTCTTGAGTTGTGTGAGTTCATATATTTTGTATACTCCTTTAACAGATATCAGATGTGCAAATATTTTCTCTTATCTGTTGCTTGTCTCTTCGTTTTCTTAGTTATATCTTTTGAAGTGCAAGTTTTACATTTTAGTGAAGCCAATTTATCGAATTTTTCTTTTATGGCTTGTGCCATTGGTATCATGTCTAGGAAGTTGTCGCCTAACCTAAAGCCATGGAGATATTTCTGGGGACATTTTGTGGTTTTAGATTTAGGTGTATGACCAACTTTGAGCTAATTTTTGTGTCCAGTGTAAATTAAGGGTCTGAGTCCTTTTTTATCCATGCAGATATCTAATTTTTCCATTGGAAATAAAAACTATCTTTTTCCCCACTGAATTGTTTTGACATTTTTTGTCACAAATCAGTTGACCACATATGTAAGGATATATTTCTGTACTCTCAATCCAGTTCTAGTACCTATCCTTATACCAGTATCATATTGTCTTGATAACTATAACTTTATTTTTAAACCATGCAATGTAAGTCAACCAACGTTGTTCTTTTTAAAATTGTATTGGCTATTTTAGGTCCTCTGCATTTACATATAAATTACAGAATTAAATTTCTCTGAAAAAGTATGCTGAAGTTTTTTTAATAGAGATTGCACTGAATCAATACATTAATTTGGGGAGAATTGTTATCCTTATATTTAGACTTTTAATCCACAAACATGGAATGTTCCTCCATTTATTCAGGTCTTTTTAAACTTCTCAAAAATATTTCACTGTTTTTGGTATACAAATCTTGTATTTTTTAATTAAATTTATTCCTATTTTATTCTTTTTATGCAACTGTGAATGAAATTGTTTTCTTTCATTTTTGAATTGTTGCTACTATATAAAATTACAATTAACTTATTTAGTTCTGTTTTTTGTTTGTGTGAATTACTTAGGATTACATATAGGATTATATCACCTATGAATTTAATCCTTTTCAATTCAGATGCCTTTTCCTCCTCTTTTGTACTAGCTAGAACCTCCAGTGAATGTTGAAAAGCAGTGGTATGAACAGACATTCTTACCGACCTTATTCCCATTCTTAGAGGAAAAGCACTCACATCTCACCATTATTATTTTAGCTTCAAGCTTTTCACAGATGCCCTTTACAAAAGCTTCAGGGGCTGTCTTCTATTCCTGGCTTGTCAAGAGATTTTATCATTTATAGGTCAATGTTGGACTTTGTCAAATGTTTTTTCTACATCTTCTGAGATGATCATGGGGGGGGGTTAATCTTTATCTTATGGTATATTATAGAGGCCAGCAAACTTGTGGGCCAGCTATTTTTGTAAATAAAGTTTTACTGGAACATCACTACACCTGTTTCTTTACATATTATCTATGGCTGTTTTTGCAGTACAACAGCAGAGCTGAGTTCCAACAGAAACTGTATGGTCCAAAAGCCTAAAATATTTACCACCTAGCCTCTTAAGAGAACATCTGCCAACCCCTGGTATGTTGCATTAATTTTTACATATTAATGCAACCTTGTTTGCCTGGAATAAATCCCTTCTGACCATAGTATATAAATGAATTTAGTTTGCTAAAATTTTAAGATGTTTGAGTCTGTGTTCTTAAGGGATATATAGTCAACAGTTTGCTTATGCTCTTTGGCTGCTTTATCAGGGTAATACTATCCCCAAAGAATGTGTGGGAGGTGTTCCCTTTTCCTCCTCTTTCTGAAAGAGTCTATGAAGTATGAGTCTTATTGCTTCTTTAAACATTTGATAGAATTCACCAATGATGCCACTGGGCCTGGGCTTACCCTTATATAAAGATTTTTAATTACTAATTCATTTTGTTATACATCTCTTCACTATACTATTTCCTCTTGATAGTTCGTATCTTAGGAAATTATGTCTAATTTGTTGGAATAAAGTAGTTCGTGACATTCCCTTACAATCCTTCTAATTTCAAAAGACTAGTGATGTCCTCTCATTCATGATGTTGGTGATTTATGCCTTATTTTCTTGGTCTCTTAGGTAAAAGTTTATCAGTTTTGTTGACCTCTCCAATTTTTCGTTTCAGTGATTTTTCTATATGGGTATTCTGTTTTCTATTTCACTATTTTCCATTCTAATCATTATTTCCTTATACCTGCTTTGGGTTTAGTTTTCTTTTTATCTAGTTTCTTAAGGTGGATGCCTAATTTTTATTGAGCTTCACTTTATTGTGCTTCACAGACATTGCATTTTTTACAAATTGAAGGCAAAACTTCCCACCAACAAAAAAAGATTACAACTCACCTTATTGCTGTGGTCTGAAACTGCACCCACAATACTTCAAAATGTGTGTACACATTTAGAAATTTAAAAGCTATAAATGTTCCCCTAAGTTCTGCTTTAGCTGCATTCCATAAATTTTGATATTCTGTGCTTTCATTTTCATTTAATCAAAAATATTTTTAAATTTACCTTAGTATTTCTTAACTTATGAGTTATTTATAAGTATGCTCTTTAATTTCAAATATTTGGAGATAACCCAGATTTCTTTCTGTTATGGATCCCTAATTCTATTGTAGTCATAGAATATACCCTTTATAATTTCAATCTTTAAAAATAGTTGAGACTTACTTTATGGCCCAAAATATCCTTAGAGACTGTTCCATGTACACTTGAAAATAATGTATATTCTACATGGAATATTCAATAAATATAAACTATGTTAAGTTGGTTGACAGTATTAAGCCTTCTTATTCCTTGCTAATTTTCTGGCTCATTCTTCTATCAAATATTGATACTAGGGTGTTGAAATCTACAACTGTTATTGCTTAATTGTCTATTTCTCCTTTAATTGCTTTATTTTACTCTCATGTTGACTTTTTTGTCCTTATGAAATGTTACTATTTCTTGTAATATTTCTTGTCTTAAAGTATATTTAATCTAATATTAGTATAGTCACTCCAGCTTTCCTATGGTTAGTTTGCATAATTTGTCTTTTAGCATCTCTTCACTTTCAACTTATATGTGTCTTTCAATCTTATTGACAGCAGAGAGTTAGGTCCTGTCTTTTTATCCAGGCTGACAACCCCGATTTTTAAATAGGCAGCTCATTCATATGTAATATAATTATTGATATGGTTGGATTTATGTATGCCATTTTGCTATTTGCTATCTGTTTCATGTCTTTTTTAAAACTTCTTCCTCCTTTACTACCTTCTTTTTTGTGAAATATTTTTAGTCTTCCATTTTAATCCCTCTGTTGACTTTTTTCACTATGCATTTTTTTTATTTTATAGTTGCTCTAGGCATTACAACATAAGTCTGATTAATTTATTTTTAACTTAATACCAGGAGATATATAAACTTGCTCCAATATATCTCCTAGTCCCCCACTTTTTCTGTTATTATTATTACCATATATGTGCTATAGCCTCAGGAACACAGTGTTATAGTTATTGCTTTCTACAACCTTATGTTTTTTGTAAAAACTAAGAATAAAAAAGCATAGAGTTGTATTTACCCTCAAATTTATCATTTCCAATGTTCTTCATTTCTTCTTATGGAACTGAGTGACCATCTGGTAAACTTTCTTTTAGCCTTAAGGACGTCCTTTAGTATTTTAAGGCAGTCCTTCTGAAACAAATTCTCTTTTTTATATGAGAATGCCTTTATTTTTCCTATTTTTTAAAAATAGTTTTGCAAGATATAGAATCCTTCGTTAACAGGTGTTTTCTTTCCACATTTTAAATATGTTATCTCACTACCTTCAGGCCTCCATTGCCTCTGGTGAGAAGTCAGACCTAAATCCTATTCCTGTTCCCTCGATGTGATGAATCATTTACTTTTCTTGCTGCTTTCGTGATTCTTCTTTTTGCCTTTGTCTTCTAACAGTTTGTCTCTGACATGTTTATCATACCTGGGGTTCTGTGGAATATTACTTATCATCAAATTCAAGAAGTTTTGAGCTTTTATTTTTTCTAACACTTTCTCCTCCTTCCCTCATTCCTCTCCTTTTATATATGTATATTCTTACATATATACTTGATGTTCATTGTTCATTGTTCTTCCATCTTTTTTCTGTTCTTCATATAAAATAATTTTTACTGATCAACAAGTTCAACTATTCTTTCTTCTGTCATCTTGAATCTGCTGTTGAGGCCTTCCTAATTTTCATTTCAATTATTATACTTCTCAATTCTACTTTGTTCTCTCTTATAATTTATTGAATTCTCCATTCATTGAGTCATTATCATCATATTTTCCTTTAATACTTTACACATGGTTGGTTCCTTTTATTTCTTTGAAATATCTATAATAGCTGCTTTGAGACTTTGTGTGCCATGACCAACATCTGGGATCACACAGTGATTCTATCTATTGATTTTTTTCCTGATTATAGGTAACGCTTTATTTCTTTGCAAGTCTTTTTGTTGTTGTTGTTGTTGTTGTTGAATACCGAACATTTAAAATAATATACTGTTAGCAACTCTGGATTCTGACTTTTCCATTACTAAAGTTTATATGTTTAGGAGAATTCTTTTGTCTTTTTCTTTTTTTCTTTTTTTTAACTAACTTTCCTGAACTAAATATGTGAAACTCATCTCCCCTGCAATGTGCCACCCTGTGTTGTTTTTATTTTGAAATCGAGATTCTAGGGGTCACTCCTCTGTCTCCATAGCTCATTGATTGGTCAGAGGTGGTGTTTAACCATTTTGAGCCATTTTGACCTTTGCTGATGGAGGGATGGGGATTATGCTTACACTTTAGGCCTTCAAGTCTGCTATAGTTTTTACTTTCTGCTGGGCTTTCACACACATCCTAAGCTCTGAAGTCTTCTTTGATGTGTGCCCAGAGATGGATGTCATGGGCTCATACTGCTTCCTGGTGTGCATAAAGCATGGTCAACCCAGGATATCTGGAGAGCTTATCAGGCTCTCTATAGCTGTCTCACCTCCCAGACCTCTCTGTTCAAGCCTTGTCTAGTCTACTTCTTCACTGTTTGTCCCAAAAAGGACTATAATCTTACGCTAGCAGAGTTGCTGGCTCTCCCTATTTCACTTGCCACCAAGATAATCACTTTTACTTGACAACATTCCAAATCAAATAAGCCCCTTCCACAGGAGTACTGAAGCTGCTGGTTTTCATGACCTACCTCACCTTGGATGAACTATACTATCACAGCTGTAAAAACATGGGAGTAATCCTGGCCAAGACCACAAACTTGTGTTCTCATCCAAAACTCAGTGGTTTTTATAAATAAAATGTTTCTCTATTTCTTATAAGTATATGGTTGTTTCTGACAGTTTTGTCCAATTTTACAATTGCTTTTAGTGAGCAGGATTTGTTGACCTTCTCACTCACTCATGACAAAAATAAATCTCGTCTTCAGGTATGTTTTCACAAATCTCATAAGTAATAAAATCCTAATTTTGGTGAAGACAAATAGCCAGTGTGAAATAAAATCTATTTTCCTGGAATTAGACCCAATGCCATAATATCTAAACTACTCAAATACAACTCAATTCCAAAATACACTTAAGAGGAAAATTTCCCAGGAAAGGCAAAGGAATAAAGTTACTCTAAAATACTGGAATTATTTTCAATTCCAGAAGGAAATAACACAAAAAATTTAAATATCGAAGAATTATTTTTAATCCCCACTTCCCAAAAGCCCTAATTATTGAAGTCATTAGTGTATATATAATCCGAAGTCTTTGTGTATATATAATCTGAACCAACACCGGAGCCAATCATGACTAGGGCAAGAATAAATGGACAGCCTCAAAACTTTAACCAGGTAGGTACTCAAATAGGTTCTATGAAAATAAGTACACATTGTGCTACAGTTGGCCCTGGCCACTGTAAGTAAGCCCATCAGCATACCTGGGTGTCTATCAGGGGTACTTTTCTCACCAGCCCAGGCTTAACTCTTGGCCCATCTGATCAGTACCATCCCAAGATCCAAGAGTTGAGTCTTAATGCTTATACTCCCAGACAATACCTGGATGGTTTGAAAACATCTCTGCTACTTGCCAAACTTCAAGATCACCTACTGCCTGGATTCTCAGTTCATGTGCCAAATCCCCATCCTCTCTCACTCCAGGACTAGCAAATAACTCCTAATCAAGCAAGCCCCTGAATTTGCCCTACTATGTACTGTTTTCAAACACCAGATTTAATGGTGAGTTTCCACAACCTCCATCCTGCTTGTACCCTGACTGAAGTTATCAAATAATTTGTCTGTTCTATTCACATTCTTCTAAGAATGCACCTCCAGCTTGTACTAAACAGTTAACAGGCCATAGTCCTGGACTAGACAAATAGACACTTAATCCATGCTGGGCTTATCCTCTTTCCTGAGCATTTAAAATTTGAATACAAATGTTTCAGTTAGTCTGTATTGATCATGGGTGCTGGGAAGACATGTCAAAGCAGAGCAGAGCAGAGTCATCCATTTTCTATAATGGACACAGAAGCAAAGAATATCCATCTAAATAAGAGAAATATGAAGCAGAGGCATCAGAGAAGCAGAGATAGGATTCCATGTGGCCACAGAGGGATGAGAAAGAAATCCTGATCTTGATCCTGCATGAAATCCGATTAAATGCTCCATCCTTGGGCCCCAGAAGAGACCCTGTACTTTCTACCAATGTCCCCATCTTAAGCTGGCTTAAGGTGGGGGATTCTGTTCCTTGCCAATTGAACCATTCTGGTCAACAACTGTTTTCCTCCCTTGCTTCCAATGTATATTTCTCAGGCACCTACACTCTAGTTAGACCAGTTACTTCTCTGCTATACAGCTTCTTATGTTTGACACATATTTTTCTGGCTATGACAAATGTCTTTACAAACCCCTACGACTAGATCATATTCTCTAAGCTCTGAAGTCTTCTTTGGCTACGATGAACAAGGCAATGAGAAGCAGTGTAGCATTAACCTTTTAGCCTTAGCTTCTCATCTGTGAACCACCACCTACTTCATAAGGTTATGATGGGGATTACATAAAGTGAGAATAAAGTGCCTGGCACGGCACCTGACACACAGCAAACCGCACTAAGGTAGTTCTTTTCAATATTACCTTGATTAAACTTGTCATTCTGAACATTAGGTAATAATCACATCACTAATATTTAGGATCTGAATGGCACCGTGTCTATCAAGAAGACTAATCAAAACAAATCAATTAAATTAAAACTATAAAAAAAGAAGACTAATCTACAGTAATTACTGCTGGATAGTATTCTTTTCACTTGACAACACTGTCTTACTAACTTGTGAGCAGCCATAACAACTCTTAACATCTATTTCCTCCTAAACTTGTTTCCAGTCCCATTGTATTTTTGAAGCTTTGAAAATGACCCAGTGATTTTTCATCTGCATTTGTCGGACAATTTCCACTAATTTACCAATGTCACTTTTGTTTGGTGATATTTTTACCCAGTTGTTTCAAAAGAGAAAACAAAGGTAAGAGGTTGAAACTAAATGGTCAGAAATCACATTTATCAAACTTAAGTAAAGAAAATGTAACATATTTTTGGTGAAAGACAATCAAGAGGCAAAATTATTAAGACTATTAGGAAAAGGTGACTAAAGCATTTTAAATTTTTGTCTAAAATAACCTTTCACTGAGAAGAGAGGTAGACAGAGAAAGGGACAGAGACATAGATTAATCTCACAATTAAGATTTCAATAAGAATCATGTTTAGGATTTCGCTTTTACTGCATTTAGACTAAAAAAAAAAAATCAACGAAAGACCCAGCACAAAGTTATTACATAAAGGATTTTATTTCCTTCTCAATTACACAGATCTACTCCATTCAACATAAGGAAAAACAATTCCTAGAAGAATCATGTGGTGTTAGACTCACATAACAAATATTAATTCTGTCAAGAGAACTGACCAGATAGTGAGTAGTAATTCTATCAACAGTATTAAAACTATTATTATAAACATCCCTACATACACACATAATCACAAGAAGGTGAGATTTTGCTTTACATCTCAGGAGAAACATTCTTTTTCTATCTCGCACCCAAGCTCCAAAGGCTCATTGCACTGAGCCTCCTTCTAGCTAGGCTATGGTTACTTCTTCCTTCCCATTATTTTAGCCCATGATTCTCCAGGTATAAATGTAAAGGATCATCCTGCTGATTAACCCGACGTTCATCCATCTTCAGAGTGACTGGTGTTCATTTCATCACTACTTATGAACAAAGGCTACTAGTAGGTAACTTGTTAACTAACAATAAAAGTCAGTGTTTGTCAACTAAAATTAACATGAGACTCTTTAGTATTATGCTGAAAGACTGGCTATCACAAAATGGGTGGCAATTTTGTAACTATCCTCTTGCAAATACGCATATAAAACCAGTTGGAAATCCTGCAATTCTTTGAAGTCCACTATCACTGTTGGGGGAATTAGTGGTAGCTTTCAATTGCTGCTCTTCTTGCTTTTTAATCTTCAATTATACTCAATCAGTATCATCAAGTTAGTTTGATGTATGATGTGTATAATGATAAGTGTTACATCAAGATACCCTTATTTTACAATTCTCCAGTAATTAGACTTTGACATGCACATGTCATGTTTCAAATACAAACCACACCTCAACTGCTAAAGCACATTTATCACCCCTCCCAAATTTATTTGTACATAATAGTCAGCACTGCCAATGAATTATTTTAAACTGGAAAGCAGGAACAGGCTGGTTGAGTAGGTGATGGGGTCCTGCCTAAGTCACCTGAGGTCAAGAAAGTTGGCATTACTGCCCCAAACAAGCAAGTTGCTCTAGGCTGCCAGGCCATGCTGCTTCCAGACAAGTCATCCTCCCAAACTTTTTCTCTTAACTACTTTAGGGAACATTACAAACTCATCCCACCCATTATCTTTTAATTTTCACAGCCCCATAATTCTATTCATGACTTCCCAGAATCTCACACCCCCTTAACTGACCTTCGCTGCTATCTTAAACAATTCCTTGTCCAGGAAAATCTCTGCTCTCCCAATTTCCATTTTTATAAGGAAAACCCACATCTTAAACTATAACATTCATAAAACATCCTTTCTTCATGCCCAAGGAAAGGAGTCTCAGACCCAAGGGACAGCATGAAATGCTTTCTTCATGCAGTCTCCATGGAAGATTTTTGGCAGTTAGATGGAAGAGCACATCCTTCTTGCCCTCACTCCCCAAACTCAGATTCCTTTGTATGAAGGGTCAGCTCCAACACCTCACCCCTTGTATCCCCAAACATCAAAGAAAAGCAACTGGATAGCCACTGAATAAGCCAAGATTTTGACGTTTAAGAGGTAAGGGAAGGGAGGCAGCATAATCGAATACCATATATTTTTAGAATTTTCATACATGCTCTTAGAATGAGGCAAGGGCTCATTCCTTCTCTCATATTTGAGGCCTAACAGTATTATTCTACAGAAAATCTTGGTTTTCTGTTCTATTTTATTATGAGATTTATAAACAGTTTTCCTTTTCTGATTCCTTGATCTTTGCTCTTCAGTTGGGGCTTGTTGCCACCTAGTGGACTAAACAAGAATAAACGCCAGTGTTTATTCCCATCTCTGTTCTTCCAAAAGATACCACTAGATGGAGGCTTCAAATTTGAAGAAGGAAAGAGCCTAACCCTATCTAGAAAGCTAGCTAGTTTTGGTTTACATCTACGTAAAAAACTAAGGTTCACAGAAATAAAACAAAAAGGAATGTGTCCAAAATAATAAATTAAATAAAAATTAAAATTTTTTGGAGGAAGTATGGCAAGGAGGGTAAGAATATAGACTTTGAGTCTTAGAAACATAATCACAAAAATCCACCAAGTTAAATTCAGGAATACGTAAAAATGATAATATATCATGCCCAAATAAGGCTTATCCTAAGATTGTAAGTCTGATTCAGTTTTCACAAATCAATCTGTAATTCATCAAAGTCTTATCTAAATAACACAGAAGCAGTATTTGAAAATCGACACCATCCATGATTAAAAAAAAAAAAAACTCTAGCAAAATAGAAATACAAGGGAAATTCCTCAAGCTGATAAAGCTATGTACAAATAATACATAGCTTCCTGATTTCAAAACTTGCTACAAAGCTACTGTAATCAAAACAGTATGGTACTGACATAAAAACAGACATACCGACAAATGAAATAGAATAGAGAGCCCTCACATATATGATCAGTGATTTTCAAAGAGGATGCCAACATACTGAATGGGGTAAATGACAATCTTTTCAATAAACAGTGATGGCAAAACTGAATATTCACATGCAACAGAATAAATTTGGACCTTATCTTAAACCATACATACAAAAATTACCTCAAAATCGACCAAAAACCTAAATGTAAGACCTAAATCTAAAACACCTATAGCGGAAAACAGAGTTAAAACTTTGGGACATTGGACATGGCAATGATTTCTTGGACATGATACCAAAGGCTCTATAGCAACAAAAAAAAATAATTGTGCTGTATCAAAATTTAAAACTTCTATATATAAAAGGACACAATCAACAGAGTGAAAAGGCAATCCACGAAACGGGAGAAAATATTTGCAAATCATTTATCTGATAAGGGGTTAATATCCAGAACATATAAGGAACTCTTATAACCTAAAAAAAAAAAAAAAAAAACATTAAAACATGAACAAAAGACTTAAATACTCATTTCTCCAAGGAATATATACAAATAACCAGTAAGCACTTGAAAATGTTTCTCATCATTGTTCACTAGGGAAATGCAAATCAAAACTACAATGAAATATCACCTCACACTTATTAGGATGGCTACTATGAAAAACACAGAAAACTACAAGTATTAATAATGAGGATGCAGAAAAATTAGAACCTGTGTGCACTGTAAGTGAAAATGTAAAATGGTGCTGCCACTGTGGAAACAGTATAGTGGTTCCTCAAAAAATTAAAAACAGAATTACCATATGATCCAGCCATTCCAGTACTGGATATATACCCAAAAGAACTGAAAAAAAGGACTTGAAGAGATATTTGTACACTCACAGTTCACAGGAACATTGATCACAATAGCCAAAAGGTATAAGCAACTCAAATAACCATCAAGAAATGAACAGATAGACAAAATGTATATATACATACAATAAGTATTATTCAGCTATAAGGAAGGAAATTCTGACACAGGCTACAATATCGGTAAAGTTTGAAAACATTATACTAAGTGAAAAAAGACAGGCAGGCACACAAGGACAAATACTGTTTGATTCCATTGACATGAGATACCTAAAATAGTCAAATTCATAGAGAAAGAAAATAGAATGGTGGTTGCAGGAGGCTGGGGGAATGGGAACATACTGTCAACGGGTAAAGATTTTCAGTTTTGCAAGATGAAAAGAGGTCTGTGGATGGATGGGCAGTGATGGTTGCACAACACTATGCATGTACTTAATGGCACTAAACCGAACACTTAAAAATGGTTAAGATGGTGAACATTATGTTATGTGTGTTTTACCACAATTTTTAAAGATGAAAAATAAAAAAAGGAAAAACCTATAGCTAATATCATACATGATAGTGAAATACTGAAGTGTTTCCCCCCAGGATCAAAAACAAGACAAAAATGTCATTCTCACCATTTTAACCACTATTGGACTAGAAATCTTACCCAGTGCAATAAGGTAAGAAAAATAAACAAAAGTCATAAGCATCAAAAAGGAAGAAGTAAAATTGTCTTTATTCACAGATGTACACATAAAAAGTCTCAAGAAATTTATTTTTAAAAGTTACCAGAACTAGTAAACTATTTTGACAATCTTGTACAATACATACTCAATATATAAATATCAATTGCATTTCCGTATATAGCAATAATTAAAAAATAAAAATTTAAAATAACACCATTTACTATAGCATTAAAAAATATGTAATACTTAGGGATAAGTTTAAAGAAAGATGTACAAGATCTTAACACTAACCTTTTAAAATTACTGCTGAGAAAAAATAGTTTAGCTCTAAATAAGTGGAAAGACACACAAAATTCATAGATCAGAAGACTCAATTCTAAAATTACAACCCTCCCTAAACTGATAAGATCAGTGCAATCCCAAGAAAATCTCAGCAGGCTTTTTTGCTTGAAAAATTTTGACAAGTTGATTCTAAAATGTTTATGGATTAATAAAACAGCCAAAACAACTTTGAAAATGAAGAATTAGAAGATCAATTCATATATACATACAATGAAGTATTATGTGGAGTTAGAAGACTAACAGTACCTGATTTCTAGATTTATTACAAAGCTAAAGTACTCAAGATGTTGAAAAGATATATTGATTAACGGAAGAAAATAATCTCACATATAAAAAGCAAATTATTTTTCAACAAGTGTATCAAAAATTCAATGAGAAAAATCTTTCAAAAAATTGTGCTAAAAAATGAATATTCATATAAAAAGACTGACTCCTATTCTCATAATATACAAAAAAAAATAATTTAAAATGGGTTAAAGATATAAAAGTAAAAGCCAGAACCACATAGTTTCCAGCAGAAAACACAAAATACCTTTTAACCTCAGGTTAGACCAAGATTTCTCAGGGAAGACACAGAAAGCATTAATCACAAAAGAAAAAAATTAATAAATTGGACCTCATAAAAATATAAAACTTCTACTGAACAAAAAAAACATTAACAAAGTAGAACAGAAGCCACAGATTGTAGAAAACATTTACAACACATATATCTCATGAAGGACATAAGAAAATAACATAACTCAATAAGACAAAGAACATGATTTTTTTAATAGTCAAGACTTTGAATAGATACTTCTAAAAGACGATATATGAAAGGCTAATAAGGGCATGAAAAGGTGATCAACATAATTAGTCATCAGGGAAATGTAAATTAAAACCACATCAGTTCCATTACAGGCTCACTAGAGTGACTTTTAAAAAGTTAAAATTGACAACACATGTCTAGAAGGATGTGGAACAACTACTGGAACTGTAAAATGTATAAACAGTTCAGCAATTTCATTTTAAAAAGTTTAACATATATCTACCATATGACCTAACAATTCCTAGATATTTGTCAAAGAAAAATAAAAACACATATCCACAAAAACCTTGTACAGGAATTTGCATAGCTGCTTATTTAACTCATAACAGCCAAAAACTAGGAACAGTCCAGGTATCAACAGGTGAATAAACTATGATAGAGTCGATGGAATACTACTCAGAAATAAATAGAACTAAACCATTCAGCACCTGCAACAACATGGCTGAGTCTCAAAAACATTATGCTGAAAAATATTAGACACAAAAGAGTACATGTCATATGATTCCATTTATATGACATTTTAGAACAGGCAAAGCTAATCTATCATAACAGAAACCAGAATTTATTGTCTCTTGGGATAGAACAGTGAGATCAACTGAGAGAAAGCATAAGGAATTTTCTAAAGGAATGGCAACGTATCTTGATGGATCATGGATTACAAGGGTGCATGTATTTGTGAAAACTATTTGAACCTTACAATTATCTGAACATTTCATTGTATGTAAATCATATCACTATCTTAAAAAGGTAAAAAGTACATTGGCTTTGGAAGCACACAGGCTCCAGCTCTGCCACTTACCAGCTGTGTGACCTTAGCCAAGTGTTAAACTGTCAGTTTCCTCATCTGTGAAATGGGGAGAACAAAAGTTGAGAACAACCTCATAGAGCTGCCAGAAAGAATAAGATAATGTTTCAAAACCATTAGTATACAGTAAATTCTCACTAAGTAGTAACCAAAAAAGTTAGAAACCATTAGGTATTTCAGCAAAGGATAAACATATAGGAATGGCTAGAACAGCTAAGTGGAAGGCAATTCACATGTAATATCTTATTTTTTTAAACAAGGTTATTGCTGTTTTATCGATGAAGAAACTAAGCTTCACATGTTGCCTATGGTCACTCAGCAAAGTGTCAAAGATGCAAACTCATGTTTTTTTCCACTGCTCCACATTATCTTCCACTATGTTCCCTTTCAGCAACATAACCCTGTGACTGCAGGAGAGCACAGTTCATTTGTGCTCTCCTCATTCTTGACAGTATGATAATGTCAAGCCTGACACGGAACGGAGGCCAGTTCTGATAGCTTGATTAGTAAAGGGAGGCAGAGCTGCAAGGAGAAGCCTAAAAATGCTACTCGGGGCTTTTACCCTGTTCTTGGGCTTCACAATGGCTCCTGCTACTTGATGACACTGATCCCCCTTTCTTAAAGCAATTTCAAGATAACAGAATTCTGAGATGTATAATCTTGATCTAAGTGAGAAGCTGAAGCCCGGGTGGCTCAATTTGGCAGAACAGCCTTGGAAACTTGGCAGCTGAAATGAGAACCAGAGATTCTTTTAAAAAAATACATACTATATCTTTTCTCTAAATACAAGAGCCTCGTTTAAAAAAAAAATTAAAACACAGAAATCATAAAAGTTAGCCTGCAATCGCATTTGCCCAAAGATACCACTGTTAACAAATAGCTTAGTATATCTTCTTCCAGACTAAAATCTGCCTTCTCTTTAATGATTCTGTAATATTCCACTGTGTGGATAATCATAATTCACTTAAATAATGCTCTATTAAACTTCTGAGCTATTTCCTTTTTCTTTTCTTTTTTTTCCTATTATAAATTCTGAAAGGAGTATCTGTGAATATACATTTTGCATATCTGTCATTTCTCATAGAATTCTTATGACTATGTATGAATTGCTAAATCAATTTTAAATTTTAAACTATTAACTCTATAAAAATAAACCTGCACGTTTTTAGTTTTCACAGATATTATCAGATTCCACTCATAAGAGTTCCCGTTTTCCCACACCTTCATCTGCACTGATAATTATCATTCTTTAACGCAGAAGTTGCAAACTCAGATGCCTACATAAGACTGACAGGAAACATAAGTGGATGAAGGAGGCCATGTGGTTTTGTGGCAAACCTGAAAGTGCATGCTCACTTGAAGAGGGCAGCCATCACTTTGTTTCAGCCCACAGGTGCCACATAAAAATCCAGGCGCAGTGTTAGATCTTCCAATTTATCATGAAGGCCAGAAACTCAAATTTTTATGCAACTCTTGCAAGGTTTAAATGTTGGCAACTAGTACGCTTTTATTTAAACATTAAGGTAATCAAAATACATCTACAAGCCAGACTACATTTAGCACATGGAATTTTGTGCTAAGGTTAAAGAGATATAACACTGCATTTTCACTTCGAATCTTATTATTCATGAAGTTAATCTTTTCCTATGCTTACCAACAGAGGATGTATTTGTTCAATCTTGGTTCACAGTGACTGTCAACACTCTCCAAAAAAAAGTGCTTTTTTTTTTTTCAGATTCATATCTACAACAATTATTGGGGGGAAAAAAGATATGTAATTTCAGGTAAAGAGGCTAAATAATGGTCTAAAGTGCGCCATGTAATGAGATGACTCATTTGGGACTGAGCTGCTATACTGTCCTCAGCATACATAGACCACCATAAGATTTTCTGAGAAAATACTAATTTGTAAAACTATGCATAACTTTGAAGAGGATGATTTTAATAATCTAGGGTTTCCCTCCACTACTCGATATTTTTACCTAACAGGGCAAACTCTCTCTGGTGAGACAGCAAAAAAGAAAAGAATTTCCATACATTCGCCCTTGTTATCATATATTAAATTTCAACAACCACTTTCAGCTTTTTTTTTTTAGATGGAAAAAAACAAAGGTTTATACGAATCTCCACTCTCAAAATGTTACTGAGTACTGCTCCTATGGAAAGAACTATTTCAGCAGCCTATCCAGCTTCAGAGTTTATTCTCATTCCTTCTTAGTCAACCATTACAAATCTCCAGACCCAGATGTTCACGCATTCCCTGCACCCACCAGAGATAATGGCAGAGATCCATGACTCTCCAAGGACCCAACAACAGCCTTTGAAAGCAACTATCTTTTCATCAATTGTAAACAAGTCCTAAACTCTCGGCTCCATAGGGAGTCCCTACCAAGTCGGTATAAACTCTGAAATAGGGGCAGAGGTCAAGGGGATGAGGTTTGGCCTAAGCTCTGGATCTCATGCTACCCCCACCCTTTTCAAAAGAATCCTTATCAGAAGGGAACTTCACAGCAAAAGGTCACATTCAGGAGACTTGATCTAGCAATGATCCAGCAGATTCTAAGCAAGCTCTTGGAAAAGTTATGAATGCAAAATACCTAAATCACTAACAATGTTGTGGAGGAAAGATGACATAAAGGGAAAACAAGGGAGATTTGTGAATTTACCTTCATTTGTTTCAGGGAAGAACCTGTCCGATAAATAGTGCATAAATTCTGAACCTGAGCCACAGAAGAAATCTCTTTGGGAAACCTACTCCACAGTGAATTATTTGTGTCCAAAATCATTCTTAATATGTGCAAAAGAGCCCAAAATATACTTAGAAAAGCCTTTATCATTCTGTACATAAAAAGCCCCATTAAAAAAAAAAGCCCCATTAAATATGTTAGAAATCATTATACTTCCTTAAACTCTTCCATTAGCTTTTGAGACCTGTCCCAGTCAAGAGACTGGATAGAAGATTAATTAAAACAGCAGCTCTGAAGTCTTATATACGTCACTCTGCACTCTGGAGTGACTTCTCCACTATGTACTCTGGAGTGAGTCAATTACCCTCCCCCGCCAGGCCTCACCATTCTCATCTGTAAGATAGGGATAGTATCTTTTTTTAAAGCAGTTTTTTTGAGTGCTTAACGGACAATGTATGTGAAGCATTTAGTGTGTAATAAGTACTAGCTATTATTATTATGTTAGTAAAAGTCACATATTATCAAATTTTGTGTCTGTCTTCCTAACTAAACCAGAGTCCTCTGAGGGCAGGAACTTTATCTTAGCTTGGAATATATCGAAGAGGAAAAAGGGAAATGGGGAAGGACGAAAAGAACAATAGTTATTACAAAGTCAATCTTAAAATTAGATAAATTTATATAATATAACCCTTCTTACTCCCACTGAATACATGCAAAGTACCTGGCACATAAAGAATACTTGCCAATAAATCCTAATTTTCGTTCCTTCCTTCATCTCTAACATACAGCCTCTAAGTCCACTCTCTTCAGACTACATTTGGGCTTACTGAACTGTTTCCTGAGATTAAAAATTGTAACCTATAGTTTGACAACTAGGAATGGACCCATTAGGCTATGATACAGAATACTGAAATTCTGGATAGAACCTATGGTTGCTCTAGCTAAGATGTACATTTCTCTTTTGTAACTTGAAGGATCAACAAAAGTCTCTTTGAGATCCCAGAATGCTTTACAGACTAAAAAGCCAGAGCAAACTAGCAATGTTAGGCTGTCTTATTCTAAAGCTCATCCATGGGTCCCTGCTTGGTGGGCATCTATCAGTATGGCAATAAAGGGCAAAGATTAATTTAACTTTCAAGTTTCTTTTAAAATGCTCATTTACCTACATCCTTGATCAGTAGGAAAAAAAATTATACGTACGTACGTATGTACGTATGTACGTGTGTGTGTGTGTGTGTGTGTGTGTGTGTGTGTGTGTGTGTGTGTGTTTATATATTTTAACATCTGGGTCAGCAAGAATCCAAGTCATGCTATATTTTCAAAATGGTAATGGTCAAGTTTTTAACTGCTCATTTTTTTTCTTCAGTATGTTCTCTATAATGCCTTGCTACTGACCCCTAGAGAAAGTATACAATCTGAGTATCTGTTTTAAATGAGCAGAGAGTTAACTTCTTTAGTTTCCTAAGAGGTTAAATAAATGGGATGGCAGATGGTCATTTGAGAGGTTACCTACTGCTGGTTTGGGGAAGGGGCCCAAAACAATCAGATGGTAAAGAACAGTCTTGGTCAAAGTGGTCAGCAGTATGTGAGCTCAGTATATATATACTGAGGGAACTACTTACTTGGAGCAGTACCTTATACCTGCTAACATCTGGAATAATTTATCTTTGTGTCATTAAGAAACACAGGCTAGTTTAATTGACTACAGTTACAACAGCCCATCAGTACAGAGAGACTGAGAATTTCAACATTATGCTGCATAACCTAGAACAGCATACACTTAATAGTGTTTAACACTGACCACGCATTATTCTCAATACATTTATTATTTCATTTAATCCTCACAACAGCCCTGTAAAGTAGAAATAACTTTTTACTGTCCCCATTTTACAGATGGAAACACTGAGGCGCAAAGAAGTTAAATAACTTTAGCCAAGATTACAGAGCTACTAAATAATGAAGCCAAGTTAAAATCAAGGAATATTGAGCCAAGGTCCATGTTCTTAATTCTGAAGAATTTTGTTTATATAAAAAGCTAAAGGGATCAACTGAAATGCAGACAAAAACTGTGTGGAATTATTTATAATGTAGAAGAAACTGGAAATAATCTAATTGCCCCAAAATAGGAGAACGGTTAAATAAATCATGGTAAAGTTATTACAATAAAATATTATCCTGCCATTAAAAACATTTATGAAAAATGTTTTATGACTTGGGATGATGCTCCCAATGTAATGCTTAGTGGTGGGGGGTGGTAACAATATACAAAATTGTATGTATATTACAATTCATATTTCTTTATGTAAAAAAATAAGCTGAGATGCAAATAGGACATATTTTCAAATAAGAAAAAATGGTTATTTCCAGGTGGTGGCATTGGGAATGCTTATATTTTTCTTTCAGTGTTTTCCACAATGAACATGCACTGTCCCTACTATCAGTTTAAATAAAGAAATTTTTTCTTTTAATCAAGCAATACCAAAATCCTTAAGGAGCTGATAAAAAAAAAAAAAAGCTAAAAAGCTTTTAGTGTGTCTAATTTCAAGCAGTTACTTTCCTTGAGATAATAAATACCTTTTGAACATTAAACAACATAGTCAACACATACCAAAAAGAATGCTCATCTTCAACTTTGGAAACTGAATTAAAATGAGCATTTTGAATTTTGGTCAATATTTATCCTCTAATTAACTGTAAAATTATTTTACAAGAAGAGAAATGGATTTAACCATTTTCAGGCCAAAAACTCAGGAATGGCTTTGCCGAAATAGATAATAAGGACAAAAGTTTGACTTTGGAGGAAGAACAGCTGTTGCTAATCCAACTATTTACCCTTTGACCCTCTATCTGGCCAATGACTGAACAGTATCAATTGTTTTCCTGTATTATGTGCTGTTTACAATCTCTGAGAGGCATGAAAGGAATTGATAATTTAGCCTAAAAAGCTGACAGCCTTTATTGGGGAACCCCTTGTCTGTGGGACAGAAATCAGAGCAAGTAGCTGTCCTAAAGTCACAGGTCCCTTTACTGTTCCTGTTTTATAGCTTAATTGGCCCCCAAACATAAATCAATTATTTCTCCTGTTTTAAGCAACAATGACTTCTATTCTCTAACTTCCCTTGTATCAAGTCAGTCCTTGTTCTCCTGAGTTTTACAACTACACGGTAAACATGATGGCCGAGGGAAAAACTCGGGGAGCAGGACAGGACAGACTAAGGTTATTTGGAAACAGAAGCACAGAAAGGTTATGCTGTTTTGAACTTCTCTTGACCTTTGACTGCCCTTGTCCTTAGCTTATGCTAATGGACAGGGTACAGAGATGCTTCTTGTAGAAATGAACTTAGCCTGAACCTGTGCCATAACATTGGACTCCAGGAAGCCCAGGAATCATAGTAAGACAACCAGAGTGTGAATAGCTGCCCATATTCTAAACATGGCTACCCATCTGCTCTATCACAGAAAAGGTAAGGAAGAAAGAAAAAAGGTCATTTGAATTGAACAAGTCAGTCCTTCCTCATCTAGTTCCAAAAACATCTCACCTGTTGTACCAAGCTTGCTGTCTACAACCACTGTGGGGCACAATGGGAAATCAGCAAAAATGATATTTCCTGTTGCAAAATAAGCAAGTATGAGCAGGCAGGCTTTCCCTATCAGGAATTTGGGGATTAGGGAAGACATTGGAACCTCTAAATTCCAAAGATGCATCACAGAGAAATTCCTATTGTTCTCAATCTTACATGCCAAAGTCATGAAGTATTAACAGGAGACATCACTCCTTTCCCAGTCAGAAGCCAAGGAATTTGCAATATGAACAACCACAACCAATTCAACAAAATACACACTTCCCACCTGGTCTTGAAGATTCTTATCACTCAGTAGGGTTGAGCATGTTCATTTGAACTCCAAGACTGGTTCAGATTGAGATAACAAATTTTTATTTATGCCCATTTATTATTTTAATATCAGATTTTATGTATTTCTTCAAAGAGAAAGAACAAAAACACTACTAACTTCACAAAGATAATATGGAGAATACAGAGAATATTATCCATATAAGCTAAGTATAACTTTGAAAATAAAAGGGATTTTTTTTTAAGGTGTATCCTTTTCCGTACTGATATATAAAATTACAATTCAATATTTGTTCATCTTCATGGAATAGAGAGATCCATAAATCATCATACCTAGCTAGAAATTCTATGAAGAAACATTAAAGAAGTTAGGATCAGTTGGCCCAGAAAGAAGAATCACTCACTCAATAATAATCTTGATGAGAATATCATCAAGGGCCTTTCCTAGAAAATGAGCTATTTTCAATTGCTACTAAATGCAGGAAAGGAGAATGAGTTTGGGTGCTATGTCATAAATTAGAAGTTTAAAGAAAATTTTTTCAAATAATTTCGGATAAGAAAATATTTTCTAATAGACAGTTACCATATAAGGACAGGACCTAGACTTATTTGTGAGGCCCCAGAGTATATACTGGGCCTGAAACAGAGAGAACACTCAACGTTTAACAGAGTTCTCAATTATCTGGCATGTTTTATATACAATTCTATCTGAAAAATTATAAGGCATCTAAATGTCCACCCTAGTGTTCAAAAATGCTTCTAAGAAAGAACCACGGCTCAAGAATTTACCTTTTCCTCCTCCTCCTAAATAAAGGCTATTCATAAGAGAGAAACAAAGAAAAAATAGTGTGTTCACTCAGGTACTGGGATTTCGAGTGGCAGAGCAGAATAGACTGAGCTATGCTACCTACAAAACTAATTCTGAATTTTCCAATTTCTGGAAAGACAAATTTATTTTCCTGGTGTTTGGTAAGCACTGTATCACAATTAATAAGTATAAAAATAAATGTTTATACTATTAAGGTGGAGGGGAGCACGATATATGAAAAGCTCCACAAAATCAGAGTGCTGATATTAGCCAGGAGAGTAACAAGGTGAACTTTACCACTTACCTCAACAGCAGATTTGTGACAAATAGCCAGGCATGATCAGAACTAGAAAAGTAACTCTAGATCATCTCGTGGATTCTCAATTTAAATTATTTGACCTTTTGGCATTAGAGCAAAATGAGGTCTGTACATACTAGATGTTCCCATGTCCTATTTCTAATAGCTATGAGCATATTCAATAATAATGTGTGCCACATTTTAGGAGCATTGGAAACAGAGATGATTATCTATGATCAAGACTTACATAGTCCTGAAAAGCATCATTTAATTAGATCTTAAAATGGTCACTTTCATACTTTAACCTCAAGAATGTAGACAAAGGTGCTTCAGAAATTAAACTATAATACAAAAGTTATCTATTTTAAATATCTAAACCAAACATAATCTTTCTTTGAAAGAAATTATGTCAAAATTAGTCAAAACTTTAGAAAAGTGGTTGTGGGAATATGGTTGTATGTATGCATAAATAAAAGCACAATTTTTGCTGTTATTGGCTTCATGGGAGGACGGATAACAAGGCAAAGAGATAGATACCAAATAGAAATTTTCAGAAAATCAATTTTCTATTAAATGGCTAGATCCTGGCCACTGAATATTAGGAGAAGAAAAAGAAAACAACTAGAAAAGATATAATGCCCTCCCCATAATTATAAATTACAATGAAATAAAATCTGAGTCAATAATGCCTATCAATGACACCTTAAGTTATACATTTAAAAGTATATGCACACATCCTTTTTGCATCATGAACACTTGGTAACATTCAGAACTTACTAGTGCCTGGGTCGAGCTCTGCCAATTCATCCTGACAAAAACCTAAAGAGAAAAAAATAGGAAAAAAAGATTATAATTGGTGAATTACTCCAAAGTGATTCCATATGAAGATGCAAATATCATAGGGTGTAAAAAAAAAAAAATCCAGACTCAGAAGTCAAATTTGGATTTAAACCCTTGCTCTATAACATCTACCTGCCATATATCCCTCTCTGACACTCCATTTCATCATCTTTAAATTAAAAAAAAAAAAAAATGATAGTAACAGCACTTACCACAGAGTAGTAATGAGAATTAGGTGAGATAACAATATAAAGTGCTTATTTAGCACAGTCCTTGGCATACACTAGGGGCTCAATAAACAACAGCACAAATAATTATGAGTAAGCATTCAATGTAAATTGGAATAATAATTCACAGAAAAATTACAATTTATTTAATATCTGTCATGTTATACTTAACAATATCAATTATTTTCCAAAGGTAAAATATATAAAATGTGAACTTAACAAATATCAAACCAGGTAATTTTACTTAAAATTTTCACAGATGCTGAAGAATTTTACCTATACACACAAATGGAAGCAATTCTTCTATTAATAAGTATGGTATTCAAGTTGGAATGAATACTTCTCAAAGCATATTTCAGGCCCCAAAAGTCTCAGCTACATTTGGCTGATTGGTGTATAACTATCTTACTGAAGACAAATATCAAGCACAGCAAACGGCAAACACACAGGTGCTCTAAACACAGTTGATGAAAAGTTCTTTTTTCCTGGAATGACTGCTGACTTTTTCCAGTTTGTTTTCTACTCATTATCAGTTTAAATATTGCCTCCGTAAAGCTTTTTCTTGTCTCCCTTACCTTTGTCTCATATGTTAAGGTCAAAGCTCCATTTTAATTTTCTATAATAAATAGTATACTCATCAACAAAGAATTATTTGTTCACTGTCTGACTCTGCTATCAGAATGTTCCACAGGAAAGAGCCATGGCCTGTCTTGTTTACAGCTGCATGCCCTCTCACAGGCCTAGCACAAAGTAACTACAGCATCTCAAGAGTAAATTTGAGAATTATGGAGCATAACTACGACTACAGGAATATGAGTGCATTTTCTGTCATCACAGCTAGGCAACCAGAAGCCGGACCAGAGACAGGGAACTTGTGGAAAAGGATTCAAGTAGCAGACAAACTGTTTAAACACAAAAACCCTGAAAGTTCTTTGCAATCCTAAATATTTTGGCCACACCATTCACCAAACATTCCACATTCCTTCTCACCTTCCTGTGCTTCCTCCTCCTTCTCCACTTGGTGAAGAACTAGTCATCCTTCAAGTCCAGCTCAAATATTACCATCACTGTGAAACATGGAAAAAAAGGAGAGGCGCCTCCTGCATTCGCCAAAAGATGAATGAACAATTTAAATATCTGCCTCCTCCACTAGACATGGAGCTCTACAAGAATAGAGACCATGCTATATGCATATGCAGAGCTGCTTCTATGCCCAGAACAGTTGCCAACACATTACGAAAGGTGCTCAAAAGCAGGATGAACTAAACAGAAAACACAAGCCTCCTTCTAGGTCACATCTGGAGGAAGAAAGTCACAGAATCCAAAAATCTAAGTCTAGCCCAAAAAGTGTTAGAAAGGTCTGAATGGGAAAATTTGATGTGAAACATCACTGTTGGGAAGATGCTAAACCCTTCACAGGTGAGATGCCTATGAAGGCTCACCTCAGAGCAACTTTGAAGCCTTTCCACAAAAAGGCGATGGAAATCAGAAAAGCTGTGGAGAGATGCCAGGCAACAAAGAAAAAACATCATTACCCATGTGTTGAATACTGAATCCCCTGCCAGTGTGAAACTGGGAATAAGCATTCACTTCATATAAACTGACTCAAAAAAAAGAACGAAAGCATGAGAAGGCAAGGTAGTATAATGGAAAAGTTAGACCTCTCCTAAGTTCTAGTCCAAGCTATTTTAATCACATGACTTTAGGCAAGTCACTCCCTATTTTGGACCTTAATTCTGAACATTAGATGAAAGGGCTTTACTAGAAGTCTCAAGGAAGAACAAAACCTAACGCTTTCTCTAAAAAGAAACAACATTCTGAACTCAGACTAACTAGATAAAATACAAGAGAGGGTGACTAAAAAACAAAATACTAAGAAAAATAGGCTAAGTGACCACCTATTGCTTTTATCTGCCCAGCAACCACACCCCCTTCTTCTATTAGTGGCATCCTTTTATACTCTCAGTCCATAAGACACAAGTAGGATGGATCTTAACCTTGCTATAATTTGGGGTTAACAGCATCTTACATGTCTGTTAAATGAGATCGTATATGTAAAGGCTTTGCACAGTACTTGACAAAGTCAGAGCTCAACAACTAACTAATCCCTAGGGTCCATCCAATCCAGTGATGTGTCTGTGGTGGCAGAGAGCAGATGATAGGAGGGAAACTACTGACCTATTCATAACATCATCCTCAAAGACCGGGGATGGAACCCTAACATCATTAATATTACGTTAGCTACATGTTGTGATTCTTGAACTTTTTTTATATTTTGAGCCTGTAAATTGCTTGATGTGGTGATGCCAGATATATGCTACCCGCTGAGGAAAGAAGGATTCTTTATATTTGCCTTAAAGCAAATTCCTTTCATGGTCACGAAGAGCCCTGATTATGAAATTCAGTAACTGTGTCTACATTCCCTCCACCCAGCCCTGAGACCATTGGCTAATGATGTTGTCTCTGGTTTTACAGATCATCTCCAGTGCAGGAGGCCTGAGGAGATATGGAGAACAATGTTAATCCTACCTCCTGATGACATATGAATGGAATGGCTAGATCTGGCTACCAAACTAAGAGTCTCACTCAGATTCTCGGCAAACAGATCTAGCTAGCAAAATGATTCCTAGCTGGAAGAATCCAAATCACTACTAAAAGTAACCCCAACATGTGTTCAATTCGATTCAACACAAAGGTAAAGGATATCAAAGTTATTCAGTTAAAAGCAGAGTCCTAAGCAACATAAACAAACATATTCCAAAAACATCTGCCTCACAGACTACAACACATTAAACAGATTAGGTAATGTTCTGAGAAACCAGGGTCTTTGGCTGGTGATTCAAACTACTTTAAAAAGGGACACACAAACACAGATTGGTTCCGAAGATGACATATCACCAAATCAGCGTGCTCGTGAGCAATCTGACATCTAGTGTGAAGCTTATATTTACCACCTCTTAACTGAGAAGACAGATGAACAGTCGGTCTGAGTTAGATTTAGATCCGAACCCCAGATTTGTCACTATTATTGTTTAATTAATTGCCCTATGCCTATTTCCTATTATCCTAAAATGAGATAAAACTAACCACACCTCGTTCAACCGTTGTGAGATTAGGAGAATATACGTGTATCACCTACTTTATGGCAAGTGATCAAAAAATGGCTCTAAGTGTAGGAAATTTCTTTAATACAAAGAAAGATCCGTTTGACCACCTTTTCTCCAATAGGTATTGGGCAAAAAGAAAAAGATCAGTGATGCCTCAATCTGTGACTGGCTACAGTGAAAGGTTAAAAAGTTACTTATCTTACTTATCTTTTTCTTTATTTACTATTCTGACTATCAAATCATACATTTACCACAACAGGATCTTAAACTTTCAGTACCCAGTTTTTTTCCAAATGTGAACAAAACTTATGGGTAATGCCAGTAAACAAATTCAGGTCTGAAACACTAGCTGATTGTAACCTATGATGTGTCTTTTACAAAGGAAGTTTTAAATGTTACTCTAGGAATGTTTTAATTTAATTTGACAGTAGGAAGGCAACATGGTACAAAAGAGAGCTGGATCCCTGTCAGAATTCCAACACTCACTCTGTCTACTTTGAAGGCTTAGTAGCCCACAGGCAAAATTAAGGTAAGGCCTTTAAAAAGTAAAACTCCACAATTCTAACCGAACATCACATTTTTCCACCAAACAGAAATTATATATACACCCTTCATGATCTGGCTACCACTCCAACTTTATCTCTTGATTCTCCCCACTTTCCATCCAACAGTGTCTACTCCGTCCATACCAAACTGTAGGCATACCTTGTTTTATTGAGCGTTTCTGAGGTTGCGTTTTTTACAAATGGAAGGCAAGATCCTCCACCAACAAAAAGATTTTGACTGGTCTTATTGTAATACTTGCTTTACAGTGGTGCTCTGGAACAAAACCCGCTATATTTCCAAGGTCTGTCTGCGCAGTGAAGCTCCCTGAATTCAACATGCTGTTCAGCTTCCATTTCTTCACACATACTATTTTCTCCACCTGAACCCACCCCCATTTACCATTCTGAGGCCAAGACTCGGGTCAGGTCTCTAACCCCTCCCCCTTCCCTCCCCCACACATACATGAGTCCACGTTAGGCAACACACATACAGTAACTGAACCTATTAGCTTTCCAGGGACCTTTGAAAGAGAGAAGAAAAAAACCGGCTTCAAAATCCAAGAAACACACAAACCGGACCTGCAAATTTGAAATTAAAACATTTTAATTATATATGAGATAAAACATTATTTCAACTGGTCAAATGCAATTCAAGTTTCATAAACTAGTTTTAAATAAGAGATGTGAAAGGAGCAGAGCTTCCAGGAGTTAAGTCAAGGGTCTAAAACGGTTTTGAAACTGCTTGGGTTAGTTAGGTGCCCACAGGTCCTTGCGCTTCCCAAACAACACCCACGATCAGGGCCACAACTGTGAATTCAGGTTCTAGAGAAAGCTGTCTTCCAAACACCTGAACAAAAGTCAAAAAACTTTACCCAGGATTTGTACTGATCACAACAGTCATCCACTGGTCCTTTCTGGACCAAGTAGCTCTGGTCGTTTGTATCAGTTTTCCATCTGCTTTATCTCCCCTGATCATGATTAGGTCCCCAATGAAATCTGTATCCTTCTTTCAGTTAGATGTGGTCGTAGCCCTAACAACAGTCCCAGTCCCAGAGCTGAAGCACGTCCCAGGATGCCAGGAAAAATGGCTCTGTAAATGTTGAGGAAGTATTTCTTTCTCTAAAAATCAATGGTACTAAACCACAATGCCACACCCCTGAATTTCTTGCTAAAATATCAAATTCTAAGAGAAAATAACAGTTCATTATTCACTGCCTTTAAAGTCTAAAACAGTGATATCCAATAGAAATTCCTACAGTGAAGGAAATGTTTTCTATCTACACTGTCCGATACAGCACCCACCTGGAATATGATTAGTGTAACTGAGGAACTGAATTTTTAACTTATTTAATTTGAATTAATTAAGGTAGCCACATAGGCTCAGTGGCTATTATAATGAACAAGGTAAAACTATAAAGAAGTTCCATCCTGCTAAATATGTTATACCACCTTTTTGATTCTGTCGCTGCTTTAAAGAAAATGAATTATAGTAATGCTTATGTTAGTTTTATTTACTATCCAATTTTTAAGTGTATCAACTGTCAACAAAAAAATATTTCTATTGCCCTGAAAATATAAACAATCATTTATTCCTTCAAATGTTATTATTACCTGCCCACACTGTAGTGGGCCCTAGCCCTGGAAGATATACATATGAATAAGACTGACCCCACTGCTAGAGAATGAATAGTCTAAAAGGGTATAGAGCAGACAATAATTAACAATAGAGCACAAAAATGTAAATGTACTTACTGCCACTAAACTGTACTTAAAAATGGTTAAAAAGGTCAGTTTTATGTTATATTTTAATACAATAAAAACAAATGAAAGCCTAATAAAGATAATAACTTTAAAAAATTAACTGTAGGGAGTAAATGAACAGATAGATGGAGAAAGATGGACAAGATTGAATTGGGAAGTGGTATAGAATAGTAAGAGCATAAATTGATATGAGAATAGGTTTGATCCCAGCACCATCACTCACTAAGTGTGTCAGGTTAAAAAATGACTTTACCTCTCTGAGCCAATGTCCTCACCTGCAGACTATAATGATTCAATGATATGATATACCTAAGTATCATACGAAAAGGTCAATGGAAAGCGCTTGGGAATTACGGTAAGTATTAGTGAGAGAGCAGAAGCAACAACCATGGGGCCAAGGGCATATACAAGGGATCACAATTATCAGACAAACAGCTATTTGAGAAACGTATGCAGAGGAAGCCACATGTAAAAGTCATGAACGGAGAGGAAAACAGAATATTACCTGGTAATTTGATTTGACTGGAGCACTACCCAGGGCCATATCATTAAGGTTTTAACTGCCATAGATGGGATGTTTTTGTCTTTTAATTCTCTAGGCAATAGAGTGACTGAAGAGAGAAAATAAACACACACCTAGGAAGTTTGTCAATACCAACCCAACTATGACACTTCAATATAGCGGCTCTATAATTTCAATCAGGAAACTAAAAATGCAAGGAGTTAAAAGGAAAAAAAAAAAGAGCTTGGTGGAAGTAGCCAACACACACATAGCAAATCATCCACAGCTCCTAAAATTGTAGGACCTCTTCCCATTTTTCAGGGCCCTCCCTCCTTTTGGTACAATGAATAGCTTGGGTAGAAGCTGAGAAAGAATGTGGCTTTTTTTTTGGGGGGGTGGGTACATTAACTAGCCACACCATGGCCTGCCTTATAGCCAGGTTTGCAGCCTGTAAGCTAACCCCAGACCCAAGCAAATACAGAAACACTTTTATTTTGGATTTGTTGACCATTAAATTCACATCTGCCTCTTTCCTTTCTATCCAGTGAGTGGGGTGCTACTTGGGCCACTGGCTTTTATTTCTCTTAGGCAACCTGACAAACCAACTATACTTCAGGAATAACAGAAAATGCTTTTGAATGCAGGGACATACCCCCACAAGTCTGTACAGCAAAAGCTGTCTGGCAGAGCTTCAAGTAATATTTCCCTTTCTTTACCTACAAATGCCAAGGTCACATTTTTATAAAGTACAACAAAAACAATGCCCTTTTCCTAATGTTATTTTCTTGATGTGAAATCTTAGGGGTAAATAAAGGGAGTGGGAAGAAGAGAAGTCAAGGATTGTCAATTATATAACCTATTGTGCCCACATATTTGCTCAGCTTAAATGCTACTTATAAGAAGTATCTGCATTTCTATGAAAACATTAATAACTTGCATCTGATCAACCTACATCACCATTCATACCGTTTTTCAGGCTTCTAGCTTTGTAATTACAGCCTTGAAATCAGACGGAAGGCAGAAAAGCCAGCACAAGACTATGACATTTCAATTTTAAGATACTTAAAAAAAAAAATAAAAACAGTACACAGCTTCAAGGCTGCGGGTACAGAATCACAAGGTGAAAAGAGTTTAGGAAGGCAATTTGATTTGATGAGTCAGAGGTCATTAGTGTTTCTATGGAAATATAGTACAGGCATTTCTCAGAAAACTGCATGTACTAATGAGCCTCTGACATCTTTCATTTACAATTTCTGGTTCTCTGGAGTAACAAAAGGGATTGTTGATAATTCTTCATTCACCCTGAAAGTTAAAGATATTTCAAAAAGCACATAAACAAGAAAATGAATAATATAATCTGTCAGTTGCTATTTATTGAATCTTTCCTGTAGCCAGACATTGACACTTTATATCTTACTGAAAGTAGCTGCTATTATCATTATCTCACAGGTTTAAAGAGATTATTGTACTGTGTTACATGGAAAGAGCCACAAAAGTCAAAACTAGAGAACTTCTATTCAGAGCAGTTTGGTTAATAAAACCCCACCTTTTGCCTGGTACTTGCTTTACAACAGCCAGAAAGATGAGAATTTGACTTTATTTCAAAGACCAAATCCTGACACTCCCACAACAGCAGGGCCTCGGAGTCCAAGAAGAAATACCACACCTTAAATGAGTCCATTTACAAATCTCCTCCTAAATAATCCAAGATGTCCATGTCAGAAGCAACCAGAGTAACTTCACCAATCAGATCAAAACAAAGCATAAAACCTTAAATGAATGCACAAAAAAAAATAATTAGGTAAGAGCAAACTTCTTTTGAAAAATCATAAGCTGCTCCCAACAGGAGTAAGGAAAATGAAGATTTTTTGCTCGTTTTCATTTCAAAGATTAACTGAAGCAGAGTCTTACAGACCAGAAGTTAGTCTGAACATAGAGAGCTTTTGAGGTCATTTCAAAAAGTGCCCCATACCTCCTCAACAGATGGTTTGATGGAACAGTAGAAGCCAGCTCTGTTCAGGAAATCCATTTAGTGAGGAGCAGATGCAACCAAAGAGATGCCCCACAAGCAGCAGAATGTACCTTTTCCTTATTCTCTTTAAAAAGCCCCACATAAAAATGGAACAACATAGATGTACAAAGTGCCTTGAAGATGTCTGTCTCTTTGGATCAATTATGAAAATTTATCCTAAGAAAAGGGCAAGCAGTAAGTAGTACAAAATAGGAAGCCACCTAAAAATTCAACCATAGGAGAATAAATTATGATACCATATTCAAAGAAGTGTTTTGAGAACTGTATAAATGCTTATCAAGAGTTTATAATGGGCAAATATCATAATAATAACATGACAACTGTACTCTCAGAATGAGCTCAGCTATATTACTATATGTGTGTGTGTGTACACACACACACACACACACACACACACACACACACACACATTAAAAGGCACATTTTGGTCTATTTTTTTCCCAGTGATTATCTCTAAGTGTAGGTATTAGGGCTGATTTTTTTTCCCCCTCCATTCTACTTTTCTGATTGAAAATGTTGTTTTTACAAATGGAAAAATGCATATTGAAAAAATCCTCAAAACAAAATGATTTGCCTTAACACTCTAAAATCGTCCATTAAAACTGAAGGGGAAAAAACTACCAGACGTTCTCCAAATGACTTAAATTACTTCTTATTAGAAACACAATTCTGAACACTAAGCTTTCTTATATAGTAGGTCATTAATGCCTAAAGCTTAGTACCAACTTCAGAAATCCATTGTATGGCAACAAGGAGATATACCTTGAACCTTTCCACCCAGGATTTTTGAAATCTGAAGCAAAGCTAGTTAATCTTATCTATGAAACAACCCCAAAAGAAGTTTTAAAAAACTATTCAAAATTGGAGTCAAGATAGAAGAGCAACAACCAACATATTGTTTAACCAAAATGTTTATAGTAGTACTACACAAATACAAAGGATACTTCACAAACAAGATCATAGGTGAAAAAACTCTAGCTGCTTCTTAGATGTTAAAGTTTCCTACATCCTAAAATTAAATTCAACAAATATTTACATAATGTTTTCAATGTATAGAGCACTATGCTAGATTACAAGAGTGATACCAAGATGAATAAAGCTGGCTACCCCTCGATTCTTACAATCTAAAAGGGAAAAGAGGAAACTGACTGGATATAAGAAGTACAAAGTAAATGTCCTAACGGAGAAATGCAGCAGTGGTCAAACAGCACTTATTTCTTCCTTGGGGAACTGGAAGACTTGATGGCAAGTGGCACTTAAATAAGGCTAGTCAGGAAGGAAAGGGAGAACATAAATGCAGACTATCGATAACACTCAGTAAATCATATATATCTTTCGGATGTCCTCACCCATAATTGGCAAATATTTCCCCCAGAGGCAGTCCTATCCTAACAGATGAAGATTATATAGATCTTGTCTAACATGTTATTTCCTAAATAGGTCAAGAGGGCTAGAAAAGCCTATCCCACCACACACACTACTCTCACATCCTGGATTGGAAGAGTTTCTTCCACCCACATGTTTTCACCTATACTTTCCAACTGATGACCCCCAAACCTTCAATTCCAGATAAGACTGTTCTCTCGAACCACAGACCCATGTATCCAAATGCCTACTGTCAGTACTTACCAGGTGAATCCTGTAGATGCTCTATCAAATTTAACATGTTCAAATTGAACCTATTATTTCCCCCTTTGAAACATGTTTCTCCCAAGTCAGGTTTCCAGGTACAATCAACTCTCATCCCCTAAACCAGAGATCCCCAGGGACACATCCTAGGCTCCCAACTTACCATCCTCCCCACAAATTCCTACCCCCATCAACCTAATCAATCACCAGGATATTTTCATTCTCTCCCAAATGTCCAGACCTAGTTCAAGGCTTCTCACCACCCTAGAATCTTAGACTGTTCTAACTGTTCTGACCGCTACATTTCTCCCCTCACTTCCTGAAACTTAGATTTCCTAATCCATTCAAAAATCCTGTGGCTCCTCATGTTCAACTCTTTAGTATGACATCCATGGCCTTAAATTAAAGAAAAAAATAAATTCAATATTTAAAAAGCTAATTTTTACTACTTTGTTTCCCTGACAATTCCTGAAGCTTGAAAAGGAAATACATTCCTATTTCCAAATTCTAACTCTTTATACAGCAATGTTGATGTTAAAGCAATTTCCTAATATTGAGATGACAAAGTGATACACTAGGGAGGCAAGACATCTGATCATTAACACAAAGATAATGTTAGAGTAGCTTTCTTACTTCCTTTTATATCTCAAAACTAAGTAAAATACTGATATCATCAGGCTTCCAGAGTAAGAGACCATTATTTGGGATGCAACTGTTCTGACTAAACTTTAGCAATCCTTTCTCAAAAAGTGGCTCATATCCCTAAATAAGTCAAAGTGATGATAATTTTCAGAGCAAATATTGGTTAATGATGCCATATTAGAAGAGCATATTTGTGAGATAAACAAGGCAGACTAAAATACAAGCTGATCTGAAAATTAAAGCTGTATACCACATATTGGTTACTTACAGTCCATACCATGTTACCTATTGTTTTTAATTAATGTTATTCATTTTTAATCCTGTTCCAAATAGTATTTAAGTAGACTAATGCTTTATCTCCTGAAAGGTATGCCCTCCCACTCCACACATAAATCAACATCTATATCTCATGCCTGTAGAGACAGCACTGCCTCCCCATTGGCAAGGATCCGTCCTAAACCCCTCAACAGCATCCCTCTCCAACATCACGGATTGACTTTTGGACTCTGTTCTTTTCCTTGGAAACACAGCTAGTATCTTAAAAAAAAAAAATCATTACCAGAGGTCTGGTCAAGATGGTGCAGTAGGTAAGCCATATGTTGTGCTTGCTTCCTCTCACGACCACATTAAAATTACAACTAAACTACAGAACAACCATCACTGGGAGTCACCTGAAATATATCTGAACAGAAGCCCTACAACTGGGGACATAAAAAGGAAACCACCTGGAGACTGGTAGGAGGGGCAGAGATGTAGAACAGGCTGGTCACTGGTCACGTACCTGCATGTGGCAGTTGAGAATCTGGATAGGTTTGATACAGAAGCCTCCAGAAGGAAAGAGGAATCCCAGCACCACACAACACTCCCAGCCCAGGATTCCAGGGCCAGGAAGAAAAGTCCCACAACTTCTGGCTATGAAAATCAGTGAGACTGTGGCTGAGTGAAAGGGGTGGCTAGAGTCGCAGATGTTCCTCTTATGTGGCTGGTATGCAGACTTACCTGCTGACGGATTCACTTATCCTGAGCTCCAGCCCTGGGGCAGTAGTTTGTGAAGCACTAAATATATAGGGAGGAATTGAGTTGTCTGGCTTCAAGGCAAGGGCTCAAGGGACAGCTTTCTCCCAGACAAAAGTACTGGCAAAGGCCACTGTTCCTTTGTTGAGCCCTCCCCCTCCTGGGGTGGAGATGCAGGCAGCTGCCATATCTGAGTCTCCATCAACCCAGCTAACACAGGTCACCCCACCCAATTGGCAGGCCCAAGCAAGCCATCTCCAGTGGCTTTTCCATACAAATAAACTGTCTTGGCTCATGTTTCAAACTTTCCTAAAATCTCTCAAAAGTTCACAAAATCCAAACGAACAGTATCTGGCCTCAGTGTGCCTGTACCTCTTGTTAAGCAGGCTCAAGCCCAGCGCTAGTGGCAGCTGGCCTTCGTTCGCGTCTTGGCCTCTCAAGGCACCTCTAAGCCCAGCACAGGTGGCGGCCATCTGCGGGTTGCTTGTTGACTCTTGCCAGGTAGCCCCAGGCAAAGCATAGGCTGCAGCTGAACTTGGCCTGGTGGGGCCCCTCCCAGGAGGCCCTGAGCTGCACACTCAGTAGCCAGGATCAAACAGAGCTGAAGCACCACCTGGGGCCATATCAGAGGATGACACACCCAAAAGGCAGACTTGGCAAGCACGAGAGCCCTGCTAAAGCAAATCTTGTTTCATAGGGTCAGCCCTTCACTGGCCAGTCCTCACAAACAACCGGCCTGAGGATCATTCCCTCCCAATGACGTATAAACAGCAACCAAGGCTCAGTTACAACTGGAGGGCACAAACAACCCATACAAGAGATGCAACTGGAGCAGGGAAGATGACCAGAAAACACTGCACCACTGGGCCCCACAGGACACCTACTACATAAGGCCACTCTACTAAGACTGGGAGACATAGCAGCCCTACCTAATACCTAGAAGCAAACACAAGTAAGCAGCCAGAATGGGGAGACAAAAAAGCATGTTTCAAATGAAAGAACAGGAACAAAGCTCCAGAAAAAGAACTAAACAAAGTAGTGACAAGCAATCCACCAGACACAGAATTCAAAACACTGATTATAAGAAAGTTCAATGAACTTAGGGGAAGAGTAGATGAATTGAGTGAGAACTTTAACAAAGAAATAGAAAATATGAAAATGGAGATTAAAAAAACATAAAAAAGAACCAATCAGAAATGAAGAATATAATAACTGAAATAAAGAATACATTAGAGGGAATCAACAGTAGATTAAATGAAGCAGAGGACTGAATCACCAATTTAGAACATAAGAGCAGAAAACACCCAATCAGAACAACAACAAGTAAACCCAAAAAAATGAGGATAACTTAAGGGGCCTCTGGGACATCAAGTGTACCAACATTTGCATTATAGGTGTACCAGAAGGGGAGAGAGAGAGCAAGGAACTGAAAACCTATTTGAAGAAATAATGACAGAAAACTTCCCTAACCTGGTGAAGGAAATAGACATACAAGCCCAGGAACCACAGAGAGTCTCAACCAGAGGAACCAAAGAGGCCTACACAAAGACAAACCATAATTAAAATGCCAAAGGTTAAAAACAGAGAGAGAATCTTAAAACAGAAAAAGCAATAAGTTACCTACAAGGGTGCTTACCATAAGACTGTCAGCTGATTTCACAACAGAAACTTTGCAGGCCAGACGGGATTGGCATGAAATATTCCAAGTGATAAAAAGGACCTACAACCAAGATTACTCTACCCAGCTATCATTTAAAATCAAAGGACAGATAAAGAGCTTCCCAAACAAGAAAAAAATGAAGGAGTTCATTAGCCACCAAATTAGTATTACAAAAAATGTTTGAGGAATTTCTTATAAAAAAAAAGAAAAAAGTCAAAAATATAAATAATAAAATGGCAATAACTACATATTTATTAACAATTACTTTAAATGTAAGTGGATTAAATGCTCCAATCAAAAGACAGGATGACTGAATGGAGAAGACAAGACCCTTATATATGCCGCCTATAAGAGACTCACTTCAGATCAAATGATACACACAGACTGAAAAAGATGAAAAAAGATATTTCATAAAAATGGAAACAAACAAAGCTAACAGTACTTATGCCAGATGAAAATTTAAAAACAAAGGCTATAATCCTACTACTGGGTATTTATCCAAAGAAACCCGAAACACCACTTCAAAGAGACATGTGAATCTGTATGTTGATTGCACCATCATTTTTCAACAGCCAAGATATGGAGGCAACCTGGGTGTCCATCAATGGATGAATGGATAAGAAGAAGTGGCACATATATACAATGGAATATTACTCGGCCATAAAAAAAATGTAATCTTGCCATCTGCAACAACATAGATGGGCCTAGCGGGTATTATGCTGAGTGAAGTAATTCAGACAGAGAAAGACAAATGCCATATGATTTTACTTATATGTGGAATTGAAGAACAAAATAAAACAAACAAACTCATACAGAAAACATTCTGATGGTTTTCAGATGAGGGGGTGAAAAAGAGCAGGGATTATTAAGAGATACAAACTGGTAGTTACAGAATAGTCACAAGGATGTAAAGTACAGCATAGGAAATATAGTTGATAATACTGTAATAACTATATATGATGTCAGATGGGTAGGAGATTTATCAAGCTTATCCCTTTGTAAGTTATATATATGTCTCATCACCATGTTGTATACCTGAAACTAATACAATATCACATGCCAACTATAACTGAAAGTTTTTAAAAAACATTCTTAAAAACTAATGACCGGTCAAGAAAAAAGTTGCAAATTTTAAACAAGCAATTTTCCAAAAGCACACCTGCCCCAACACCTAAAAAAGAAAGAGACATAACTCTGAAGTTTAGTTTTAATTTTTAAAACACCATTAAAAGAAAGGTCTTCAAAATACTAGACTCCTTAAAGTTAGGATCCTTCTCTACAAGAAGATGGTGCTGAGATTCCAACAATCTGAGCCCTAGAATCAGACCTGGATTTGAATCCTATCTCTCCCATTACTGGGCCAAATCATATGACCTCAATCAATTCTCTAATCTGCAAAATGACAGTAATAATGTAACTACTTATAAGATTGCTGCATATAATTAGCAAACAGTGAGCACATGATCAATTTCACTTTAAGAAAAAAGAAAAGGCAAACCCTTAATTGCAAAATTTTCAAAGACAATGTTTACAAACCAAGTACTTAATTGGACTAATTTTGCACATGAATAGAGTTGCTAAATCACAATTCAGCTAAGAAATCAGTTTGAGACAAAAACTTTTCTTTTTAAAAGGAAGAACATAAATAATTGGATGTGTGCTCTAAGCAAGAAAGAAATTAAGTTTTTGTTTGTGATTTACAATTTAAAAGTGGTAAAATTCTAGATAGAGCACATATGAATTGGTAATAAAATTTCAGACTCTTGGTTTGAAGTCTCAATTACTTCATACCAAGACATGCTGTTAAATAACTGGGCTAAGTTCTGGGGTTGAAACCCTGGGTTCGAAGTGTCATAAAACAGTGAATTATATATTTTGGTTTATGCCAAGTATTAGAAAAATTTCAATAAATCAATTAAACCAAGTTTGGCCCACCATATACTACACCAGCCTGGTCTCCAGGATTAGAAAACTACCGGCAATACATTTCACAAAATGATTTATGAAGAATCCACAGGAAATATTAAAAGATATGCCTACCATGGACAAAATACAATAAAATATGGGAAAATCAATTCACAAAGTAAACTCCCTGAGTAAGAACACTTCTATCTTTAGATCTGTATATTATCACCAACAGATTTCTAAGGAAATTCCTCATAATTTCTTTCCAAGTGCAAAATGTTTCTACGAAGAACTGTAAAGTTGATAATTAAAATAATTCAGAACTGACTCTTTTTCTTGCATAATAGCCAGCAGAACTTTTTAAACGACAGAATTAAAGAATTCCTCCTCATGTATTTTAAGAAGCAACTGACATGATACGAAATTGAATAAGAAAAAAAAATGGCGGTAAAAAATGTTTTCCTTATCCAAACAGTTGTAAGATTTAAAAGATCAAATTAAAATGTAAAAGGCCTTTTTTAAATAATGGAATTTTAAAAACTCAAACTATAATCTAGACTCCAGTTATGATAGAGGTATATCAGATACCTATTATCTTCATTGGAACATAATGCAATAAAAGTCAATTAAATTTATAATTATTATAAATGTTAATTACTAAACTACAAAAGACAAAAATCAAAGAAACTGCCTTTTATTGCACTTGAGATAACATCTGTCTTAAAAACTGCTGGCAGTATCCTTATTCAAACTTGCTTTTCCAACATTATCTAATTAAAAATCAAAGAAAGGTTTATAATGTCTTTATAGATATTTCAATAAGTATTTTATGTAGACATACAAATACCTACAAAATTACAATGTTTTACACCCAATTTCTAGAATTTAGTAAGCACCGAGAAATGCAATGTTTGGAGAAAGACCTGAGTGCCGTAAGAGGAAATCCTATCTCACAGCAATTGAATGGAGGGGAAAAAAGACAGAAAATATCTAAAATCCTTTTCTACAGTACCTAGAAGTCAGCAGAGGATGAGAATGTGTGGAAAGGAAAGGTGGGTAAAGAGGGAGGCAAGAGGAATGATAAAAGGGGAGGAACGAAAGAAGAAAAAGGGAGGAGAAAAAGAAAGGTAGGTAGCCTAGACAGTAAGGTCTGTGAAACAAGTGTTTCAACTAACTTCGAACAAATTTCCTCCCCTCCATTTTCTCATGAAGTAAATGAGCAACCACCACCTAAGTCAGTGTTTCCTAAAGTGAGGAGACTACTGGGAGATTTTAAGTGGTACAAAGAGAAAATTCTAAAACATTCCAAAGTCATTACCTCTTTAATTCTCTTAAAATCCTTGTAATTACATCAGAAAAGAAATCTCAGTTTGGTGCTGGTCTGTCTACTGCCTCTCTAATGCTTGCTAATCACCTTTCCTTAAAAAAAAAAAAAAAAGACCTGATCAGAGAGACCTGGACAGACATCTTAGCTAGAATTTAATGTAATATAATTTTTATTAAATTTATTTTTGCTGTTACCTTCTATTTATGGCAAATAATTTTTTAAGATGACAAAATTTCCTTTCTAAAAAAACTTGAGAGTTGAAAAATATTAACTACTCAAAATTTAAAATAATAAAAAATATATTAAGAAATGACAAAAATCCTGATGGTAATACAGAAAAATACTGGTTTAGTCGAGTCGTGGTATAAGTAGTGGTTAAATTATTTTCAACTCGAAGCCAAAGTTAACTCTTCTGCAATATGGGAATATCACCACATATCAAAGAAAAGTGTGGAAAGGATTACATCAGATAGTTTCATACAGTGCCTGGCACACACTGATTGCTCAACAATCATTTGCTCCTTCTCTTTTTAAAGATATAACCAGAAAGCCCTTTTAGTGATCTCCAGAGAGGCTTGGGTTGGGGGTCGGGAAGCCAGGCTTCCTGTGTATTAGAGACAGGAGCATTTGCTGGAGTTGTGATACTACTTCCCACCAAGAACCTCCAGGGACCTGGCCCAGCTTTTTACCCTGATAAAGCTGCAGTTTACTCTCCTAAGGCACTCATAATTCTAGTTACAAGTGACCGGGGAAAGAGTACTTCAGAAAAGTAGTACATATCTTAAATCACTGAGAAATCAGACCTTATAGGGTAGTAATAAGAAAGGCTGGGCCATCGTATAACACATGTCCAAGCTAAAAGAAGGTATTACATTTGGGCAAATTCGACAATGCTGTAATGGGAGGGGAAGTCACTAGGTGGTCCATAAACCAACCTTGATCACTTCGTCATTTGCTATTGTCCAACTAGAGCCCACAGGTGAGAAAATTCTTAGGGGGAGGGGGAGGGTTTCCACTTCCCTGAATAGGAGTCCTTAGAAAAAAGGAAGTACTTTAATAAGTTCAATCATTGTGTAGTAACAAGGACTTTATTATACATATATTGCCTAATTTCTCCAAACATAACTGTAAGGCAGTCCAAGTCAATTCACCAAATGGCCAAATCTCCAAATAACCAATTCTCTAAATTTACCAAAACTGTTTTTAACAATTAAAGAGTTTATAATAATTCCTATTGATGTGACAGTTTAATTAGCTTTTAAAGATTCCTGCCAAATTAAGACTGACAGGATAGCAGTATTTTCAAGAATGTTCCATTTGTCTCCAACCCAGCTCTCTGCTGCTTGCAAATGGAAGAACCAGGGCAGAAAAAGGAGCTCTGCATGTAGAAAGATACAGCCTGGTCTGAGCTGCAGGTGATAGGGAAGAAGAAAATGGGGAAAAAATGGTAAGGTAGCAGTTAAGGAAACGGAGAGTGACCACAAAATTCAAGTTCAACAAATCAGATTCAGCAAACTGAACTTTGTTGAATTGGATATTGGGTAAGTTAAACACTTGGCAAACTAGTTTCAATGACTTGGATTTCAGGTAAACTGGCTTGCTTACCTATGAACCAGGTGGTATTAACCTTACAGATAAAAAAATTGAGAAATGTTAAATAATTTTCCTAAGAAGTAACAGCTACACCCTCAGTTCTTCATCTACTACATTTCATTCTCTAGTAATCTCTGTATGGTGATTCCACATCCTTTCACCACCATCTTCCCCAAAAAAATCACTAAAGTTGGAGCAAAAGATTTAAAACCAGGTCTAATTCTAAAGTACACACTCTAACACACCTAGTTACCACTACATCATAGTAACAATTCCCTGAAATAATTTTAATTGTCATCACCGCCTATACAGTTTTGTCTACTACTATACAGTAATTATTTACTCTTTTCTGCAAAAAATGTTTATCTGCTATTCAGAGGTTGAATGGCATTGTTGCCAGACTAAATTGGGGTAAATTCAGGAAAAAGTAAAAAATTTTAGAGATTTAATTATTTTCGTTAGCCTGGACAACCCTTTTATAGATGACTTTGGATCAAATTTTGTAAAACTAAAATTGCTTGAGAATCCTGACTACAATCTTTAGGGATCCCAGACTGGCAATCCCTGCTGTATGTTACAACTTTTTTCCCTTTCATTACCTTGGTTTCATAGACACACACACACACACACACAGTATACAATTTTCTGATAATTATTTTGATCAAAGACTAGGCTAGTCTCATTAAACAAATATGAAAACTAAAATAATCCTAAAATCTACAAGATTTATATAAGACGTTAGAGCCTGCTCAAACGATTGGCCTTACTCCTAAGACTATTCCAGGGATTTATCACATTTGTGATGCTAGGAGACATGTCTTATCTCAAATGTTGACACATAAATCCTGACTTTTCTTAAGGTAATAATTAAGTTTCCTCCTATCAATTAGATAGTAGCTTAAAGAACTCTAAGCAACTGGAAATATATTCTTTCCTTTATGGTAAGCAGAAAAATTCTCTATTCATAGATTTTATTAATACAATCCATATATAAAGTTTTTTTAAATAAAAATATTTTTACGTTGACAGTGCCTGAGTATAATTAGAAACTTTTAATAATAAAGTTCCCATTCCTATAAAATATTTTAAGAATCAATTAAACTGATACTTTTAAAGAGTATTGAACATTTGTTCTGATTCCTCTTTGGGTTCTAAAATATCTTTGATATTAAGATAAAGAAGAAAAGCGGTCTTTTCAGCAAATTTTAATATTGCAAACTGACATTAAAAAATGTAACTTTACCTTAAACTCTTTCGAGTACATATTTTAAATGCTCAATGAAGAGAGGACAAACTTGATTTTTTAAGTTAATTTCAGGCATTCTTCTGCACTTTAATACTGCCTCTTTTTAATTATTTTTGATCTTCAAGATATACCCAAGGCTACCCTTAATGTTTTAGCAAACAGAATGCGACTCTACCTAACCTCTTTTGAAATCAACAAAAGCTATAAATTTAACTCAAGACAGCTTTTGTAGTTCAGTTAGATTCAAGGTCATCTCAAGGCTTTTAATTACTAACCAGGATTTGAGGACGTTTACAATTGGTATAGTTGAGGGAAAGAGCAGCTGGCTTATTCACTTTCTTATTAAAAAGCATTATAAAAAAATGTGTCTTGGTGAACTACAACTTCACTGACCACCAATGGTGAGCACAAAGAAGCAGAGCAAATAATCTTTAAATATTCATGTTTACTCTCAGTCAACATAAATTTTTTAAAGTACTAGAAGACTCTTTAATTTTAACAAATATGATTTATGCTTTAATTCCAGGTCTGTAGAAAGCCAGACCCCCAAAATGTTTCTATTTCCATTCTGAAATCAGCCCTGTTAAAAACTGTGAATGCCTTTCAAATTAGCATAACATGTACTTACTTAGGTCTCTTCACTATCAAACCCTGCACAGGATCAGCACGGAAGTCAACCCTAAAGAACCCACGCAGATTATGCAGATTTCTAAAGGAGTAAATTTAACTTCAGTCTCTGTGCACTTAATTTCTCATCAAATTCAGTTGTAGCTTTAGGACTTAATCAAGACTTTGAGAAAAATACACACACACACACACACACACACACACACTCACTCACTCACTCATTCACTCATTCCATCTCCTGAAATTTTTAGAGGCAAGCAGAGAAGGCTCCAGACTTTCTTTGCCACCCACTCCACCATAATATATAATAGAGAGAAAGCGACCGCAAAAGAGTCCCTAAGCACCACTCGGACCAGGTTGGAGATACCGGGGTGGGGGTGCGGGGTGGAAGGCAACATGCATGTGTGCCGGAAATCTAAAAGATTCGGAGGACAAAAGGCATAAGAACGACTATCTCTCTCCAAAAAATGGGAACAGAATAGCCTATCGCAGTGCCTTAATTCTATCTCAAGTACCAGACATTTATTTTAAAAAATAGGTACTGCTGACAACCCGAGGTTTTAGTATACAAGATATCTTAATGTAAATTAAACTGGTTGATGGCGAAGGTACACTGGGGTAGCTACATATTTCTAAAACTCTATCCCCCCAAAATAAGCCAAAATTAAAGCAAGCACAAGATGGTCTGGGCAGTACTGCTATATCAAAGTAAAACTAAAAACTATCTAAATGTCCAACAATGAAAAACAATAGGCTGTCAGGGCTGTCATGTCGTTGAGCAATTAAAAGTTTTAAATAAAGTCACGTTGAATGACCAAAGTTCGCAACATAAGAAAAAAGCTTTAAACGAGAAGCATAAAACATAAAGCTGTATATACTGTATGATGACAGCAAGCAAAAAACTAGAATTTGAAGAAAAAAACTTTTAAAAATTGTAATAAGAATTGCCTGGAGGCAAGATTATAGGTAATTTCCCCTTTGTTTTCTGTATTTTCAAAAGTGACCATGCATTTCTAATTTTAAAAACATTAGATTCCTAAGCAGCTCACACCTAAGGACCTAAGGGCCACAAGCAATTCAAGCACAGAGCTCAGAGATCACACCACTTAAAATTTAAATACAAGATGCAGCTAAATCCCTCCTGCTTTTATTTATATGTAAGCACTTCCAACTGTGTTTCCCTGGACGCCTTCTTTAGACAATGCTCTAAAGTTGCTTTACAAACAAGGCACTGGAAGCACTGGGAATACTCCAGCCAGGAGCCCTTTCTATGCTTCTGAAAACTAGCTTTGGAGAACAGCTTTGGAGAATTACCCACAAATGCTCGATGATTGTTTTATTAATGGGCACGCTACATGAAATGCAAACTTACTTTGAAATATTTTGAAAAGGCTCACAGCAGATAGGAAATTTTATCTTCAAATGTTAAATGCATTTCTTCATCACAGTAGTAGTTTCAGTAACTGCTTGCCATAGGCTCTGAATTCCAGCCAGCCCAACTATCTTTCTAGATTTGATCTGTCAGCAAGTAAGGGAATATTTTTTTGTGTGGGAAAGCAATTGTAATTTCCCACATTAGGTGATTGATTAAGTTCTCTCCTCTAAAAGGCTGATTGGTTTCCTGGTGCCAGTAAAATGATTGATGAATATTTCAACTGCAGCTCCCTCACTACACCCCCCCCCAACCCACCCCTCCCCCATGCACTGCCGCCCCTTTCCTGCTGGGTTCCCTTTTTACAAACCAACACATTTAAGGAGGTTTTGTAATTTCTCTTAATGAATCCACGTTCTCAAATGTACGGTATTTAATCTCAAGAGGACAGACAGAACTCTTCTCAACGCTAAATGAGTTTTGCAGATAAAAATCCCTTTAAAAAAAAAACGAGGGAAAACTCTGAAACCAACTATAGTTTTGACTCAGAGAAATCGTACCTACAAATAAGGAAGTACGTTATATAGGCGATTATAAATAGGAAGAAAAGTGATCATGTTAAAAAGGAAAAAAAAACATCTAACTTCAAGTTTACATCACAAATTATCAAAATATTAGAACTTTAGTTGCAAACATTTCTATAATATGAACGCAGACAATGGAATTTACATGTAAATGATGTGATCCTATAGACTTTAGAGCAATCAGATGTTCTAAAAATAAAACAGGATATGAGTGTAAATGTTCTTCAAGGGATGACTGAACAGTATCTGATCAAAATCATCCCAGAAAACCTGGCTGTGAGCACCATAGCTATGTACTTCAAGCAGGCCTTTCCTAAATTGCAATTTCCTGTTTTACCCAACTCATTCCAACATAAAGCTGAAAAATCCCTTCAGGGATTATGTAATTCAGCGCCACTATTTTATTCCATAGAGACATGCCATTGTAACAAAGCTAGAATCAGAACGGGGCAAAACCCAGGCCCATCAACTATTTCATGGGCCTCATACCTCCTCAAACAATGTGGCTGGCCTCCTCTCTCAAATGCTTTCCTACCCAAACTATAGTGCTACCATAATCTATTAATGCACACTGCCATATCTTTCTCTCTCTGTGCTAGAAAATCACCTTCCCTGTTCAAAAGATTTGGACAACTGGCTATTATATTTCCATTATATTATATTTCATTTCATTCCAATATATCATATTTCCATTTTCAAAGGGTCACATCAACCTTTTTGGATTTCTGTGGCAGAAATTTCAAAAAGTAGAAGGGACAAAGGCCACCTTTTCCTAAACTGCATTCCCCAAAGCAGCCAAGCAAACAGCCAAGAGTTTATTGGCCATCTCTTCTTAATTTGGTGTATCTAGTCACATTAATTACAAGGAGAACCACATTTTCAAACAGAAACTTTCTGTTTGAGGGCCCATTCTAGTTCCATTCTAGTTCCAGGAGGGCCCATCAAACCTTGTATTTAGCTTCAAGACACTCTGACTTACATACTGGCCCCATCTGTCTCAAGCAACTGAAAAGCACATTCCCTTCCCTTATATTTTGTAGACTTTCTCTGACTACCAGAGAAGGACTCAGATTTCTGACTTGACGATTCTTTTCTTTCATGAAACACCAATTCCTTGTGCTTAGTGCCAATGATATGGATACATATGGTACCCCTGCCCTGAGTAGTTCAAAACCCCTTTTTTCTTTAGCATCCCTGAGATTCACCAAGGACTGTCCCTGATCCTGCAAACCTGTTTTCTCATCAACTGTTTTTTGGTTGGCTTATTAAGGCCAAAATGAAAGAGAAGTCACTTGCAACTCTGAGAATGGATCTTTGTGACTAATCTACAGGGAGTTCTGGGTTTCCTCAACAACTATAAATGGCTTGGATTCACAAGTGCTTGCTTTGGGGCAGACACTATGCTTTACAGACTTTGTTACTAATCCTAATAATCCTACAGTCAACTTCAGAAACATTATAGTGGACAGTGCGGGAGGAAGGAGAAATTAAATCTAGGAAACAAATTATTAATATTGTTACGGTGAAATCTAGGGCTTAATCTCTGTGGGCTTCAGTTTTCACATCTGTAATAATGGAGATAACAGAACACCTACCTCAAAGGGTTGTGAGGTTAAAGTGAGAGTAAGGTGCTTAGAAATTATATAACAAGCATAATGCAAATGTTAACTGCTAATTTTCAAACGAGAACACCAAAATTCAGAGATGTCAATGACAAAGTCACATAGCTGTGATCTTTGTTCTGCCACACTCCAGAGTCGCAGTGCTTCCTCTCTCACACCATCTAACCAAAACCCTTCCTCCCTGGCTGAGACCACTACTGCCACTTCCAAAAAACAAAGCCCTCCAAATAGATATCAGTGGGGGGTTTCCCCCAGGTGGTTTATTATCCTGCTAAAAGAGCATTTTGGAGGAAGGATTGTAAGGCTAGAAAGGTAGTTTCCTGAAAGGTTAGATTTCAACAGTACAGCAAGAATATGGAAGAAAAAAAAATTGCCTCAGTTATTTAGTAATTGAAGCGATTTAATTCACTTGATAAAGAATGCATTTAAAGATTTCCTCTGAAATCTAAAATAAAATCCAAACATTAAGATTAAAAAGGACTGTTTCTTATAACTAAATTGCAACCCCCACAGAACACAAAAAATGCTTTAAAAGGTACATTACGTGACACTCCAAGAACATCAAGGTAATTACAGAGCTCTCAGGAAGGAAGCCCAAATATCTCACTGATCTCCCATCACCCACCAAGCTTCATCTTAAATTCCAATGCAGTAACTCCTTACTCATAGTGTTATGTGACATTTCTTCTAGCAACTGTACTACGGAATAAATTCCTGTTTAACAACACAGCAATTGACTTATACTAAAATGTTACACTATGAAAGGGTATTCTCAAGACAGAAAAGGAGATGTTTCTATGTAGATCATTAGCACCTCCCTTGGTGAAAACCACGTTAAAAGGTAAACCAATCTACAAAATGACATTGCCAAAATCACAACTTTAGAAGATTCAGTGAAAGCCAAACATGTCTACTAAAAGCTAACAAGCAGGTCATTCTTGATGAAAGTTTTTAAAAGCAAGATTGGATTTTTACCTCATAAATATCTCATTAATTTTTAGAAATGATTCTTAATAGTAAAGTATTGTGTTGCCCAATTTATTTCCATAATTATGAATCTAGCCTTTGTGATTTAACAGGTTCTACTGGAAAACATCTGCCACAAGATAATCAAGAGTTAAGCAACAGATTTCATGTAGCAGGTAACAAAAGCCTATCAGAGAATTCAGTGAGGATGAACTATGACACACTTCATTTAGTCTCACGCAAAGAAAACTTAAATGATATGAACCCATTTTCAATTTTTTTTTCCTCTGTAGCCTTTTGATGGAGGAAAAAAGAAAAAGAAAACAAAAGAAAAACCCAAAGTAATTGAGTACTAATAATATTACCTGGTGAAGTTACTATTTCCTTACACATTAAGTTAGTTCATTTAGAACAGGGATTATCATGTGTTTTGGTCTGAGTGGTCTTAACCTATTACAAATTAATATACGTAACAATTTTATGGAGAATATATTCTCAAAAAAACAATAACAAAAAAATAGTGAAAAGTGGCATCATTTATATTTTTCTAATCTCTTTAATATCCGACTTAACTTCAGCAGCTAGATTCTCCTATATGCATTCAGTTGTGATATACTATTTTGGCTGAAGTATACAGACAGGAAATCTGGCCTCACACAGATTTATAATTGGAAAAGGAAAAAGTATTTGCTTATTAAAATAACTGTAGATGTTTTTCTTTGATAATACGCCTTAGAGTAAGTGCTGGTTTCTTAAAGGTTAGTTCAATGTGAAATCTGAACCTTATCAATGAACGTTGTGTACTCTGTCACATTAAAATCCATCAGTCTATAGAACATTTTAAACAGATCTTGCATCCATGTAGGATTTTGTAGTATAATATACCTAGTGATTTTGAAAATATTGCTTCACTTAAATAAGGTGATCTTCAAAATGTTGACATTTCATTACATGATATCAAAAAATCATATTTGTTAATATCACCATTGGTCTCATCAGAAAAGGTTTTAAGTACTAGGAAGCTGTCAACCTCTAAGTGACAGATACAAGATTTCCAAAATCCTAATCGATGTCTCAAAGTTCAAATTTTAATCACTAGCAACAAATATTGTCAGTCTTCCTTGGAGTAATAGGCTCACTGTTCATTTTTTAAAACAACGGTCTGCCGTTATATCCAAATTTGAACAGACCACAGTTTGTCAATTGTACTTTCAAGCAAAAATGGTAGTCCATGACAAAAAGCAACTAGTTCAGCTCACAACATAATGAATCGCACAAGCACTTTTCCTTAAAACAACTATTCTATTTTGGTATGCAGCAAAAATGCTTTGTGTATATTTGTCACAGAATATCAAAAACAAGTGTGCTCAAAGGTCAAGATTTAATAAAATTAATCATTTTTACTACTTCACCTAGGACATTCTTAAGTGAAATGGCTTTTTTTGTTATACAAGTGTATGGATGTGAAGAATACAATGACTACTACTACAGTTTAGTGCCTTGATTTCTAAGACTCCAACAATTTTTACTCGCCATTTGTTTTTGCAACATTAGTGCAAATTTCAACATGGTGAAAAAGGCAAACAATGTCAGACTATAAAAGTAATTTTGAGCTCAAGAGCCTCCTGAAAGGATGTCAGGGACACCCCCCCCCTGCGTGCACAAGCACGCGTGCACACACACACACACACACACACACAGAGGTTCATGAAACACAATTTGAAAACTACTGGTTTAGATAATACAGTAAATAACTAATTTAATGGTTCAAATAAGTAGGAAGAAATTAAGTCTAAAACAATCCAATAAAGAATGATACACAAATGATGAATAGTAGAAAATAATAAAATCCAACTGAGTACTATTTCATTATTCATTTATAAATATAAAAGGCAAGAGATAAGGAAGCAGGTTAAAAAGTATGTAAGATTTCACAGAAATGTGTCCTTTTCTTTTGTGAGAGAAAAACTAAATCGCATAAATTGGAGTTAATTGTGGTAAAATGAACACTGCATCCAATCCAGTAGTGTAAGGAATTAACAAAAATAATCAAGGCTGAATTTTTAACCATTCCAAGATGACACGGCTTCACAATTGAAATAAGTGCATGAGTTAAAATTAATTTTTTTAATGACAACTTTATACAGGTTAAGCTAGTTCCCTTCACTGAATCAGTCTCTCCTTCATTTTGGCACAGATTTGTTACTGTAATGTTTCCTGAGTCTTAAACTATAGGATCATACCTCTGTTTCCCTTGCGTTCAAAGGAAATATCACAGGAAGTTTAAAAATCTGTTTAATCAATTACATCCTTTTTCAATGGTTTTAGATGAAAAAATTAAAAATACAAATTTTGACCATGCAATGATGGACTGAAAGAACAAGCAGAAACCACTTATAGACTACTGAAGTGCTTTTATAGACAAATCTAAAATTATCTGATGCTATGAAACACAAGAGTTGGAACTAAAAAGCTGAGAAGGCTATCTACCTCTTCCACTCGAAGAATTTAGTTGTTCATTTCTCTCAAATATGACTCTTGAGTATATTTTTAAATGAATTGTAAATCATTTCCAATACAAACAGTTGTTCAAGCAAGTATCTATAGTTGATTCATCCTTTCTAATACCATCACTACAGTTCCAATGAGCTAGCGCTTATTGTGCAAACAATTCCCACTATCCCTATTACCAAATTCTTTTTCTAATTTCTCACTTTGACAATGAGAGCAAAGTCACTGTTCTGGTTGAAACCACCCACAGAACGTATCTCCAGATCAAACCACCAGGATTTGTTTCCAGAATACATTACATGTTGCTGCCTGGGGAATTGGTTTGGGAAACATTACACTTGCCAGCTGACTTATCAATAGTGCCCACAAAATCGACACCAACTTAAAGGCAAGAACCTTTCCAGAAAATAGAAAAATATCCTACTACTGCCATCTGTGGTTTATGCTTGAATAGCTTCTCTGGTGTAAACAAATTGAAGGGTGTACAGTTCAAAATTAGGATCCAAAGATCTCATCATCTGAAGATACTTTTTAAAGTTAACTCTTAATAAAACAAATTGTAGAATTGACTTAGTATGACATAAGAATTGTGATTCTTTTTTTGAACTTATTATAATGCTCCACAAATTATTTTGATGAAAATGGTTATATTTCATTAAGAGCTAACTTTTGTTTTTCCTAAACATGCAATCTCAAAAAATTCAAAATACTCGAATGCCTCCTGTGAATTTATAATTAGGATCACTTCTCTTTTGAAAGTGATTGTTGATATTAAAATATTCCCAAAATTTTTAAGGAAATGTATTTTTAAAGAAATACAAGAATTTTTTACTTAGGCACAAGAGTTTGGTCAGTTTGCTCCCTTCAAGATAAATTTTGAAGGTTCAATTATTCCTATAATTTTTTTCAAACAAAAATTCCAAAATGCAAATGAAGTCTCAAAGTAGGCTATTTTCACAACTTATTTTCTCTCAGTTTGCTTTCTCAAATGACAACCACTGTAGTTTAGGGATCAAAAGATTTGGTGCAGCTGGGGGTGGGGTAAAAAGCAATTCAGCTCCCCAACAGCCAGCTGAGGAAATCCCGGTTCTCTCCCCAACTAAATCACTGCTAATTAGAATTACTGGGTTGCATAGTAAAGTTTTATTTACATAATCGCAACCAGAGAAAAAGTCTGTTTCCTAGAGAAGCTGTTCTATGCAGGCTACTGTTTAACAGCAGGTAATAAGGAAAGAACAAAATAAAGTAGGAAATGTTTTAGTCTTTAAAATAAAGTTTTCTATTCTACAGTTAGTCCTAAACCACACTTAAAAGCAGTTAGACATCTCAAAACGGGTTTTCTTCTGAGTTTTCATTTTTCAGGAAATTAAGATCTAACAGCCTTTTCTGTAAAGACAAGCCATGTTAGAAAACACACAATAGCAGACTGGTCTTGATTCTATACTGTACATCAAAGTTATATCCAGAGATTTTTTTTTTTTTTTAAGATTAAGCTCACAAGAAACTGAAACTTCAGCTCTAACACGGGCTCAACACCAGAAAAAGAATTACCTGCTCAGTACTTCTTGCCGACTTCTAATAATTCTGGTATTTCTATACCTTAGTTATCAAGCAATGGCATCCATAAACCCGTAAGAAATTACCTGAGTCAGAAAAAAGTTGACCTTAAGAATACAAAAATTTGAAAGAAAATATTTTCTTTCACAATTTGCTGGATTTAGAAATACTTTCCAAGTATACAAAGAGTTGGGTATATTAGATCACTACTTGTGTGGGCATATTCAATCGCTACCTTCTGTTTAAAATTGTTTCAAGGACACTTTTATTCTCGGTTGAAATGCAAGCTTTATCTGTTGATTTAGAACTTTGATTTCTCTATCACCTTTTTTCACATAAATGACTGGTTCATACAAAACAAGACATCTTTACTGTACTACTTTAAAAGGATAGATTTGACCAACAATATAAAATTTACTCTTAAAAGGTATCCCCCAAATTTAACTTCATGGAAAGTTAAATACAAGGAAAAAATACACAGAGAATTGTCATTTAACTTGGCTAAAACACAGAAATAAACATAAGAACAAGACATTAAGACGATGCCAAGATCTAGATAAGCATGCTAAAAATAAAGTCTCATATGCCGAAGGTGCTATTTCGAATTCTGAAGCCAGAAGTTGCCATCTGAACACAATTCATTAATGGACCAATTTATTCAACACTAACCAATAAATATCTACCTTGTTATAGAAACGAAGCGATGGTGTCTAAATACAGGATGAAACTCACTTGCATAGCCCCAAGCCCCAAGCCCCCAAGCAAGCATCATTAGCAATTTAAAGCCAACTTGCACAACAAACACTACAAGTAGTGTAAAAAACTTCCCTTACGAAATATCATAGTAGCAGTTGAGATTTCTACCCTCCATCCTCCACTAACCTAAAATTAGGTTTTATTTCTTACCTTTGTCCCATAACCCCAGGGGAAAAAAGGAGGAAAAAAATGAGAAATGAAGAATTTGTGAATAAAATATGGGAATGCATGATTTGGGCATCCTTTAGGAAATGCAAGGGTTTTTTGTTTTGTTTTGTTTTGTTTTTCATTATCTCTTTCCCTTCTCAACTCCCTTTAATGTGCTAACACACGCATGCACACACCTTTTTGCTATAGAATTCAGAATGACTTAGGAAGTATGCCATATTTTGATTACATGGAATAGAAATACTCAGAAAAAAATGGTGGATGGTAAATCTAAGATTGGAAATATGGTCCTCTCACATCTCAGCTGTTTAAAACCAGCAGTGTTCACTACTGCCTTTCAGTGTTCTTTGGAAACCTACTTTAAAATAAAAAAAATGTGCGTTGTTTGTTCTAAAAACAACAATATTCTATTATGCATCTTTTTAAATTAAAGTAGGAAAGTCTAAGGTACTCAGAATTAACCTAATTTTTAAAGTCACAAAACTGAAGTTAAATTGTTATGAAAAATATACGCTAATTTTTTTCAGTGATAAATATTTGGATGGCATGATCATAGCTGGAAAAAGGGAGGTTAGTGAACTCCCAGCTTATAACCATCCTTTGCTTGAAATATTTAATTTAAAAGCCTATTCCCTCATTCTCTTAAAATAAAATGAACAAATGCAATATTCAGCACATACTTCCTCAAACTAGTCATCTTCCTCGGAAATCCCAAGAGGGAGCAGTCCTCTATTATGACTAAATGGGTACATTTTTGTTATGAAAACCTACAAGCAACGACTGAAAACATCTAGCGCAGTCAGCACAAAAAATTCCTGGAAAGGTGATGGTGCATCAAAAGGCAAGCAACTGTGTTCCAATGGAATAATAAAAACCACTTAAAGGACTGTAAATTCAGCATCAATGGCGTTTCCGGCAGAAAAACATTTCTAAAATTCCACCTACAGTTTATTTCTTCATGACACAAACCCAAAGACCTCCTATTTAGATAGCTATCTATTGCAAATATTTCATACAAAATGAAAATCGGTCAGTAGGGTAAAAAGTCAGAATTCAGTTTTTCGTAGGACTTAAGCAGTTTCATTTACTTTTAGAGAAAAATATCAATGAAGAAGTATAAAAGAAAAAGAAATCCCACCATTCCAAAGATAAACTTTCCCTTTTTTGGAGGGCGGGGAATGGGGTAATTCTGAGAGCATGTTAAGTTATAAGAGATAAAGAACATGAATTATAAAACAAGACGCTGCTCATTTTTACACTGAAAAATGAAGCATCCCACAACAGTCTAATGCTTAATGTATTTTTTAAGCTCATCAAACTGCCAAAAGTCCCACCGTTTTCAATAAAAAAAAAAAAAAATCTGTAGCACTAAGCAGGACTGATGTAAAATAGTAAAGCCACCTTAGCCAAATGGATTGCTCGATAACATTATTTTAAATGGTTCTGACGAATTGAGGAAATGAGACTATGAATGGGAAATTTGATTAAGAATTAAAATTACCATTGAGTTCTTTAAAATGTACTAATGAATAATTAATAACAAATGCAGTTCCTCGGTTTCCCTTACGACAATATTCTCATGTAGAACTGAAGTCTACAGCAAAATCCAACTATGCACAGGTGGGTACAGGAAGCATACACAAACTGAAAGGCATTATGAAAATACACTAATGTGGACTATAAGATCTGGGGCTTGAGTAGAAAATCAGCATGGTAAATTTTAGATCAGGATTTGCATTCACACATTAATACCAAACCAAATCTCCACTTAAAAAGCTTAAAAAGTCAAAAGCACCAAAGAAATCCTTTGTTCCTATGATACTGTCTCCTTCTACCCTAACTGGATTCCAGCCTCCTCCTTTGTGACACCGGATTTTATTGATCTCAAACATGTTCACATTCAGAAATTAGTCTCCAAAGACATCCCACAGGACTGCAAGCCACCTAGATACCACACATCACAGACATCTTAGAAAAGGACAAGAGCTTTGAAAACATATCACTATTTGGTCAGCAACATCAAGTGAAGTTAACCAGGCCCTCCTCTAAACAGACTTTTCCCTTAACTGGTAAGAATGCAGATCTACTGCATTGGCAATAAACGCATGAAGGTGCAGATCCACCCCAAGATGCCTCTCTTGTAGCTTCTCATTCATTCGACAATCGAGTGCCTAAGTGACCTATATTCAGGTTGCTTTCCTCACACCTGCCAGGTCACTATCCTGATTGAGAATCTTGCTGAAGCAATTAATTTTTAGTGCCTCCTAACTGTCCTGGGTGTTTGCATTCAATTTGAAATCTGTTACTTGTTAGACACTGTTCGGTCCTAGATCCTTCGGAGAATTGCGAGTTTATGGCGCAGAGAGGGGAGGAGGCACGGTCGGCGAGAGCCTGCCCTTTATTCGGAAATGAGGAGATGTGAAAGGTGGAAGGCAGGGCAAATAAATAAATAAATCGGGTTTGCGGCCCGAGCGTTTGCCCGGCCCGTACGAGCACCCTTTGTAATGCAGGCCTCCCGGGGCTATCGCCTGCGCTAATTGCTCCAGGGCGCTTTCCAAGTTCAAAAGTTCACCTTTTACGACCTCACAAAAGCTCCTTACACGTTACCAATAAAAACATTCCCCGGCAAACACCGAAGGGAAAAATATCAAACAGATACAAATAAAACGTCCCGCAGGGGGAGGGATCCAGGGGGCGTAGGACGGGGCAGCCCCAGCGACAGACACCCGAGGAACCTGAGGACCTGGCCGGGACCTGGGTGGGGGCAAGGGGAGAAACGGTCGGCAAGGCTGGGGCCAAGGGAGGAATTCGCGGTCTGCGGTCCGAGACCGCGAAAGGGACGAGGAGACCCGAGGCGGGACAAGCGCGGACCAGGACGGGTCGGTAGGACGGAGAGACAGGTGTCCCCCAGCAACGCGGCAGGACCAGCCACAAAGTCGTCGCCCGGAGCTGAGCGCGGAAGGAGCAGACCGAAAGCGGGTGCGCAGCACGCACCCAGGGGTCCAGAAAAGGAGACGCCGGGCGCGTAGCTGACCATCGGGGGTGGGGGGTGCCGGCGCAGGAGGGCAGGCTCGCAGGAGTGGGGTGCGGGGGCCACAGGAAGCTCCGGACTGCGGAGGCTCCCCAAAAGGTGTGGAGCACAGAGAACCGAGGGGACGAGGGTGTGGCGTCGCGTGGATGGGGCGAGGAAGCACGGACCCGCGTGGGTGAGCGCAGAAAGGACTCGGGGGGGGAGGGCTCCGCGCTGAAAGGACCCTCCGAGGGGGACGTGAGGGGGGTGGGGAAGGGAAGCCCCCAACGACGCGACTCGAGGTGGGGGTGGGGGGCCGGGGGAGAATCGGTGCTGAGGGGGGACCCAGGGGAAGCGGAGGGCCAGGCGCGGAGAACAGCGAGAAGAGGGAGAGGGGTCCGCGAGGAGGGGACCTGGGGGGAGGGGAGGCCACCGCGGAGGGGCCGGGGCGGGGGGGGAATGAAGGTCGGGGAAGAGCGAACGGGGCCGGCGGAGGATCCGCGCTGAGAGGACCGGGGAGGGAGGGAAGGAGGGGAAGGTCCGCGCCGAGGGGACCCGGGGCCGCGGCGGCTTCCCGGAGAAAGAGCGAGCTGAGAGCGGATCCCTGGGGTGGGAGACGGGGTCCCGCGCGCCCCTCACCCACCGTTGCGCGGCGGCGGCGGCGGCGGCGGCGGAGGGAGCGCGGCGGGCGGCTCCAGGAACCCCGCGGGGCCCCCGCCGCCGCCCCCGCCGCTAGGAGGCCGTTCGTCCCGCTCCATGCGGCGGTGCTCAGGGCCCGCGCTCGCCTCGCTGCTCCGCCATGACCGGCGCCGGCGCCGCCGTCGTCGCCGTCGTCGTCGTCGTCGTCCGCCAGGGGGAGGGGGCTGTCAGGGGCCGGCGGGCTCCGGGCCGCCGCGCTCTCTGGGCCCCGAGCCACCCGGCTGCTCGCCCCTGCGCGCCGCGCCCCCTCAGCACTGGCCAGCTCCCTCCCCCGACGTCACGCGCCGCTGCCACGCACGGCCGCGCGGGGCACGCTGGGTGTTGGAGTCCGCCCCGCGAGGCCGGCCACGCGGGACTGTACCAATGGAAAGGATGCGCAGAAGGATCCGCGACCCCGAAGAAGGGAAATCCAAGGCCCCTCAAGACCGTGAACCTTGATAAAAAAAGAAAAACCTCCCGGGAAAAAAAACACAATAAAAATGCCTTTAGAGCTTTTGTTTATTGTGATGGATTCGTGGTCGATCTTGCCTACGACGCCTCGCGTCCCCCCCCTCCTCGACAATGAGTCTTTCCTAGGAGGCGGGCCGCGAAGGAGGCGGCTGAGCACGTGCAGCGAAGTCCAGCCCTGTGGGCGGGGCGGAGTTTGGGGGATCTGCCCCGGGGCCTTCCTCCGCGGCTTCGGGACAAATTGGACCCGAGATTAAAGGACCGGAGTTTACCTCGAGGTGACTGCGTTCGTATGCAAATGGAATCTATAAAACTCTGCTTTCCGGGGTCTTCTTTAAAGCCTTTACCTCCGGGTGGGCGGGAAAGACTAAAGTTTCCTCCTCTTTCATTTTTCCGCCTGCCGGTAGAATAGAATGGCCAACTGAGCTCGAAGCCATTGATGCCATTAAAGAAACTCTCAAGAGTCTTTTAACTGCTGGTGCCTTGAAGTTCTCGGTTTGAAAGGCTGCTCGCCCATCCTACTTCTTCTTAATTTCTCACTTTCCCATCTCTGTAAAAGGGGTTGGAAGAGAGATGGGGGTCCAATTGGAAGATCCTCAAGCCCCTTCCCCCTGCTCCCGCCTCAGTTTCCTGGATTTTGCAGTCTCTGTGGCTCTCGGTTGAGTCCACCTGCTGCGGCCGCGAGGTGGCGCGCGGCCACCAGCCTCTGGGCCTGCCGGGGCATCCGCCTTCGGCCACACTCTCACGGAAGGACTCATTGCGGCTGTCGCCCAAGGTCTAAGTCCTACCTGGCCGGCTTGAAGACAAAGAACACTGATGCGCTGCCCGCCTGTGCTCTGCTGGGTTATGCCGTGGCTTTCTCGCTGGCTGCCCATTTCTCGCTCTCTCCCCACCCTGCCCCACCAATCCGTTGGCTCGACTGTCATTCCTTAATTTTTTAAAAGTCTTCATCAGGCATCTGCATCCCTGTCTAGGCTGACCCCTGCCCACATTTCTCATCACACCCCTTCTGTCATTTGCTACTACGCAGGATGTTTAGCAACACTTTTCCGCACTTGCCGGTCTCTTACCAACATTAGTTCACCTGTAATTGCTTCCTTAGTTTGTGCTGGCCACTGTTCTGAGAGATTTACATTAACGCTATGCTGTCTGAACCTCAGACCCACTCGGAGGTAGCTCCAATATTGTCCCTATCATACACTGAGGAAGTCACCCAGCAGAGATGGGGATTCCAAACCCAGTAGGTCAGACACCAGAACGCAACTCCTTAGTTCCTTTGAGCTGAAATGCTGCTCACTTCACCCCACTCCCAAACCTTTATTCATTTTTCAAAGTCCTGTTGAAGTATCTCCTCAGGCACATGGTCCTTAATACCTCCCACCAGGGCACATCTAGATCCCTACTGTATTCCCTTATGGCTCTCTCTCTGTAGCTCTGTTGAGCTCACTGTGGACTGTGAGAAACGATCTCTCTGATTGCTTTCCCACTACTATTCCCCAGCCCCAGAGGGGGAGGAGAGAGCCCTTAGTGCATATGTGGGGTGGGGACAGGGAACAGAGGAGGTTAGCCCTCTGAGCCATATCCTCTACTCTGGATTCTAAAATATATTAGAACTATGTAGCCTTACCAGGGCCAGAACTTCTCTTTCTACCATAGGCTTCTGCAGGTAGTGAGCACCCCTTCCTTGGAGTTCCACTTAGGGGCTAAATGTCACTGCAGAAAACTCCTGCAGTCCTGGGGTTTCATTGGTGGACAAAGCTTCTAAGCGGGCTCTCAAAGGTGGGCAAAAGAGTTCACCCAGACACTCCAGTTCAGCCTTTGGAAACAACTCTTCCTCCTTTGGACCAGCTCTGTTGACTCTTCCTCCGAAAAGCATTCCTGGAGCTCCCTGACTAGTCAAACCCCTTTTTTCTCATTATAACCTCAACACCCCTGAGCTTCAAAATCCTGGTTCTAAAAGGTGAGGGATTATAATGCTAGCTGCCTCCGAGGATTTTTACAAGAATTAAATAAAATGATACGTGCAAAGCAATTAATGGGCCTAGTGAATGAGACCTGTTACTCATGTAACCAACATAAAGAGTGGTCATAATCCCCAAATAATGCTCTTCTGAAAATGCTTCTTGGGAAGAATCAACTATCATAAAATTAAGAAAGGTGAGGGAAATGATGGTGAACTGAGACCCCAGCCACTGTCCTAAGTGTATAGATCCTGTGAGGTACGCACCTACTATGTGTCCAGCACCTACTACAGAGCCTTTTTCCACCAGCGTCCCCCAGCAATCCTGAAAAGGCAATACTTTCCCCCGAATTTACAAATGAGGAAACGGACAAGACAGACAGATGAAAAAGACTCCCAACTACAGCAGGATTCATGACAGAAGAGCTAGAAAGGAAAATAAGAATAAGGAGGGACCTGTGGGGAGTGGTCCTGAGGCCAGCAGCAGACAAACAAGATGAAACAGGGAAACAGCAAAGCGGAGGACAGGTTTGAGCCCCATCATGGGGGCCTTGCCCTGTGTTGTGTAAGAAAGACTCAAATAATCACACAAACCCACAACTGCACATAAGTGCTACAACAGAACACCCTTAGAAGTTCCTGGTGCTATGGGAGTGTTTGACAGGACTCATTTGGGTCCAGGGCACATCAGGGGAGGCTTTTTGGGATAAGGAACATTGAAATAAGATGGGAAGGATGAGTAGGAGTGAGTCATACTGGGCTGAAAGAGAGTTTTGGCTGGAAAGGTGTATAAAGGTCCTAAAGCTGATTTGGAACTGAAAAAATCCATTATGACTGGAGCCCACTAAGAGAGGGACAGGAGAGAACGGTGGTGGGAAGAAGGAAACGGTAAGAAACCATGGGGTCATATGGGGAAACAGCCAGCAGAGGGCAGAAATCTCTGGTGACGGCAGCCTTGCTCTTCCAGGACCTCCCAGCCGGAGTCAGAGCCAGGCAGCATGGGGAGAAAGGGCTGGGAAAGAGAAACCCCTGCCAGGTTATTTATTTTAAGTACATCTTGTCTATTATCTGAATAGATAGGACTTACATTATAAAATCCCCAAGATAAAAGAAAATGTTCATTAAAACTAAGCCTTTCTCCATACTCTGATTCTCAACAGCTGGTTCCCTTTCTTAGCGATAACTTCCATACCGATTTATTGCATCCATTCTCAGATAGTCTGTGCACATAAAAACACACAAACTATCTATCTATATATATATATATGTATATATATATATATATATATATATATATTTTTTTTTTTTTTTTACATTAATCTAGCCCTGGTTTTGACACCTCCCCAGGGGACCTCTGGTTAATGAAAGAAGCTATTTGTACTGAACACCTACCGCACACGATTCTTTAATTCGGCTGTTACAGAGCATCAGACCTTGTGCTAGGCCAGTGGTTGGAAAACCTTAAATCCTCTGGAGGACTTATTAAAATACAGATTGCAGGGCCCCACCCCTAGAGTTTCCCCATCATTAAGTGTGGGGTGAGGTCTGAGAATTTGCATTTCTATCAAGTTCCCAGGTGATGCCAAGGCTTCTGTTCTCTAGACCACACTCTGAGGCCACTGAGCTAGCTGCTCACGGACAAAGTACGTGCATTTGGTGGCTTTATTTCACTCCCCGTCTTCACAAGAGAAGACACGAATGAAGCAAAGAAACACCAAGCAGAAAGATAGTTTCACAGAGTGATAAATGCTATGAAGGAAATGAAGAGGGAGGAGTGTGTGTGAGGGGGAAGTGCTTGAGGGGAGGAGGGTAGAACTGGAGGTAGCAACATTCGAGGCACAAATGTTACTTTTTGAGCACTTGAAATTTACAAGGTCAGATAAATAGATACAAGTGGATACTCTATCTTGGGCTGGGGGGATCACCTACAGAGACAGAGTAGAGAGAAAAGAGAAGGGGGTCAGCCCCCCCCCCGGGGGGGTGCAGAGGTGGAAGGACTCGCTAAAGTAATTGAGAAGGAGCCCGGGTGAGATACAAGGGGAAATCCAAAAGAAAGCGAGAAAAGAGAGGGTTTGAAAAGGAGGTGTGATCAAAAGCTGTGGGTTCGGTTAGGGAGATGCTGCGCAGGGTTCGGTTCCAGGAGGTCCCGGGGACCCCAACAAGGCATTTCCACAGTGAGCCCGAAGACCCCTGGAGCGAGGAGATGGGCAGGGACCCCGAGCAGTGGGAAAGCTTTGCTGCCTGAGAATTAGAGATGAGGCGCTCCGACCCCGATGCCAAGGAAGCGGACGGGTGTTTAAAGGGTAGGAGATCCTGGGGTTCCGTTGGGGGTGGACGGGAGGGATCTTGGAGGGAGGAAGAAATGGAACAGGAGGGAGAGAGCGGTCAGAGCCGTGAGAAAGGGAAAGCTGCTGCTGTCGGGGGGGAGTTGGCTCGCTCGCCCGGAAACTTCACGCGTCTGACTTGGCACCACTCCCAAAGGAAGGAAAGCCTTGACGTCCCCCCATTTTTACAGACTGGAAACTGAGGCTGCAGGAGGCGACGAGAGACGCCCAGGGTCCCGCATCTCAGAGGCGCGCGGGGCGATCCGCGCGGCTCTGCCTTGTGTGCTTGGCAGGGAGGGATGCCCCTTGGAGAGCAAACAGCCCAGTGGCAAGGAGGCACCGCAGCGAGCGGGCCGGGCCGGGCGGGGCGGGGCGGGGTGCCCCCCTTCCCTCTGGCTCCGCCCCCCGGAGGCGCGGGAGGGGGCGCGGGGCGGGCCGGCGCGGGGCGCGCAGTGCAGCCGGAGCTCCCCGGCGTCCGCGCGCGCGGCTCTGGGTGCCCCGCGTGCCCGCCCCGCCATGGCCACCGACACCCCACGGCCCCGGCCCCGGCCGCTGCCCCTGCTCCTGCTGCCGCCGCTGCTGCTGCTCGTGGTGGGCTCCGCGCGCGCAGACCCTAAGGTACGCGCGGCCCTCGGACGGGGCGCAGCGGGGTGGGTGGGGAGCCGGGCGCGAGGGGGCGCTGTGGCTGGGGGGACGCGCCGAAGACGGAGCCTGCGGCCCGGGAGCCCAGGACCCGCAGAGGGGGAGCGCGCAGGGGAGACCTGCTGGAGATGAGAGTGCGGTTGTGAGGACCCCGAGCCTGAAGAAGGGGTGCTGGGACCCGGTCCGCAGCGCGATGTCGCTTAGCTCTAAATGCCACGGTCAAGGAGAGGGGGCGCAGACAGGAGGAGATGCTGGGGGTAGGGGTGCCCAGGAGCGCTGAACAGAGGGAGCCTGGAGAGCCGGCTCAAAGTTTCCGTGGGAGACTGACCCACACGCGGGCAGACCCCTGGGTAGCTGCTGCCCAGCGACTCCTAGGTGTGCAGCTTTCAGGGCATGCCAGGGACCCAGGGTCCCTCCCCAGTGAACCCAGCTGAACCGGTCACTTGCCCACCAGGGACCTGATGCACTCTCTGGAGGACACCGTGTCTCCAGAAGTGACCTGAGCTGTTTTTCAATTGTGGCTTAAACGATCTGCTCTGGTGTCCAGCACACCTGGGTTCAAATCCCACCTCCACCTCTCAGCCGGGTGACCTTTCGTCTTTACCTCTCTGAGCCTCCATTTCCTCACTTGTAAATACGGGGAGAATAATGGTTCCTACACTTTGCATGGATGGCGTCTTGGTTAGGGAGAACATGCCTGGAAAGTGTTTAGCACCTCGCCTGGCACCTAGTTAGTACGCAATAAATGATACTCTGATTATGAAGTCTCACCACAGGGACCCTGAAAGAGGTGATATCCAGAATGTAGAGAGAGCAAGAACATGGGTCCCTGGAGAGCATTCTGGAAATGACCCAATGAGGATGAGGACCGGACTGGGGTTAGTTAGTAAGGGGCAGTGGGGAGGGAGGACCCTGCCCATGGAGCATGAAAGCAAAGGAGTGAGTTCTCTTGATGTCTCTTCAGCCTCTTTCCTGGATAGAAGGTGAGGCTGCCCTGTCCACAGGCAGGTAAAGGGCAGAAGCCACTCACCACATGGTAAGATTATGAGCAGTGGGCACTGGCAGACCCTGAGCGTGAAGATTCAGCTCAGAGTATGAAGACAAGTGGGCTGCAGTCCTGATCATGTGCTCCAAAGACAAGAAAGGAATGAGCAACATTGCCATTTTACGGATGAGGAAACTAGGGGGTATACAGAGGCAGCTGGCTTGTGAATCAAAACACCTAGGTTCTGGCCCTTTGTTGTTCTTTGGCTGTGTGACCTTGGGCAAGTCGGGAGCCTATGGCTGGGCTTCAGTTTCCCTATCTGAATAGCAATGTCTCCCCAACTTCCTCTCCATACAGCGCCTTCTAGGATTCCCCAACCTGGCTCAGGTAAGGGAACAAGTGAACAAAATCTCCCAGATAACTTAATCATTGTTTTGCCCCTCTCATTCCTCTGGTTTGGAGGAATGTTCGGTCTTAGGCACCCTCTAAGCTACGCAGAGGACTTTAGAGCTTGTGGGGGGAGGGCTAGCATTTAACACAAAGCAAAGACAAAGAAAACCCAACACCCTGTTTATGTAGTGAGTCAGCCAAACACTTGCTAGGTTGGGTGTGTGTGTGTGTGTGTGTGTGTGTGTGTGTGTGTGTGTGTGTGTGTGTGTGTTTAGTTGTCCCAGGGCAAGCTGGGACTGGTGGGATGGGGAGGCACATCCTAGAGTCTGGAGAATGAAGCAGCTGGGGGACTCAGCACAGCCCTCCCCCGGACACCTCCCACTCCACACCGCTTCAGCCAGCTGGGAAAAATAAAAATCAAGTGATGGGTGAATTTACTCCACATTCCTCAGCACAGCTAGACTCCTCTGGCTCTGCAGAGAGAGCTGTTTTCATTATCGCCCTCTCCCTCTGTGTAACAGTCCTCCTTCCTCTCTAAGTCTGTCCTATTTTTCCAGGTTGAGGGGAGCACTTAGGAGGGCCTGGGACTAGAAGTCTGTCTAGGGCCCTAATGGGTTAAGCTGGCCCCTCTTCAGGCTTCCTGCTCCTAGGATGTCCAGCTTCCCCTCCTGTCCAGTACTTTCTGGGGGACAGGGGGTAGCTTAACCCCAGTGCTCACCACAGAATTCTTTGGTCTCTGCCAGCTCCTCTCAGCGAGTGTTAATTTTGTGTTTATAGTAAGGTCTCTCCTAAACAGTATTAGGAGTTTCCATCTAAGGAAGTGCTTTGTCCAACTTGATAACGGGAGAGGTAGTTCACAGCTCCCCTGGCATTTCTGAGGGGCTCCCCAGCATGGGAGGCTGAGATGGACAGACAAGTAACCAATCACACAAAACCCAGGCATGGCACCAGAGACCTCAGGGAACCTGCTCTTTATACTGTGTCCTTGGGATGTGGCTGAGAATGCCTGATTGTACCTCAGTTTCCCCACCTGCGAAAGGGGTGATGGCACCTCATTTCCACACATTCATATATGGGATGGGGTTCTTTGGTCACCTCTGCCACTGACCAGGGCCTGAGGACAGGGGAAAGCTGAGACTTGAGGGAAGAGGGCCAAGGGAGCAGGAGGGGCTGGAGCAAGCGAGCGGTGTTGTCCCGGGCGGGATCAGATGTTCCAGGCCAGGCTGGTCCCTGGGGCTTAGGTGTTGCTGTGCCTTCACGTCTGGAGTTTCCGCCTGTGGGTGTAATTGGAAACAGGCTCCGGAGTAGGCAAGGGATGCACAGTGCTGGAGTCCTGCACACACAGTAGGCTGGGCAGGATCCCACGGGTCTCTTACGGGGAAGGTATTCCCATTGGCTGGGATACCCGGGAACATCCTGTGTGCCAACCCCTGTGCCTAGCCCTTGCATTCAGGATCTTACACAACCCTCCTGCCGACACTCAGTGGTCCCTCTCCATGTGACAGATTTGAACACTGAGGGGCAAGAGAGTCAGGGTGGGGCCACTCAAATATCCTAAACAGGGAGCTTGAAGACTTTGAATCCTGGGGTCCAAGCGTTCTCAGCCTTCAGTGGGTGGGCATCCAGATGGCCTGAGGAGCCTGAGAGTCTGAGTCCAGGGGTGTAGAGCTCAGCCAGGGCATTTGCGTTTTCCATGTGCACCCCAGCTAATTCTGAGGCACATCCCCAAGTTGACAAATCCTGGAGGTGACAGCCATAGAGGTTTGTAGAGCAAGAGAGTAACAGATCATCAAAGAGGAGCTTTTGAAAGACTAGCCTGGCAGAGAAGAGGCTGCTGTGTTATGCAGGTAGCAGTTAGTGTGGCCTGAACTCAGGCTGAGCAAGGGAGAGGGATGGGAAATAATACTTCAGATGAAGAATCAAGAACGTGAGTGATGGGTTATCTGGAGTAAGAAGGAGGTTCGGAGCTCTGGGTTGGGCAGGAGGGTAGGTAGACATGGGTTGAGGAGACGATGCTGGGTCTAGTTACAAATGGATTAAGTTTGGGGTGTCTGTGGCATCCAGGGGAGGTCTTTGCCTGCAGGACATGAAAACTGTCTCTCAGTGAGTTGGGGCTGGCCATCAGAGAAAAGGGAAGACTCAACCTCCAGTTGACACAATTTGAACCTGTTCCATTTCTAGAACATTTCACAGCTTTAATCTCCCTCTTCTCGATTTGGCCAGATTTATCCATCTCTCTTCAGAAAAAAATGTCAAGTATGCCCTCTTACCATCTTATTTTGGGATTTCCTTGTAAATACCTAGGGACATTTTTAAACACAATCCACCCACACTTCTGGGGGCTTTGGCAGCAGTGTGTGCTAAACAAGGCTACGCAGAGATGGGGGCTGAGATGAGGACTTTCCTGCTTGGCAGCAAGTCCAGCCCTCACACCAAGGAAGGGATGGGCCCGGCCCAGTGGGAGTCCCAGGTCCTGTGCTCCCCCAGGGTCCCACGCTGGGCTCCCTTCTCTGTCCCAGCTGGTGGAGAAGCCCTTGCCTGGTGACATGGAGGTCATGGGAGGAGCAGCATGTAAACCAAATCTTGAAGTCAGGCTATACTGTGTGACCCTGGGCAGGCCCCTAGTCTCCTCTGATGCTCAGATTTCTCCTCAGATGGGGTTGTGGTGAGAGCAAAGGTAGACAATAATGTGCAAATGCGAGGGAGGGTTGTTGGCAGCAACTTGAATACCAAGGGCCACTTAGAGAGCATTTATTCTGTGCCAGGCTTGCTGCCAGGTGCTCAGCATGCATTGGCCCGTTTCAGCCTCATGACAAGTTTGCGAGGAAAGGACTGTTTTCCTCCCCATTTTGCAGAGGAGGAAGCTGGGAGCTCAGAGGGGAAAGGCCACGCAGGGAGATGTAGGAGCTGGGATTTGAGTCTGGGCTTGGCTCCTCACCATGGTGCTCTGCCTCCTCCAGTCGCACACCAAGAAGACAGGGCCCTGCCTGGGTTCCTAGCAACTGGGGCCGGGAGCAGAGGCCCTCTTGCACTCCTGGCCTGGCTGGTCAGGGCCTTGGCTGCCCCCATCAGGACGTAGCACCTCATCTGAGGAGGGAAGGAATGTCACAGTCTGTTGTGGAGGCTGCTGCTGCTACTGGAGGGTGTTGGGCTGATGGGTGGGTCCCTAGGAGGCCTGTCTGGCCTGGCCACACAGAACATGCCCATATCCACCCACTGGGCTCTTAACCCCACCTGGGGGAATAAGTGGAAGTGGCTAGGGGTCCCAGTAGAGGTGGGAAGGGGGCCCAGGAGTCTCCAAGAGAAGGCAGACTTAAGGTACTAGTGGTGATCTAAAGAATGAATGTTCAGGACCCCGAGCCTGGCTGGCAGCGTTCGTGGCCAGAGGAGGATTGCCCTGCAGTGCCCACAACACACTTTGCCTGCAGAGGGCCAGGGTAAGGCTTCCACCCCCACCTTCTTCATCTCTAAGGGGCCTTTGAATTGGTCATTTGATGGCCCCAACACTCTGTTTCCTCATCTGTAGGACACTGCTAACAAATCTACCTATCCACCCATGTGGAGAAGCCATCGGCTAAACAGCCTCCTTTTAGGATTAGTGTCATAATAACAGCTCTATATGACTGATGTGTGTGCTCCTAAACTGTGCTCAGCATGTCCCTGGGATTTCATCTCACAGTCCTTTGTTGGGTAGGCACTAGTAGTACCCTCATTTTACAGATGAGGAAACTGAGGCACAGAGAGATTAATTCATCCACCCAAGAGCACGCAGGTATAGGTGGCCCATGGCTGTCTTCCTAACCACTGCCCCACACTTCCCCAGGACCGAGTGAGTTCTCAATAAATGTCTCCTCTCTGGACTCTGCTCCTCAGGCTTGCTTCCTTCATCCACCATCTATCAACAAAGCAACTGAGTGAGCTTCCCATGATCCACATTGGATTTGGCTTCCCCTGGTTAAAACCCTTTTGTGATGCCCCAGTGTTTTCAGGAAGAAGCCAAGATCCTCAGCCAGCACTGAGGGCCCTCCGCGAGCTGGGCTCTGCCACCCCCAGCCTGACCTCCTGCCACCCTACACTCCCTGCAAGTATCAGCCAGTGTGAGCCTCTTTCGGGCCCCCAAGATGCCAGGCTTTTGCTTGTCTTCACATGTCTGATCAGCTCTCCCTGAAATGTCCTGCTCTGCCTTAAAGGTGTCCGTCCCTCAGGGGTGCCCTCCGAGCAGTCTTTATGGGTACCTTTCTCTGTGCTCTCAACGCTCCCTATGCCAGCTTCTTCCATTTCTGAAAAGGTCAAGAAGGTACCTCAGTCTGTTCTTCTACACCTCCAGCTATCCCCCAGAGCCTGGCAGAGGCCCGGGGCTCACATAGGTGTCTGCAGGCTTGAAGCAGACATGGAGTGTCTATGGCTCTTCCTCAGAGGGCTCTGAGACACTCATGGGTGCTGGGCTTGGCAGAAAGCCCAGAACTCACTAGGCTTTTAGTGGCTTCTGCAAGAGCTGAGTAGCCACGAGGTCTGGGGTATTTGTTTGTTGATCAGGCTGTGAAGAACTATGTCCCAAGAGCCTGGAGCTCATAGTGGGCTGGCTGAGCCAGCTAGGGGAGTGGTTGTTTGGGGCTCCCAGAGCCCAGCTGGTGTGTCAGGGTAAGGCAGGCTGGAGGCAGTGACTGAGCCTGGCACCCGGCACTGATCTCACTGAACTGACTCCTATAAGCAAAAGTCCTGCTGCCCCCAGTAACCAGTGACCACAGCTGACCCCGGGGTGGGATTGAAAAAAAAAAGGTGGGGGGACCACTATAATCGAGGTCATGTTATTTCATTTGAGCCTCACTACAGGGAGGTAGATAAGGAAAGTCATCCATTTTACCACTGAGGGGATGAAGCTCAGAAAGGTTGTGTAACTGTTTAAGGGGACACAGATCTGTAGGAAAAGCGACATAGACCAGTGATTTTGATCTGGAGTCAGATCCACAGCTTGACCTTCCCAGTCAAAGCTATGTGACCTGGCCCTGTGATTTCATCTCTCTGAGCCTCGGTTTCTTTAGCTGTATTAATAATGGCTCAAACTTAAGACATACTCACTGTGGGCTAGGCTCTGTTCTTTACCCATATTAACCTATTCAATCTTCACAAAAACTCTGTGAGGCAGGAGCCTATTTTACAAATGAGGAAACAGGCACAGAAAGGTTGAGTTGCCCACAAACTCACAGTGACTATCCCAAGCTCCGCATACCATGTTCTCAGCCCTGCACTCTCACCTGTCTGCAAAATGCAGGCTCATTCATCCGACAGACATTTACAGAGCTCCTGCTACAGGCCAGGTGGGCACTGTTCTAGGGATGTAGGAGGGAATTAGACAAAACCCCAGGAGAAGGGAGATAAAAAATAAGCAAACACAGATATAATATTTCAGATGGTAATAGATGCACTAAAGAAACACAAGGTCACTAGATATGGGGACAGAGTTATAGGAGGTGAATGTCTGAGGAAGGCTTCTCGGAGGAGGTGATGCATAAGCAATGTGAGATAATGAGCCAAGGGAATCTCAGGGATAGGATTTCAGGATGAGGGCACCATATCTGCAAAGGCCCGGAGGCTACAGGGGAGTGAAGGAAAGGGTGGCAAGAGGAGGAGTTGAGCGGAGGGTGACAGCTCACACAGGCCTCGAAGGCCACGGTAGGGACTTTGGAGATGACAAATCGCCCCCTCCATTCACAGATAGTATTATAAATGGGTGTGATGCACATGAAACCTGGGATGTAGTAAGTGCCCAATAAAAGGTCTCCATTCATATTTTTTACTATCGTGGTAAAATATAAATAAAACAGTTTTTACCACTTTAACCACTTTAAAGGATACAATTCAGTAGCACTTAGTACATTCACTGTGTTGTGCAACCGCCACCACTGTCTAGTTCCAGAAGATTTTTATCACATTTTTATTACTCCAAAAGGAAACCCCATACGAATTAAGCAGCCACTCCCCATTTCTCCCTCCCACTCAATCCTGGCAGCTGCTACTCTGCTTTCTGTCTCTATGGATATAAATGGAATCATACAACACATAGCCTCTTGTGTCTGGCTTCTTTCATTTAGCATCATGCTCTCAAGGCTCATTCACACGGTAGCATGTATCAGTACTTCATTCCTTTTCGTGGCTGAATAATATTCCACTGCATAGATGTACCTCGTTTGGTTTATCCATTCATCAGTTGATAGACATTTGAGGTAGTCCCTTCTTGTGGCTGTTGTGAAACACGCTGCTATGAACATTCATGTACAGGTCTTTGTTTGAATACTCCAATTCTTTTGGGTATATTCCTAGAAATAGAATTATTGGGCCGTGTTGTAATTTTGTTTATTATATTCCTACTTTATTCATCTACTTTTCAGTTACAATCGACAGTCAATGTTACATTAGTTTCAGGTCTACAGCACCGTGGTTAGACATTTATGTAGCTTATGAAGCGATTCCCCCCATAAGTCTGTACCCCCCCCACACACTCCATAAGTCTATATTTAACTTACTGAGGAACAGCCAAATCATCCTCCACTGCAGCCATTCATATTTTATTTGTTGTTGTTATTGTGATGCCTCTATTTCCTTCCTTACATATGCTGCTGGCTTCTCAGCCTACTCGAAGGGTGCCCCCAAAGGCCAGGGAGGCTGTTTTCCACTACCTGTCTCCTTCTCCTCCTCTCCTCTCCTGTCCCCCTCTCCCCAGCACTGGCCTGGGACTCACCCAAGCCCCTCTTTGCAGGTGTTTGGCGACATGGACCAGGTGCGGATGACCTCGGAGGGCTCTGACTGCCGCTGCAAGTGCATCATGCGGCCGCTGAGCAAGGACGCCTGCAGCCGGGTGCGCAGCGGGCGGGCGCGGGTGGAGGACTTCTACACCGTGGAGACTGTGAGCTCCGGGACCGACTGTCGCTGCTCCTGCACAGCGCCACCCTCCTCGCTCAACCCCTGCGAGAACGAGTGGAAGATGGAGAAACTCAAGAAGCAGGCACCCGAGCTCCTCAAGGTAGACTTGGCGGGCGGATAGAGGGGATGGGAACACCTCTTGGATGAATGGATACCTAGCGTGGGCTGGCACCAGGATGTCCTTCCAGTGACAAGTCCACGTGCTCTAAGGCAGGTGCTCTTATCATCGCATGTCACAGGTGAGGAAACAGAGGCTTCCTGTGGTGAAGCCACTTCTTGCCCAGGACTATTTGGCCAGTAAGTGATGCAGGCAGCATTCTTTGGCTAGTTTACCTGAATATATAGCCCCTTACCATCCAGTCCAGTCTCCTATATTTTACCCAAACCAGTTCCTCTGTTGGCCCCTCTAAATAGTATTTTAAATTTTAAAATTTGTGGCATTTTATTGTTTTCATTTAGTAATAATATTTTCCGTACTCAAGTGCCGCCCGCATGGCAGATGTTATGCTCGGGTGTTTTGATAGATTATGACTCCAAATTCACAAACCATTCTGTGGGAAAGGGGACCTTTGTTCTCATTCTATAGGCAAGAAAACTGAGGTTTGGAGAAGTTAGGTCGCTGGCCCATGCTCTCAAATAATGACATGTAACCCCAAGTCTATATCATACGTGCATGTGAATTTTATGCTTAACCTTTCCCTACCTCCAGCCCACACCTTAGACAAATTAGAAAGAAGCACCAGCTCTGGGGGACACCGCCCTGGGACAGGACCCATGGCTTGCATAGGCATGTGCGTGTTAGATCCCAGTCCCCACAGCCAGCCAGACACCTTTGTGCCATTTATACCACTCATGCCATGCTTGGTGTTTTGTGGGGAAGAGATTTGAATCTAAGTCCTAATGTGTCCAAAGCATATGTTCTACCCACCTTGCTCTTCTGTCTTCCTTTTTGTAATGAACCAGATAATTTGGTGCTTTTGAATCTTTCTCTTTTATAATTTCTTCCAAACATGTGGGTATAAATTTTGCCTTCTTGGTGGCAAGAACTGTGAAAGTGACTGAACTGTTATCCTACATGTAAGCTAACAAGCTAGCCTGCCAGTTTCATGGACACTGGCAGAAGACACAAGCCTCCTGGGTCAGAAACAGAAGACAGTATTACTCACAGCAGCCAGAGGATCTACATTTTCTTGCCCTGGTTCTCACTCCAATTCCCACAGAGTGATACAGTAAGTGCCAGATAACACCTTCACACACAGTGGGGTGTTTTTCAAGACAGGAGTTCCAACTTCGAGAATCCAAATCTGTTATAATGGACACTGAGTATACCCTCCCTGCTCCAGAAGGAAACACTATCCAAGGTTGTTCCTTTTACAAGATGGCCTGGAACAAAGACAGTCAGTGCCTCTGCATGCAAGACATGTAGGAAAGCAAGAGATCTGTGAAGAATTCTCTGCCAAGATTTGGCTTAAAATGTTTCCTTTAAATTTAATTTTAGTTTTATTTTTATAAGAACTGAATGGATACCAAAACTCTCAAAGTTGGGGGTTGGAGTGGGGTTTGAATTTTAGACCAAGTGGCCTCTTGACAGCTTGGCAGTCCCTGGACCACACTGTCTCTTTGGGGCCTGACTAGGACCCTGCAGACTCCAGGCACTGAAGACCAGTCTTCAGTTACAGGGACAAACCCAAATCTGCTCAAGTCCACTTCTCAATAACTAAATGACTTCTCAAACTATTGGACGTGAGGATATAATTTAATCCTTGCCACAAACCTTCAGAGAGGGAACTTATGGTCCCAGTTTTACTTGTGGAGGAATCTGAGGCCCAGAGAGGGATTGTGAATTGCCTAAGATCACACAGCAAGAAATTGGCAGCACTAAGAGTTGACCCAGGAATTCTCTGCTGTGTCTCCTTGCCCATAGGAGTCCCTTGGCAGCTGTCTCAGCCAGGAGCCCATCAGCACACAAGAGTCTTGGGGGATTTCATTCAGCCTTATAGGACTGAGGTGGGGTGGTGGTGGAATTGACCCAGCAGGTGGGGATAAAGGAGGAAGAGAAAATATTCTGCCTCGTTGACACTGCAGGAGTAGGGCTGGGTACCTGAGAGGTACCCAGAGATGCCCAAGAGGAAAAGTGGGTAGAGGTAGCATGAGACAGGGCTAAGGCTTCTCTCATTTGGCTTGGCTCCCTTTCCCTCAGCAGGAGGCTCTCTTTGGGCAGGCCTCCAGAAGAACTTAGGGGTAGCTTGAGGGGAGGGGGACTGGGTGCACCTACCCTATGCCCATCCCTGGACTCTATCCCAGCCCTTCTCCTCGAGCTAAGAACTCCAGCTGTGTGTGGCCTTAGTTGAATGACTGAGTAGGGGGGGGGCTCTAGATCCCCTTTCTTGGGGAGGCTTGCCACAGGGGTATGCCTCTCACTTCTTCACTCCCTTCCTTTCTGGATAGAAACCAAACACAGCCCTACCCTTAAGGATTCCCCAGTCGGTGGGGAAAGAGCCCCTGACCCCAACAATGGCAGTGTGACTGGCGCTAGGTCAAGGGAGGTCCCAGGGACCATGGGAACCCAGAGGAGGAGGTCATGTTAGGGCTGGGCTTTGAGGGGTGTGTAGGAGACCCTCTGACAGAGTTGGAACGAAGGCATGCTGGGTGAGCAGTGGAGTGGGTGTGTCGTAAGGTGCCTCCCTGCCCTCCCTCTGCTTCAGCCCCACTGGCTACCTGCCAACGTCTCTAACATGCTATCTATGGTAAAAGACCAGTTGTTTAAAAATCCATCAAGAACTAATACTTTTGCAAAATACTCCAAAAATGAATTCTTAGAAAAATGAAACAAAAATAGATACACAAAGTACAAGTCCCATGTTTGATTATTAGAGTCAACAGATATAAAATTGCTCGGTCAGATGGCTCTAAAAGTCCATAAAAACCTACTCTCATGTTTTATAATTATGTTATCACAGACTAGTCAGGAGCAGCTTGACTGCTGCGCGTCCACCGGCCACCTTTTGAGTAGCAAGACTCAAAGACACCGTGTTTCTTCTTACCTCCAGCTCTTTTTTGCACAGGCTGCTCCCTTGGCCTGGAATGCCTTTCTCGTGCCATCTTTGCTCCCTCAGAGCTCAGCTCAAACCTTCCCTGGCAGGTTTCCTAATCCACGCTGCTCCCAGACAAGGTCGTGCCTCATCATGAATGGTCTGGGCACCTGCGTGTTACCATCTGCGTTCCCCGACCCGGCGCCTCTCTGTCACTCTCTGCATTCCTTGACAGCCTGTGAAGGACCATGAAGCCTCGTGTCTGTCTTGTTCATCATGTCCTCAGTGCCTGGCCCAAAGTAAACATTTGCTGAGGCTGAAAAGCGTAGCAGGGGCAGACTGAGGAGGGTATAAATGCCAGGCTCAGGAAATGAGGAGCCACACACGGGCAGTGGGGAGGCCACAGGAAGCAATCTAGCAGGGGAAAGACCCATGGTTCAAAGCTGTGCTTTGGGAAGCCAGTTTTGGCGACCCTGAAGTCAGCAGAGTGAAACTGGAAGGTTCTCAGTGAGCCCCCTGGTAAGTCATCATTACTGCTGATGTTCATGAAGCGCTTGCTGTGTGCCCAGTCTGTGCTGAGCCCTGCCCAGATGTCACTGCTCTTCACCACAACCCCATCAGCCCATTTCCCAGAGAAGACAGATGAGGCACAGGAGAGTCTACGGGTGTGGTGGTTCTCATTCTGTGCTCCATGGAGCCCTACAGGTACCGTGCAACCTCGGGCCTGAGCAAGGTTGCAGGGGAGCAGAGAAGACTCAAGGCCCTACCCCTGCTTCCAGCAGAGCCCCCACTCCCTTTTTCTGCTTTAGAGATCAAAGTCTACTTGGAGAAAAGTTCTCTGGCTTGAAACAGTTTGAACACCCCTGGGAGAGTGGGAGTAAAACTGTTTTGGAAACAGCGGGCCAGGGCCAAACAGGAGCCCTGAGAAAAGTGGCAGGGCCAGGGGCAGAGCCCTGCTGGAGGGGGTGCTGGAGGAGCCACTCTGCCCAGGAAGCCAGGCGAAGCTGATTTCCTAACCGGACCCTTGTGCCAGGGCATCACTGACACTCTCGCTGGCATCCTCGCCAGCTGGAGGGAAATGTCACACACTGCTGAGGTGTGATGGAGAGAGGAAGGAGAGGGGAAGCTATAGAGGAGAACCCTGGGCTGGGCAAGGGACACCCAGCATCTGCCATGGTCCTGTTGTGCAAGCCTCCCTCCCTTTTTAAGTCCTCAGTTTCCCTATCTGAACACAAGAGAGGAGCTGTAAAGCATGACAGGAAAGAGGTTTGGGTTTTACCAAGCTGGGTTCTGCTCCCGGCTCCACCACTGAACAACTGGGTGGCCTTGGGCAGGTCACTGCATCTTTCTAAGCTGCGACTTCTCAATCAGTACAATGAAGATAAAAGGCATCTAAACCTTGTCCTCAGTTGGGTTTCTAGAAGCAGACCCTGAGATGAGTGACTCTTGTGCAAGTGATTTGGTACAGAAGTGCTCCCAGGAGAAACTGATACCAAACTGGGAGACGTGGAAGGAAGGAAAGGAAGCCCAGCAGGGCTGTGGTCTCAGGCCAAGTGCCAGCCTCAGCACCAGGGGACACTGGAGTGTGAATGACAGCTTAATTGTCCCACTGGGGCTGGCGTTTGGATCACACTGGTCAGACATTTCCTAAGAAACATGTAGGAACATATATACTCCCAGGGACAAGTGGCTCTTTTTTTTTTTTTTTTACGCCTACAGCACCTGGTCTTCCTAAGTGGCCTCCCATCCAAGTACTAACCAGGCTCAATCCTGCTTAGCTTCTGAGATCAGCCGGGATCAAGCATGCTCAGGGTGGCATGGCCATAGACCAAAGTGTCTCTTCGAAGGAAGTTACAGATGCAGATCGTTAGAGGGAGACACATGGAAGCCAGGGCCACCAGAAATGGGAGGCGGGACCTCAGGGGGGATAGATGGAGCGCCTCTGGTGTCCACCACATACCTCGGGGGATTGTGAGAATTAAGTGAAGTAGCTCGTTAAAGCCCCTAGCACAGTGCCTGCCACATGGCAAGTGCTCAAAAGATGGAATCTGTTGCTTTTCTCGTGATTATGAGCAGGCTTGGGCCCAGTGGGTGCTGAGGGCCCCAGCAGGCCGCTCTGAGGCTCTGGAGCTCTGGAGTCTTGCACCTTTAGTGCCAGGCCCTGTGCTCTGCCCTTTCCCTAACCCTCACCCTTTCCCGGGCAGCTGCAGTCCATGGTGGATCTCCTGGAGGGCGCCTTGTACAGCATGGACCTGATGAAAGTGCACGCCTACGTCCACAAGGTGGCCTCCCAGATGAACACGCTGGAAGAGGTAAGGGCAGGGCACGCAGGCCAGAGGCCAGGCTGTTACGGTGCTGGTGGCCAAGGGCAGTGTCTGAAGTGGCCCAGATAATTCTGTCTTGACCTTGGTGGCTGTTGAAATCTGGACTCAAACAGGGAGCCAGGAGAGGGAGATGCAAGCCCCAGGGTCCAGATTGTGGGGAAGAGATCTGATGGGGCTTTGAGGAGTTGTAGGAAGCCAGAAGGCTGGGTAGAGAAACCGAGGCCCCTGCTGGTTGTGTGAAGAGTATGGTATTGGGGGCTGGAATTGGCAGTTGGCCTCAGTTTGCCAAGACCAGACCCTAAACATTGCACAACTCTGGCGCCACCGTTCTCACAGTACCATGTGAGTGATGCCCCCTGGGGTGGTGTAGCATGGTGCAGGGCTGGCCAAACCCCCTGGGACCAGGCTCAAGGTAGCATAGCCGTCCCAGTACCCACGGATGCTGGAGGCTGAGGTGCTGAGTGTCTTCTCCTGGTCAGGGCAATTGTGCTGGAGGGCTGGGCAGGCGGCTGGGACTGCCCGCTGAGGACAGGGACAGCGTTGGGTGAGCGTGGGGGTCCAGGCTTCCGGTTTGAAGTTCACATCTCTCCTGGCACAGCTTGGCCGCCTGTTTCCTGCATCCGGCCTCCGCTGGGAGCCTGGGATGTGCAGTTGCCAGGGGTGGGTGTGGGGGCTTCCTTTCCCAGCTTCCTTTCCAGAGGGAGGGGGCACCTGGGCATCCTGTGCCCCAGGGTGGGAGATTAACCCCTTATTAACCCTAAAGTTGGGGTCACATTGGCTTTAGCGATTTAAAAAGTATTTGGTGAATATCTACTATGTACCAGGCCCGTGCCAGCATGGGACGAAGGTGACAATGGCTGAATTTCTACTGTGCACCAGTGTTCCCTGTGCACTTAGTACGTGCCAAGCTGTCCTCGTGCCAGTTCTGCTGTTACCCTTTATTAACTCGCTTCGTGCAACTGTGAGCCAGACGATCCAGTGGCCACGTCTGCTGGGTCAGGGACAAATCAGAAATAATTTCCACGGCCACAAAGCAATGATTGTTAAATTATCTTCTGTTTTGCATTATCTGTGCTTGGCTTCCGTTCACTAAGTAATAATTCTATGAAGGAAAAAAAAAAACAGTTTTTTCTAACTTTGGAGAAAGTGGAGAGAACAGCCTCAATCAGAGGCGGTTTTGTGCCCCAGGAAACAGTTGGCAGTACCTGGAGACCCTTTTGGTTATCAGCGTTTGGAGAGGTGGGTGGTGGATGCTATCGGCGGGCGTCTAGTGGGTAGAGGCCAGGGGTGCTGCTAGACATCCTACAGCACCCAGCTCAGGCCCCCACAGCACACAAGCGTCTGGCAAATGTCAGTAGTGCTGAGGCTGGGAAACCTGCCTCGTGCAGTTCACCTTCTCCCTTCCCTGTGATCTAGTTTAGAACGTACTTTCTTGTTCCTTAGCCTTTCTGGTCCTCACAGTCACCCTGATATTTAGTCGTTATGATGATAAAGATCCTCATTTTACAAGCAAGGAAACTGAGGCTCAGAGAGGGAAAGTTATTAGCTCCCAGTTACCTAGCCAGGCCGTGGAGAGGAAGGATTTGAACCCAGCCCTGTCCAACTCCTACCTGCTGCCTCTTGGTCCCCAACTCGCTTCACACCCAGGGCTGACCCAACCTACAGCACTTTCAGGTTATTTCCTCCTCTGTAAAAGTTTCTGTCAAGGAAATTCTGGACTCATAATCCTGATGCTCCAGGACTTCGCAGCAAAGAGGCGCTTCCTGCATCTGACTCTAGTCTCCCCTGCTTTGGCTGAGAAGTAGACTCAGACAAAGGAATTCCGTGCATCCTGCAGACCTGCTGGGGCCTTGGGGACCTGGGGATGATATCAGGCCACCCAGCCTTCCTGAGTCCTGCCCAACGGACAAGGCCCAGCAATGGGGATCTCTGGGATGCTGGATCCACAGAGAGGACCACGGTGGCTCTGAGTGGTCCATCTGTTTCCAGTGCGTTTCAGAACCAAGAGTACATTGGGGGGCAGTAGGAGGGTGGCTGGAGTCTGCTAAAGCCAGGCAGTGTCCCCAGCAAGAAGGAGACAGGTCTGGGGAGAACAATCCTAGGAGGAAAGGCAGGTCCCAGAGCTGTGGGAGGAGCCAACACCACCCTGCAGAGAAGTCGGAGTCTTGGAGGCCAGGAGGGCTCAGTCTCACCCATGGCAAAACCCCAGAGAGTTTCACTGTTTGAGCATTTGATTAAAAATAGGTATTTATGTGTCACTTGTGAAGTTAAAATGTAATGTTAAAGTAGTGAAAGATTGGTAGCAACTTAAATGATGGCTTCGTAGGAACTGGCTAACTACATGATGGCAGGTCAGTAAAAGGAATAGGGAGCACCGTGTGTACAGATATGGAAGAGTTCCCCAAAGGAGCAGGAGTGGAAAAGCAAAGTGTGAAAGGAAGGCAGGGAGGGAGGGAGGGAGGGAGAGAGGAAGGAAAGAAAGGAAGAGAAGGCAGGGAGGGAAGGAGGAAGGAAGAAAGGAAGGAAGGGAGGGAGGATGGGAGGGAGGGAGGGAGGGAGGGAAGAAGGTATGAAGGCAGAAAGGGAAGGAAGACAGAAAGAAACCCATAATTGTCAGCACTGAGAAACAAAAGTAGGAGGAAACCAGATTTTTTATACTCATTTGTTTCTTTTCAGTTTAGTGCTATGAACATAGAATCTATTTTTTCATTCTTTCACTTTTTAAATAAAAAATTAATACCTACAGGATCTCTTAGCAGCATGCTTTCTTCCACCCATGCTCACTGGTGCGCCCCCCCCCCGTCTGCACCCCTGGGCCCTGTTCAGGAAAGCAAAGCCTGATGGGAGCAGCTGGGGTGTCCCCCCCAAGACAGGGGGTGGGGGTGGGGGAAGCAGTCAGCAGAGGCTGGAAAGACCTGGAGCCCACCCCCACAGAGCATCAAGGCCAACCTGAGCCAGGGGAACGAGGCGGTGAGGGAGAGCATGCGCCACTTCAGTGAGCAGCTGAAGCGCTATGAGAACCAGTCGGCCATCATGATGAGCATCAAGAAGGAGCTCTCCAGCCTGGGCCTCCAGCTGCTGCAGAAGGACGCAGCCCCCGCCGCCGCCCCCGCCACCGGCCCTGGTAGCAAGGCTCAGGTGAGGCCGTGGTTCTGAGTGTGAGGCCAGCAGGTGGGTGGGCCTGGGAGCTCAGTGTGAGGACCTCGGCCCTGGGGGCCAGCTGGGTGGGGTTTAGGATGTAGGACGGGGCTGAGGGCTGGCACAGCTGGAGAGTCTGTGGCAAGGTGGGGGGCAGAGGGTGTCTGCTGTGCCGTGAGCACAATTAGCAAGGTGAGCTGGGGACAGACATGGGGATCCAGCCAAGGGGTCTGTCCCTGAGCAGGCATCTGGCAGTGCTGTCATTTATGTTTCCAAACTAGTGGGAACAAGGCCGTGGAGATGACCCTCCCCGCCTGGCCCTGGAAGACCAGGTCTGCAGCAGCAAACCACTTCTAGCCTCCCCTGCTGCTAATGCACCCCTGCCTGGGTCAGGCCTGCTCGGGGGTAGACAGGCAATGCCTCGGGGACCCCTGCAGACTAATTCCACTTCATCTAACCCAACCTGGTGGGGGGAGACCAGCAGCAAACGCCCAGACATTCCATGTTCAAAGTCAGACCACAAAGTGAACAGAGGCTTTGTCACCAGGCAGAGCCACCCTGGACATATAACACACCAGGCAAAGTTGACAAAGGCCCTCTCCTGGGCCAAGTGCAGGAAAGGCCCACCCTCTGGGCAGATAAATTAGATAAATTGTGCAAAGGCTCCTTCCTATGATACACCCACGCCGGGGTGTGTGGCTTGGCAAATGGAGTAAGACTAAGTTTCAGCCCCACGTGTGCCCGTCGGCTGGTCTCCCGCGTGCAGGACACAACCCCGCCACTGTCCGCGGCGGCCTGGTCTTTTGGCGAGTGGGGGATGAAGGGAGCTGGCGTTGGAGAATCCTGCTCCGAACCTGACTTCCTCACAGACATTATCTCAGTTCATCCGATGACCACCTGCGAGGAGCCGTGGTCATCGCCCATTCGGCAGAGGAGAAAAGCTGGAGTGAGGTCACGTAGGGAGAGGGTGTCTGTGCTGGGACCGGAACCGGGGTGGTGTGCCTGCCACGCCTGTGCCCTTTGTCTCCACCCGTCAGCCTCCTGTGCTGACATTGTGATGGTGACACCATTTGCGTCTACAACTGGGACCGCCTAGATGTTGCCAGCGCACGGAGGAAGCCTGGTGCCTTGGCCCAGCGATGTCTTCCTGCTCCTTCCTGCGCCCCTTCTACAGGCCCGAATGAACCCTGTGGAGGTCTAGATACTGTACTCGCTGCCTCTCCTGGAGATTCTGCCTAACAATGGTTGATGTCACGGGCCCTGTGTTCTTGTGCCAAGCCAGCATCAGAGGCATTTAAAAGGAAATGAAAGTAACAAAATCCACAACGTGCTAGAAACTGCACACCCGAAGGGCAATGCCCTGGTGACCAAACATCCCAGTTGGCCGGGGCCTGGAGCGTTTCTCAGGATGTGGGAACTTCAGTGCTAAAACTGGGAAAGTTAGGACACGGTGGGACAAGTTGGTCACCCTACCCAGGGGCCTGAGAACCTCTCCTCTGCCCAGAAACAAATCCCAATCAGTGAGAGAGACAGGGATGAGAAGCCGACCTGGTGGTCAGCTACCTCCCCAGGGAGCCAGCTGACCATCATAGTCAGCCCCCTGTGGGGACTGTCCAGAAGCTCATAAACAGGACAGGAATCTAACCAATCAGCCTGACCTTGGAGCCTGCAAGGGAGCTAGAGAGCTGAGTGGGGAAACTGAGGCACATCCCAGTCATGGATGTAGCCACCTGGGAAGGAAAGCCGTGACTTCAGGAGCATCTAGGACATAGGGTCTAGAGCAACAGGACCACGTTCGGCCCCCACTTGCTGAGCCTCCACGACGCCCCCGACAACATCCTTTCTAACCAGCCCCCAGGTCTGAGACTTCTCTTCTCTCCCAGGACACCGCTGGAGGGAAAGGCAAAGACAGCAACAAATACGGGAGCGTGCAGAAGAGCTTTGTAGACAGGGCCCTCCCCAGACCTCCGAAGGAGAAGCTGCTGAAGGTGGAGAAGCTGAGGAAGGAGGGTGGCCAGGGCCGATTCCTCCAGCCCACAGCCAAGCCCCGAGCCCTGGCCCAGCAGCAGGCGGTGATCCGAGGCATCACCTACTACAAGGCGGGCAGGAAGGAGGTGACCGAGGCCGGTGAGTTGGAGGGGGATTGGAAGTTTGGGGAGAGGGGCCTTGCTGAGGGATGGCCACACCCCAAGGATCCCCCGCAGGGACCCACGGTCTTCGCTGTGGCCATTTAGCCCCAGATTTCAGCTCCCCTGGTCGACCGTGACGCCCTTTGCTCATGCACACAGTAGGAGAATTACCCCTCACGGGGTTTTGGGGGATGAAATGATAGAATCAACACAACGGGCTGCTCAGTTCCTTTCCAGTATTGACAGCCGTCACCACCCTCACTAGAGTTGTCTTCCTTTCTGCGAAGAGGTCCACCATGTACTTGCCGTATCTCGCAGAGATTCTGCCCGACTCGGAGCTCACAGTCTGGTGGGAAAAACCATACCCATGACCAGGCAGCTGCCACGGGTGGGGCAGGACAATGTAGGGGCCGCTGCCAGGCCAGGGTGCTGGCAAGTGACATGGGGCCTTTGGGGCACCTCACATTTCCATGCTGGCCTTGGCATAAATGGCCTCTCCAGTACCTCCCACTTCCTATCTCCCCAAAGGAGAGCCCACAGACACCCGCAATGTCTCACAGCCCCCTGCTGGGTCCCAGGGAAGGGCAACAAAGTAATTAACCAAGAAATGAGACCACAGTTCGGTAGTACCCAGATTTCTGGGCCATCCCCACTAGTGTGGCTCCTAATTCTTCCTCTGACGCCTCCCCAGATGCCCGCTTTCCTCCCATGTCCCTGAGATATGTCCCAAGCCTGCTCAGCACTTTTCCTGGGTCCTGCTGACCACCTCCTCCTTAGAGGCCCTCTGCCCAGCCCACGTCCAAGGAGGCTGGGAAGTGGAACTGTGAGGGACTCGTCTCCTTTAAGAGCCCCCTCAGTTCTTGGTCCCAGAGCTCAGGGGCCTCTTCTCTCATCCCTGGTACCAGCTGCTGGCCCTGTGTCCCCGCCAGCTCAGCCTGACCACGGCACAGAGCCTCTGACCCCTGGCTGGGACACTGCCCAAGAACAGCTGCAGGCATCTGACGGTGCCAGCGAGGCCTGTGGGAACAAGCCCCCTGCCCTGGCAGGCTGCCCCTGAGACCCACACCCCCCTGACCAGAGGGTGTGCCCCCACCTCTGAGAGACGACAGTGGGACCTGGCGAAACTTTTGTGCAAAGAGGAAACCCAGCAGGGAAAGTACAGGAAGAAATCAGGTCCCTTCCTGGAGTCAAGGGGCCTCAGTGCACGCCCTGGGGGCCATGCCATCACAATAACAACAGCATTCCTCTGTCCCTGGCATCACAGTGCTCTGAGCACTTCCCCACAGTATCACACCCGATCCGGGTGAAGAAACAAGCTCAGGGAGCTGAAGAGACTGGTTCCAGATTTCACAGAGAGTTGGTGGCACTGGAACCCAGGTGAGCAGGCTGCAAAGCCTGCCTTAGACCCCTTCATGGCTCAGTCACCAGAACTGAGGAGCCTTTGTCTCTTGCTGTGTGGCACTGAGTCTTTTTACTTTCCCTACGCAGGTCCCATTCATCCCAGCCCAGAGAAATGTGAGGGTCACGGATGACCTAGATGGCACCAAACCAGATATCATGGGGGCTAGAAAAAAGTCCTGTCAGCAAAGCCCCTTGCCAGCAGGTGTGGGAGAAGAGGGGGAAGGGTCCCAAAAAGTCTGAGACATTGGAGGTGAGGGGACAGAGGGAGACAGAGCTGGGCTCCACAGGTATGGGAAGCTGGCTGCACCTGCTCCTTCTGCCTGAAGTGTCAGATGCCGGGCAAGAGAAGCTAGGGGGGCTTTCTAAGGGATAGACCAGGAGAAAGTCTGTAAAATGGGAGGAGGCTTTCTGCATTTTGGGACTGAATCTAGGAAATGAGAGAACGGGTACAGGAGGGAAAGGGGTCTCGTATTTGGCACCTCATGTTTGTCAGAATCTGTGCAAATGTTTTGTCTACGTTTTCCTCCAATCGACGCGACAGCGTAATGCGGTGGGCCTCACGACTGTCCTTTCACAGAAGGGGAAGCGGAGGCCCACCGAGGCAAGGGATTTGGACGAGGCCACTCGGCTGAGGAGGGGACTCAGAGCTGGGCTGCTGACCATGAAGCCCACTTTTCCAGGCCTTTCACTCTCCAGGGCCTACCCTCTCCACTCTGCCATGGCCCCAGATCTGGGAGCGTGGTGGGCCTGGGGAAAACCTTGGGTGCTGCTGGGATGTGAGCTCAGGGTCTTCCCTCCACAGACAATGCCCTCAAGGGCACTTCCTGGCTGGAACAGCTGCCGCCCAAGGTAGAGGGCAGACCACCTGAGCCCAACTCAGCAGAACATGAGGAGGCCGAAGCCGGGGTCTCAGATGGAGCGGATTTGGGCCCTGGCATGCCTTCCTCAAATCCAGCAGCCACCTCCACCCCAACACCCACCACCAGTCCCCTGCCCACCGAGTCACCCTCAAACCCAGAAGTCCCCAGCCAAGGTGAGTAAGCCTCACAAGGGTTAGCAAACTACAGCCTGGGGGCCAAACCCAGCCTTCGGCCTGCTTTCGTACAGCCCTCGGGCTGTTTTTCCATTTCTAAAGGGTTGTAAAATAGATAAATATGGGTCTAAAGTATGTGGTTTGGAAAACCTGAAATGTTCACTATCTGATCCTTTACAGAAAGAGTTTGAGGGCATTTATGGTGAAACAGGTAGTATTTTCAACAAATTCTTCCTTAAAAATCACCTAGAATCCCATCATCAAGTCCCACAAGTACTTTCACTTCTTTATTTCTTCTGCCCAGTCTCTGACCCTGTTTTTATGTCCACATTTGTGGTTTTGGCTTGTGTCTTTCAAAAGACTCCTCCTCATTAAGTCATCGAGCCCATCCTTTTCAAGGGCATCCTGGCCACCCGTGATAGCGAGCCTTACAGCCATCCCCTCCTTTGGTCCAAGCACACCCCATTTCTAGGAATCTTTTCTAAGCCTTCATCAGCAATGTGGACAACAGCTGCAGCTTAACTGGTTTCCTAGCGGCCTAGTTCTAATGTCAAAAAATGGGAAATAGTCTAAAGGTCTAACACCAAGGGAATTGGCTAAAGAAATCGGAGGGCACAGCTGTCTGGTGGCCTGGTCAAACCTTGAAATCACATCATTAAAAGGCCACTTAATGACGTGAGAACTGCTCGGTGAAGGGAGAAAACAGGGTACTTAACACTGTAGAGTCAGAACCACCAGGGTTTTTAAAAGTCTGTCTTCATGACTGTCCATGCAATGAAAAGGAAGGAAATGCGACATGCTAAAAACCTTTGGAAATGGAATTTTGAATGATTTTTATTTTCTCCATTCTCCTGATGTTCCATGTTTTTTTTTTTCTTTTGGTTTTTGGGTTTTGTTTGTTTGTTTACCATGTTTGGACATTGCTTTGATCATGAAGGAAAAAACAAAAGGCTACAAACAAAACATCAGAAGGGATTTAAGTTAGACCCAGATAATGTCCCCAGGATTGTCCCAGTGCTGCTCCTCTCACTCCCCACAGGCAGCGAGGCCAGCTGTGAGGGCACCCTCCGGGCTGTGGACGCCCCTGTGAGGCACCACAGCTATGGGCGCCATGAGGGAGCCTGGATGAAGGACCCCGCCGCTCAAGATGACAGGATCTACGTCACCAACTACTACTATGGGAACAGCCTGGTGGAGTTCCGCAACCTGGAAAACTTCAAGCAAGGTGCGGGACCCCAGAGATGGGAACAGGGCAGGGTATGGATGGCCTGGGATGGGGAGGCGGTCCCCCATGGAGACTTTGTCCTCCTTGCCTTGTGGTTTCCTGTGATCCAGACTTCCCCAGCCTGGCCTAGCTCCGAATGGCCAGCCACCCCAAGGAGGGGAGTCTGAGGGTACCCCCTATATGCTGTCTCTGTGCTAGAAGCTGGAATGCCCCAGCAAACAAGATGGATGTGGTCCTGCCCTCATGAGTGTCACTTACTGTCAAGGGAAAGGATAGTTAAAGTTTCCACTGGTGCTTATTATGTGCTAATCACCCAGTGTGAGTCAGCTCCTATTATCTTCTTAACTCCAGGAGGTGGGGGTTATCACCCTGTTCCACAGGTGAGCAGGGCCCCAGGCCTTGGAGGAGCTACAGGTCTGGGCAGGGAAGGGCAGAATTTTGCTTATCAGATCTGGGGCATAGTTGGGGAAAGGGGTCATTTAGACATGACCCACCCTCCAGATACGCAGGGTATGATTTGGGAGGCAGAGACTTAAAGAAACAATTTCAGTATATAATGTTAGAGGGAGAGCTTAGGGGGCTTGAGAACCCAGCCTGGAGATCAGGGGAGACTTCCCAGGGGAGGTGATGCTGAGCTGAGCCCTGGAGGAAAAAGCATGAGTAAGCCAGGCAGAGGGGAAAGGTGTTCCAGGCAGAAGGCCCAGTGTGTGCGAAGGCCTGGCAACGAGAGCAAGCACAGTGGCGTAGAAAGGAGGTGGGGGGAGTGTGATGAGAGAGGGAGCTGAGGCCACCCTTCTGAGCCACACGAAAAAGTCTAGACTCACCCTGACAGCTGTGGGGTCACAGGGTACGACCTGAAACAGCTTAAGCCTTCCTCTGCCAGATCTCACTGACCTGGTCCTAGCCTCAAGGGGCTGGCTGATGTGGACGAAGCCAGCGCAAAGTGCCAGGACCAAGGGTTTATGGGAGGCCAGCGGACAGGCCCTCACTCAAGCGGGGGTGGTCAGAGAAGGCTTCCTGGAGGAGGCAACATTGGCCAAGGGCTCTGGAAGATAAGGACATATTCCCCAGGCAGATAGCAGATGGCGAATGGCAGTCCAGACAGAAGGAACAGCGTGGGACAAAGCATAGGGGCTGGTGTCAGCCTGTTTCTAGTTCCTGGCTGTGCCACTGCGGACTGGGTGACCTTGAACCCTCTGAGCCTGTCGCTTCCTTTGGCAGTTGGGATCATCAGGATGCCCCTTCTTGGGACTGTGATCAGATAAGATGATTGGCCCATCGCACCCTTAGCATCCGTGGCTCGCTGGGCCGCTTGAGAGCCCTGGGTGGCCTCGCTGGCCTCTGGGTGGGCTGGGGTGGCCAGGGAGGCTCAGGTGTGACCAGGCTCTGTGCCCACGCAGGCCGCTGGAGTAACATGTACAAGCTGCCCTACAACTGGATAGGCACGGGCCACGTGGTGTACCAGGGCGCCTTCTACTACAACCGCGCCTTCACCAAGAACATCATCAAGTACGACCTGCGCCAGCGCTTCGTGGCCTCCTGGGCGCTGCTGCCCGACGCGGTGTACGAGGACACCACGCCCTGGAAGTGGCGCGGCCACTCGGACATCGACTTCGCCGTGGACGAGAGCGGCCTGTGGGTCATCTACCCCGCCGTGGATGACCGCGACAGCGCCCAGCCCGAGGTGATCGTGCTGAGCCGCCTGGACCCCGGCGACCTGTCCGTGCACCGCGAGACCACGTGGAAGACGCGGCTGCCACGGAACTCCTACGGGAACTGCTTTCTGGTCTGCGGCATCCTCTACGCCGTGGACACGTACAACCAGCGGGAAGGCCAGGTGGCCTACGCCTTCGACACGCACACCGGCACGGACGCCCGCCCCCAGCTGCCCTTCCTCAATGAACACGCCTACACCACCCAGGTTGACTACAACCCCAAGGAGAGGGTGCTGTACGCCTGGGACAACGGCCACCAGCTCACCTACACCCTCCACTTCGTGGTCTGAGCAGGGAGGGACCCGCACTCACCAGAGGGGAGTGGCAGTGGGCACGGGGGCTCCCCACTGGGTCTTCTGCCAGGGACTCCATCAGCAAATGTTTTGGGCGTAGGGCCCCGGCTGGGTGCTGGGCAGGTGGCCAGAGCCAGCCTAAAGCTTCCTTAGCACCCAGTGGGATAATCATGGCTTCCACTCGCAGAGCACTGTGCCTGGAGCTTCAGGAGCACTCACCCACCCCATCCTCCCAACAGCACCCTCCGAGGTAGGCATAGTTAAGCCCGTTTGACAGATGGGCACACCACGGCTCAGAGAGACAATGTCCCTTGCCTAAATAGCCTCAGTTTGGATCAAGCAGGCCACGCTGTCACAACAGCCCCATTTCACAGATCAGGAGACTTGACCCTGTCGTCCCCTACCTCCGGTCCCCATCCCTCTCCCCTGGATTCTCTGTTCTCTCAACTCACCCTTTCCAGGGCTACTCAAAACCAGGAGCCTTTGGAACCAATGCCCTAATATCGAGTGGAGGCCCGGGTTATGTTTGCCGCCGCGGGCCTCGGGCCTCCGTTCTGGCTAACCTGTTGGTGGCCCCGGGCTTCGGGCCCGTTGGCTAATGTCCTTGCTTCTTGCCTTTGGCCAGTCCTCCCACCCTACCCCACCCGCTGTCAAACCACATTCCAAGCCTCCACGGTCACCCAGCCACTGAGCTGAAACCACACCCCGAGAAAAAATACCAGCCCCCATTCCACGTTCCCCCCTCCCTCTGTTCTCATTTTTATTTTCTCTTCTTCATCAGTGCTGTCATTTGTTTCTGCAGCAACAGCTGAGAGGGCTGTAGGCAGCTGCCTGCCAGCAGCAACTCTACCAGGGCGAGGAGCTGGGCCAGGCCCCGAGGCTCCCTCAAAGCCAGAAGTGCTGGCTTTGGCCTCTGGCCTCATACCCAGGCTGTGGGACCACTCCCCGGTCCCTTCCATAATCGTTGGGCCTGGGGTCCACCTTGTCCCTTCTCTCTGGGCCTTTGAACCCACAGCCTGTACACACACTCAGGGATACCTCCAGGTCTGTCATGAGTAAGGCCCGAGGCCGAGGTGAGGCCAAGATGAACGGTTCCCTCGTCCTTGTCAGTCCTGACCTGGTCATTTGGTGGGGTGGCCCAGCAGCCTGGCAGGCTGGGGAAGGCTGAGATCAGAGCAGTCAGGTCTAGGGGAGGCACCAAACCTTCTGATTGCAGAAAACAGCCAGAAGGCTTTTCCTGTCTTCAGAGATGTTGGTGCCAGGGCTGCCCCAAGCCCAGAACTTGGGGCTGAGGCAGGACAGGTAGGCCACCTCACCTGGTGCCACCGATGGCTCCCCTGAGCCTTAGACCCGGGCAGCTCAGGGGACAAGACCTTAAAGCCTGTTCCTCATCTGCTTTGGACAATTTTTAGAGCTGGGATGAAGTTCTCCAGTCCAACTCCCAGTTTCACCAAAGGAGAAATAGGCCCAGAAGGGTTTAGAGAGTCTCTTGGGGACCACAGTGGGAACATGACACAGCCGATCTCCTTCCAGAAGGGTTTCGTCTACATCCTTTACTCTCTCGGCTTAGAGGCAGCTCTGCCTGGGAAGGCAATAGACGACCCAGCACCCACGCCATCCCAACACCTCTGAAGGGTATTTACTGCCGATCCCTACACAAGCCCAGAGCCTACTCTCCTCACCCGGTCCCCACGCCAGCCCCCAGGTATCTGTATATTTGAATGCCCAGCTGCCATGTCAGGAAATTTAGCTGCATACCTAGGGAAATGCATTTTAGGCGGAATCTCTTTCTTTACATCATCAGGTGATTTCTGTTTTGCCAAGCATTGTCAGGTGACGTCTTGTTTAAGCTGTAACTCACCCCTGAAATAGAGGGGAATGATTACGCCCAGCCCAGCAAGGTCTGACTCATCGTAGTGGCCACGTCCAGCCTCCCCCACCCACCCAGCCACCAGCTCCACTCACGGGCTCTTCAGGGGGGCTGCGTTTCCCTTGACCCTGGGTGTGGGTTTTACAAGACTCTGTCTTTCATGATATCACAGCCCAACCATGTGAGAAGTATTCAGGCTCCTCTTTCTCCATCAGTCCGAGAAAAGGGAAACACAGAATGGACCGATTTTGAAAAAAGACAAGCAAAATTGGTTTCCGGGGGAGATGATGCTGGCTGCAGCCCCCAAAACGTTCACTCAGCCCCTCTGTTTTCAGACCGTCGTCTGTGGGTTTTGTGGTACGTACCGTTATCTTCCTCATTTTACAAAGAGTCAGACTGCAGCCCAGAGAAGTGGAGAGCCAGGTTTGAACATCGGGTCATATAACCAGCGTCGGGGACTGAGGATCAGCAGTGTGCGGAGCGTGCCCTGTGCGTATTCTTGCATCTTCTAGCAATTGGATGTGCGTATTCCGAATGTGCCCATTTTACAGGTGAGGAAACTGAGGTAAAGGGATTTACCCAAGGTCACAGAGCAGTGTAGTCTGTGGCAGGGTTGGGGTTTCAGGACTGGTCAGTACGTGTCCTTTGCCAACTGCGTGCCACTTTAGTGGCAGCTCCGGACATGGTGACTGTCACTTTTATTCAGCGTGGCTAGGCCACACAGGAGACCTCAGAAGGAGGCTGGGGTCAGCTCTTAAAAAGCCTTGAATGCCAAGCCATGGAGTAACTGCCTCCTGTCACATTTGGAACAAAATCGAGTATAAATTAACAGAGAAAAGAAAATGCTAAGACAGTTGGATTTATCCCCAAACCTGAAACTAACTGTTGTTAGGGATCTTGTAACTAGACATGTTTTCTGTTTTGCTTTGGCCTCTGGGAAGCTCAAAGTCAAAGTTGAGACTATTTTTAACAATTGTACTAAGTCTCCGACTGGATTCTGGCTTCGTTCTAGCTTTCTGCTCTTTTACCTTTACCCTGATCGCTTTATTTTTATTGTATTGTATTGTATTTTATCTATTTTTATAAGTTGCCACAATATCTTTTTTTTTTTTGCAACAAGGTGTCATATACCTAAATAAATACATGATCAAAAGTTGACTCAAAAGGCTCGACTAAATGCAATGGCCTGCATCCTTATCATCACACAGACACTTAATCACTTTTAAAAAATATTTAGTGTGTCAGGAGAATTGGCCTTGTCACCATGCTGTTGCTGGAAACTGATCTGACTAATGAACTAGGGCAGGAGAATCCAAGTCGGGCTGAAAAATAAGACCCCTCCCCGGGGGAGAGAAGTGAGCAGCTCCCAAGGTGTTCCAGACACGACCCCGAAGCCCCAGGCTCCCATGAGGGCTGCAGAGAGAAATGTGCTGTTCACACTCACTCCTGGCTCAGAGAATGTAGGCCTGAGGAAGCGGTAAACAGAAATGCTTTCCTGGGAAAAAGCATCATGGCATCGGGGCAGGGACCTTGAGCACTACTTTGTCCCAATTTTCCAAACTCGCAACATTCCCTTACAGACTCTGTGACTTTTGCCACTTCCCTTTATCATCTTTAATACACTTTACGATTTCTTTCAGATGATTTCGTTCTTTTGACTAAAATAATTTCATTTCAAAGGGAAGCTTTATCAGCTCTTAGCAAAAACAAGACAAAACAAAATTGTTTAAATTTCCTAAAGGAGTAGCACAATCGTAAAACGAAAGGCAGTGACCACACGTACGAGGACCGGATACGGCACTGAAAACAAGCAGCCCTGCTGCATTCTGGGGACACTGTGCCTGTGAGCCCCACCCAATCTCTTTTTGTGTAAAGAAGGAGATTAGCAAAAGCTCAAGGGATGTCAAGGGCGAACCAGCAGCAAGTGGACATTGTCTCTGATGTCATCAGAGGGATGGGTTTGGAAGGGAATAGCTTCTCCCGTGTGACTTGATGGCCCTTCACATGGTGGCTTAGGCACCTCCAAGGAGCTTTCAAACCACTCACTAAGGGGTGACTTGGGTTGAGACCATTTCCCCCAGACACACACACACACACACACACACACACACACACACACACACACACAACCAGGCCTTGCCTCCCCCAGCTGTAAGCCAGCCTCGACAGAGCCCCTGCCTCACATGGGAACTGGTCACTGTCCCTGTGGTCCCTGGTCATCAGAAGGATCCCACACCCCACAGCGCCACTCTTGCCATGGCAGGGCTGGTAGGGCTGTGTCCCTCTCACCATGTAGACCCCTCTGGGGCGGACCCAAGTCCCAAGCAGTCACAACATAGTGGGCTTTCGGTCCTCTGGACCGTGGCCTCCCTGCTCTGGCCTTCACCATCCCAGTCTCATCTGCTCCCCACTGCCCCATCTCCCCTGGCCTTTGCATCAGCTAGTCCCTCTGCCTGGCACACCGGTGGTACCTGCCCCTGGGAGTGGCTACCTCCCTCTGGTCATCTCAGCTGAGATGTCACTTCCTTGGGGAATCTATCCCTCAGTGCTGGGTCTAAAGTTGTCCCCAGCCACATGTTCTCTTGGCTCTCCACTAGCAGGTATTTATTAGTTTACTTACTGAGGGTCCGTCTCCCCTCACTGGAATCTGAGCTCCCAGAAAGCAGAGCTTGTTTCCCACAATGAAATCAGCACCCAGGGGAACCCCCTGCCCCGCCTGCAACAAACGTCTGCGACTGAACGAGCGATCCTCGGGCAAGTTCATGCAGTCTCCTGAGGCACCAGCCACCCTTGGCTCTGAGGTGGTGGCCACGAACAGGACATACTTCTTTTATCTATTCGTGCAGCATATTTGCTGAGGCCATCCATAAGTCAGGTTCCACACGGAAATCTCTAGAAAGCAATCTTGGATCAGACGGGATATTTCCAGCGACTTTCTCTACCCTACAGTTTTCTAAAAATGAGAAAACCCGTCTTCAGGGGGAAATACCTGCCTAAGCACTCCACCCGGGTCTGCGACCAGGGACTCGTGGCAACACCGGCGGGATTCCCTAAGCCCTGAGCGAGATGCCGTCAGCCAAGGAAGTGGTCGCTCCTGTTACTGCTGTGACCAGTTCATGCCAAGCTCAGAGCATCTGCCTGCTCTGCGGGCAGGTCCGCGCTGTGCGCTGTGGCCTGTCCAACACGACCGACACCATGTGCCGGCCTGAGGGCACTGAGCAGAGCAAGTCTCACCCCACCCATTCGAGAGCTTGCTGGGACGTGGGGAAGCCAGATGCCATCATCGCCACGTGGTATTCTTGGCACTCCAAGAGCAGATTGCCTGCAGGGGCTCCAAGTGTGGGCCCCCACTTCCCAACCCGCCTCCATGTCACAGCAGAGCCTCCGCTCCTCACTGCTGATGCTGTGGTCTTCTCTCTGCCCTTTTGACTTTCTCCCCCGGGACTTTAAGCCCTAAAATCTCCCCTTGGCCGGGGAGATAGTAAAAGCCACCCAGAGGAGATACAAGGTCCAGGCGTGTGCTGTGCCGGCCGCGGTGCCAAGTCCTTACAGCATGATTATCTCGTTGAACCCTCCCAGTAACCCCATGACGCAGCACCGTGGCTGTCCATGTTTCACAAATGGGGAAACTGAGGCACTAGCTGCTTCATCACATGGCTGGAGGCGGCTGAGCTGCAGTGCCCTCCTCTCAGAACACCAGACCGGTCATTCTCAACCCTGGCTCCTGCCAGAATCACTGGGGAGTTTTAAAAGGTGCCACTGCCCAGGTGTCACCACAGACTGACACATCACAGATCCTGGGGACGAGGGGTGAGAGCCAGTGTGTTTTTGAAGCTCCCCAGGAGACTGTGCCATGCATCTGGGATCAAGCACTCCCATCCCTCACTCTCCCGCAGCTCAGGACGAGCACCCCGGGCATGATGGGGTGGGGGCAGATTTGTCGCATGCCAGGCCACACCCAGGAAAGCTCCCTCCACCCCGGGCGTCCCAGAAGAGGGAGCAGACAGAGCAGGCCTTGGCCTGCGTGTGTCAGCTGTTTCTCCCTGGTGGGGCGACTGTGGTGGGGGGTGGGCCCCTAGGGCCCAGAGCACAAAGGCTTCCTCTGCCCCCGGCGATGCCCAGACACTGCCCCGCTCACCCAGCCCAGTCTGAACTCTGCCCACGTCTGGGGCCGACCCCTCGACCCCCACATTCCAGCAGGGACCCCACGGAACAAGAACAGACAGGGCTTTCAGGATGCACGCCTGCTGGGGGCATGAATTATTACCGAGAATCATCCACTACGAGCACGGGGTGGCATTTCACGTGCCAAAGGTTGGCTGGCCCCTCCCTCGTTCTGGCTGCTTGGCTCCAGGGCCTTCATTCCAACCTCACAAGGACAGAAACTTTATTCTCTCCCACAGCAGGAGGCCTCCACCCCTCACCATCTGTGTTGCACCCCCTCAGCAAGCCCCCACCCCAACCCCACCCAGGGGCCAGCGCCTCTCTTCTACACGGCTCAGTACAGGGAGGATGAGATGAGAGTGATTCAAAAATCAAGTTTCCCAGGTCTTTTTAAGCCAGGCGTAAGCCAGGGAAAGTCATTGTTATCAAGATGTCAGCCCCAACCTGTTCTGGCTTTTCTGCATGAGCCCCTGACACATGCAAACAGCTGGCACAGCTGGCTTGAGTTTCTCATGGAAGGACCCGGAGCTTTTGGAGCCCGGTAGATATTTGGTTTGAATCCCAGTTCTGTGGAACTTGGGCACTTGCCTTGAAGTCTCTGCTCTCAGTTTCCACATGTATAAAATGGGTATGATGACCTCGACTTTCCAGGTATGTGTTAGGCTGAAATGAGATCATGAACAGGACAAAGCTCTAAGTGGGAACGTGAAGGGCACACATAAGAGACCTCAAAGACTAACGTAAAGCATCACCCTCGGTCTGATCCCCACGGCCTCAGGTGGGGGCAGACCCAAAGTGGATTGTCAACAAACCCAAGCAAATCCTCAGAACGGATGACTTTCTTTGCCTTCAGTGCCAGAGAGCAGGGAGGCCAAGTTCCTTTCATCCAGTGTGTCTGCTCAGACGGATTGGTAGTGGCTGTCTGTGGGAGCTGCCCACCAGGCCCAGCACCCAGGAGGACACGGAGTGACTAGCAATGTCCGCCCTGAGAATATGCTATGTTTTGCCATTTCTATTTTAGGGCAAGGTCTAAATAATACGTCTCACTCTAGTTTTTTTGCCTGGATTTGTGTGACACTGATCTTCCTGCTTCTTTCCACCTTCTGATCCTCACCTTCAGCTGCTAGAGTGAATTTTCTAAAAGGAAAATCTCACCACTTCACTACTTTGCCTATCACTGTCCCCTGGCTCCTCCCATTGCTCTGAGGATCAAACCGCCCTCCCAAAGGCGGCCTTCAAGGCCTCCACTCACTCTCCCTGTCTCATTCATGGCCACTCACTTGCAAACATCCCAGCCTCAAGCCCTATTGACCTGCGGGCCTCTAAGAAATGAGATATGAAGGTTTAAGGCAGCTTAGAAAGTTGCACTGAAAACCCTGCGCCCAGACTCACAAGGTCAGATCAAGATCAGAGGGCCAGCCCAGAGACCTCACTGCATCTGTTTAGTGAGTTTAACCAACTGGAGGGAGCTAATAAACTTCCACTGAACCCTGACGTGCAGTTTAGCAAAGCTGTCATGCTGTTCCCCCCTACAACGCTGATGGGATTAGTCCTGAGTGGCCCCTGCAGAGGGGAATTTTCCCTACTTTTTCTCCTGATTGCTTATTCCAAGACAAATCCCCTCCTCAGCAAGACACAGGGTGGAGGCTTCCAGGCACCGCTGTGTCCAAAGCTTTCTTGTCCACGGTCCAGGCATGCACGAGGGTTCCTGCCACAGCAGAGGCCAGTGGGGTTCCTCTCCATTCCTTCTCAGCCCCAACTCTTGCTATTCCCCTGAAGGCAATCAAATACTTCAATCTTTCAATTTCACCAACTCCTACCCCGAGCTCCTGGCCTGGCCAGGCATGGAGATGAGCGTTGGAGATTCAGAGATGGCCCAATGTAGAAACATCCAAGGGATGTTGTCAATGAACCTGACAGGAGGGACTGGTGGTCGGGAAGCACAGCCTGCACGGTGTGGCTGGGGAACAAGGATCTCATAAACAAATCTCAATCTGTTTCTGAAAAATTGGCATCTTTACTGAAATTTCTAAGGAAGAGTCTAGGCTTGCTAAAGAGGCAAACATGTGAATGTGTTCCTTGAGGGAAAATAGCTTCTTTAAAGAAAAGAATCCAAACAGGTTTTCTTCTTCTCCTCCTCTTCCTCCTCCTCCTTCTCCTTCTTCTTCTTCTTCTTCTTTTTTTAACTTTATACTTTTAGATAATGTCAAAGTTATAAAAAAGAGTTACAAAACTAACACAAAAAATTCCCTTATACTCTTCCCCCTGATTCTCCAATTATTCACATTTTGTGAACTTTGCTTTAGCATTCTCTCTCCGTACATCTTTTTTCTAAACAATGTAAGGAGAAGTTGCAGATATGATGCCTTTTTTTTTTCTAAACACCTCAGTGTCTGTTTCCTAAGTACATGGACGTTCACATGACAACAGCACAATGAGCAAAAAAACATTGACACAGTAGTATATCTCATTTACAGATCTAATTCAAATTTGGCAAGACTTCCCACTAGTGCCCTTGAGAGCAATTTTCTTCTAGTTCAGGATCCAGTCCAGAATAACTAACACATCGCATTAAATTATCACATCCCTTAGTCTCCTTTAACTCTGGAACAGCTCCTGAGCCTTTGTCTTTCATGACATTGCCATTTTTAAAGAGTATGGGTCATTTGCTTTGAAGAATATTCATCAATTTTCTTTATTTTTTATTTTTTTTTTTTATTTAGGCAAGGCAACCCTTGTTAGGCCTCACAGATTGCAAGGACCTTGTCAGTTTACAATCTCTTATTCTTTTTATTTTTCACATCTACAGCACCTGGTCTTCCTAGGTGGTCTCCCATCCAAGTACTAACCAGGCCCGACCCTGCTCAGCTTCCGAGATCAGACAGGATTGGGCTTGTCCAGGGGAGCATGGCTGTAGACTAAATATTCCTCAATTTTCATTTCAATATTTCTCTAAGCCTGCAGGCTTCCCCCTCTGTCAAACGAGATTATTGTGAGGATTAAATAAAATTTCCCATTTTGAGCAGGGATACCACAGAAACGGTGTCGTCTTTCTCAGCACATGATGTTGGTTTGTCTTATTATTAGTGATGGTTACTTCAACCACACAGTTAAGGTGGTGTCTGCCAGTCTTATCTACTGTGCAGTGACTATTTTCTCTTTACAATTAATAGATAAATTGTGAGGAAATACTTTGAGACTATACTGATATTCCCATCATACTTTCACCTTCTAGTTTTAGCATCTTGATGATTCTTGCCTTTATTAATGATTACTCTGATGACTGCAAAATTGTAACTTAAAATTTCTACCATTATTGGTCACAATTCTACTCTAAAGCACAGCATACAAAAAATGTGCCCAGAGATTCTTATCTTACTCAGTAGGTCACAGCCTATTTCTATCAAAATTGTTCCAGACTTGGCCAGTGCGAGCTCATTTTCACCGGGCAGCTTTGTCTTTTTTGATGTATCTCTGTTATTCACTAAGCACTTCCTCACTTTCTGGTACAAAAAAGATGCTCCAGGCTCACCTTGTACTTTTTCTGTTCTCACATAGCAATCAGCCATTTCTCCAAGGAGCCCTGATTCTTTGGTTGAGGATATTGAGAAGCAAGAAGCCGGGCTCTAGATGGGCTCATTGTTTCCAGAGTATATTGTTTCTGGGTCCTCTCAGTGGACAGAACTAGGAAATACATAGACACATAAAGTAAATCCAGGAGTTCTCACTGATACCTTCAATTCCAGTCCAAAACCACAGCTCGTTGGCCTGTTTCTTGTCTGTATCTCCTTCCACCATAGTGAGAAACCTGGCTCTCAGCATCCTCGCTATCTTTTAACTTTTCCTCAATCCTCCAATCACGTTTCACAATTGCCAATCCATGCTGCTTTGAGAAACAAGCCCCTTAGGTAGAATTCAGTATTCGTTGCAATTCTTTTCATCTTTAGACTGGGGGGTACTTATCAGAGTTCTGTTTTCAAAAACTGCTTGAGTTAGTCCTTTTTGCCCCTTCAGTGTGTTTTGTTATTCATTTCAAATATAATTCAATAATTTATAAATATAGAGCTACTTTGTTAGAGATTTTGTGGTTTTTTTTTTTATCATAGCTTGTTTTAGTTCTCTAAGTAGCATAACAAAATTTTCTTTTTCCTGCTCTTTCAACTTGTCTTGTTCTTGTTTTAATAAAGGAAATTAATCCATTTACACGACTAGTGACAGTTAATATGTCTGGTCTTTTCCCTGACATCATATGCATGTTTTTTTTTAAACTTGTTTACTTTTTTAATATGAATGGGAGAGAATTAAGAGCTTCTTTTATCTGTCAATGCCCTGCACCTGGCCTGCAGCATATTAATGTTCAGCAAACATTTGTGGAGTGTTGACTGACAGCTCAACAAGTGGCTTTCCCTTGTACTTGGACAGTAGACACAGGGACTTGACCTTACTATGATGATAACAATGACTAACTCAATATTAAGCTGAATAATTATAGAAAGTCTTAGCAAAGAACCTGGATGTGGTAATCACTAAATAAATTGTAATTATTATTTATCGAATATTGACTAAGAATCAAGCAAGGTGCTATGTTCTTTTATTTAATCTGACAATAATCCCATTTTACAGATGGGGAAACTTGGGGCTTAGGGAAGCACTGAGTTGTTTTTATAACAAGAAAGCAGTTGAGTTGGGATCTGAATCCAGATCTGACTTCAACATTTGCCCTTTACCCACCCCATGTCCCTGCCTCTAAGTATTCAAATAAATAATTCCAGGAACAAATCCAGGCAAATCCATAGAGACAGTGGTTTCTGTGGTGGGGTGGGGTGGGGGGGAGGAAGCTCTTACTCACAAGGTCAAGGTTTCTTAGTTGGACCCGACTGCCAGCCAGTTCCCTGGAAACTCACAGTCAAATGGAGGCTCATGTCAGGAAGTCAGGCCCATGAGAGCAAAAGGCAACACTCCTTTGATGACTTAGAAATCTGCTACCATATTATGTCTTCCCCATCGAAGTTAATGTAGATTTAAAAAGTTTAGCCAAAGTATGGTGGGGGTGTAAATAATGACAGTCAATACTGATGAGAACATAGTCTGGACCAGGCCCTTTGCATTGGGGTTTCTCAGCCTCAACTCTGCTGACATTTGGGACCAGATCATTCTTTGTGGGAGGGTGGAGGAGGTCATCCTGTGCATTGCAGGATGTTTAGCAGCATCTCTGGCCTCTACCCACTAGATGTTACTAGTTCCCCACCCAGTTGTTACAAACAAAAATGTCTCCAGACATTGCCAAGTGTCACCTGGGTGGGGGAGAAGTATCTTCAGGTTGAGAACCACTGCTAACATGTATTACGCTAATTTAATTCTCACAACAATCCCAGGAGACAATCCTATCTACAGATAAAGAAACTGAGGCACAGGTAGGTTCCAATCCTATGGCTAATGAACAGTAGAGAAGGGATCAAAACCCAAGAAGTCCAGAGGCCACAAAGCTTCACTCTAGTGGCCAGCTCATCTGATCTGGCCTGATCAGAGGACAGCTGGGCAGAATATTAAAAAAAAATAAAAAAAAGCAAACGTGCATACCACTTGCATTTGGACCACAGCCATGTCTAGGACTTAAATCAAAGGAAATATACACACAGCGATGTTCCTCTCACCACTTATGCTCACGAAAAGCTGGAAGTGCAGGAAAGGGGACTAGCCTGCCTTCCTCCGGCGCCCGGGCACTTGAGCACTGAGCTTGAGCCAGACTGATGTTTTTAACCACATAACTTATTCTGGAGATATTAGAAAGGGTTATGCAGACCTGTGTTGACCCAGAAAGATGTCCTTGATACTTGATTGCATAAAAAACAATTTTAAACCACATGCATGGTATGATTTTACTTCTGTAAAATTTTGTGTACATGTAGCAAGAGGAAAAGTGCTATTTGTAGCAAGAAGTGATGGCGATAGCTCTGCACTTGTTTAGAACATTAACCGGTGGGCTCCTTGGTGTGAAAAGAACCAGGGCAAAAAACTGCACACTGTGTGAGTCCATTTATATGAAACAGCAGAATAGGCAAATCCATAGAGACAGAAAGATTCGTGGTTTCCAGGGGAGACTGAAGAATAACTGCTAATGGGCATGGGGTGTGTGCTGGAATAAGACAGTGAGGATGGTTTCACAACCTTGTGAATGGACTACAAGCCACTGAATTGCACACTATTAAATTCTGTAGTACGTGAAAAATATTTCAGTAAAACGAATTTTGCCAGAGCTGCAGGGAGAAATTGACAAATCCAAAGCGATGATTAGGAAACCAGGGATGGATTGAAAATCTAGTCCCCCAGGAATCTGGGGGGGACTCTCAGAGGGGATTTTCCACAGTGTATGGGAAGATGAGCTAAAGTTAGCTGACTATCAAAAGGTGCCTGAACAACTTAGGGACAGCTGGGGCTGACTTGAGACTTCCACGCACACAGATGTGTCCCCACTTTTCCTGCCATATCTCCCGGCACTCTCCCCATCACTCTCTGCATTTGAGTCCTGACAGCAGTCCTGATTACTCTCTTTAATGGGCTCTAGTGTAGCCAAAGGACAGTTTGAGGGAGAGCATGAAGCTCTAGCCCCACTTCATACTCTCCGTTAGCCCCTGTCCCTACCCCACGAAACCCACAATCCAGCTAAAATAATGTGCTCATCTCATTACGCAATCGCTGCGGTACAAGGCCTCATCTCCCACTTCCAACGAGACTGACATGCCCCAAACCCAGCTCAAAATCACTTAAACAACAGGAAGTCCTGGGTAGGACAGTCCAGAGTTGTTTACTCAAAGGCTCCATGACATCATTAAGGACCCAGATTCTCATTTTTCGCTTGGCCACTCTCACAAATTGGTCTCACCCTGCAACAGTTCTGGACATCACATCATCACCATCAGTATCCAGAGGCAGAAAAGAGATTGGCTGGTTCTTCCCAGAAGTTTTCCTGCAGACCGTTCCTACCCTCTTCACGGGGCCAGATCATGTGCCCTCCTCCATCCTCAAACAACAGCAAGGAGAAGAGGACCGCCGTGATTGGCTTAGACCCATCAGTGTTTATCTGAGTAAATTAGTAAACTAGCAAATGGAGGGGGGAGACACGAGAAAAAACAAAATCTGCTCAAGAAAAAATATATCTGCCCTCTGCAGCGAGGGAGGATGGAGAACCAGCTGTTAGCCTTGGCAGCCACATCGAAATTCCTTCTCCAGAGGCCTTGCTCTCTGCCTGACGTGCCCTTTCTCAGTCTCTCCAGGTTAATGCCCCCTCTTCCCTCACACCAATCCGCCACCTTCCCCAGAAAGCCCTCCGTGTTCTCATTGGCTAAGTCAAAGTACCAGCACCCTCTTCACAGCTCTGGCCAGAATTGCCACTAAATAATCATGAGTGTCATTATTTGAGTTCATTGACTGCTAAGAACTTCCTTCCCTTGTTTTATTTTCCCGCCTCACTCCCCTGACCTCTCTCCTGGATATAACCTCCTCCTCCCTCTGGTATGAGTTTCCTACAAAGACCAAAAGGTTGGCCTGGGCTCAGGATTAAAAGTGAGGCAAAAAGGTATATTTTCATAAGACGATACAGGTGGTTATATTTTACTTTGCTTTTTCTCCAAAAGCAGGAATTTGGGGGATTCGAAACATCTGGCTCTTTTAATAAAGAATGGGAATCTGTTCTCAAAGATATGCCCAGATTAATGATTTGTAGGCTAGGAATTGTTCATTTGTTAATTCATTCATTCATTCACTGGTGTGTGCCTCGATGCCTGGTCCATCCTGAGTGTGGGGGGGGATAGAAAATGGATCAGATCTGGTGCCTGTCGGCAGAGAGACAGACACAGTCACAACAATCACTTCAAGCTATGATTGGTGCTCTGATGAGAGCTGGGTGGGCATGGAGTAGAGCAGAGGCTAACCATCACCCAAGGGAAGGGGCAATTTCAGATGGGTTTTGAAGGATATGTAGAAGTTTGCCAGTCTGCTATGGGTGAAAAGGCATTTCAGGCAGAGAGAAGAGCTGTGCCAAGGCTCAGAGGCTGACACGGCCTAGTGCATTGAGTGCAGTGGTGCAGAGCATGGAAGTAGAGCCAGCCTGCTTGGGCCTGACTCCTACCTTCCCCATCTGGATGATCTGGAGCAACTTTTTCACTCTCTGCCTCAGTTTCTTCATCTATTAAGTTTCTTCCTCTATGACAGCACCCACCCCACAGAGCTGATGAGGATTAACCCAGATAAACCACACAAAGGGCTTAGAGCAGCCCCTGCATGGGGTAGACCTCGGTAAATTCTAGCTCCTGGTTCTGTGCAGTGAGTGCAGGGAATGCGGGTGGAGAGATTGAGCTGAGGCTGGGAAAGCCGATGGGGCCACAACAAGTTCTCAACAGGAGAATGACATATTGAGGTCAATCAGGGTGACTACTGTGGGGAAAGAGTGGGCTTCAGGGTGTATAGAGAGCGTCGACAGAGTGGTCAGAGCCCAGGGGTGAGGCTGTGGGCACAGGGAAGTGGAAGGTTCTAGAGAGTCTGCTAGGGGCTGAATTGTGTCCCTGCCAAATTCATATGTTGAAATCTTAACTTCTAACACTTGAGACTGTGGAGAGAGAGTCTTTAAAGATGTAATTTAGGTAAAACGAGGTCATTAGGGTGGGGGCTAACCCTATGACGGGTGTCCTTACAAGAAGAGATTAGGACAAGACCAGCACACAGGAAAGACTTCGTGAAAACACAGCCAGAAGGCAACCTTTTACAAGTGGAGGAGAGAAACTTCAGAAGGAACGAACCCTAAACACCTTGATCTTGGCCTCCAGAACTGTGAGACAGTAGATTTCTGTTGTTCAAGCCACCAGCCTGTGGTACCTCTTTATGGCCGACCAAGCAAACTCACACAGAGTCCAAGGATGGAGTGAAGAGACTGGGGGTTGACTGGATGTGGGAGGGGAGGGGCAGAGAGGACTACCCCTTGATTCTGGCTGACACAAGAGGTGGAAGGAAGCACCATCGCTGAGATAGGACAGGTGTGGATGCAAAAAGGGTGAACTCCACTGCTGCCTGGTGGCAGCTGATGTGCCAGCCCCTGCCCCTCCCATCTCTTGCCTTGTAGGCTCTGAAGACCCCAGCTCCAGGCCCTGCAAGGATTCTGCCACACCAAGTGTATCGAGCTTGCCAGGCCTATGCACTGGTGACAGATACTGTCACGCCCAGTCCCAGGGCACCCTGGGTGGGGCACTACCAGCTGGGCATTGCCTTGACGTAAGGAAGTGAAAGAAAGGGAGGCCCAGCTAAGCCAAAGCACCCAGAGATGGGTCCAAGGGCACCCATCCTTCCAAGAAAACAGTCTGGTCACCAGGATATGGCTCATCGTCTTGCAGCTGGCCTAGCCCAAGCGCATGGGCGCTGTTTGGAGACTCTTTCACTCTTGGTGATAATAAGAGGACCCACTGCCCAGGTGTGTATGTCTCTCCAGGCTCAGAGAGATGAGCTGACCTGTCTAGGGACACACGGTTGGTTGGACAGTCCTGTCTCACACTGGAGCCCATGGTCTTAACCGTTCTGATGGTTTTCCAGGTTTTCTTTCAAGGTGAATTTGGCTGATCTCCATTTGACTTTGACAATAACTGCTCACGAGCACGGAGATTACAGAAAGAGAGGTCATCTCTGAACATGTGGCTTTGAATTTTGTTTATAATTCGTTGTTGTTGTTGTTGTTTTAAAGGAGGTAGCGAGGTTCATCTGCTAAAAATATTGAAGTGTAACAACCTGGAAGCCGTCAGAGGCCGGAAGCAGTCATTACTGCAAAGCACTTGGTCTGCACAAATGTTTGCCAATTCCAGGCCCTGCCCCAGAGCAACCTTTGGGGAGCACCCCACCTCCTCAGGGGTCCTGGCCAAAGCCACTTCCGCAGACTCAGCTGGGAGTTCTGAGCCCGCCTGGAAGCTGGCCTGCTTCCCAGCTGTGGTTTTTGCCCTGATGTACTGGGAGCCGTCCCATGGCCTGGGGCCTGGCTTTGGCTGGTTTCTAGCCTCCCAGGGGAGGTTAGGGGAGAACTGGGGCCTGGATGCAGCAGGTCCTGGGTTCAAATCTCATCTCCGTGTCCTCAAGGCCCACAATCCCTGAACGTATGCTGTGGAGCCAGACCTTAGGATGGAACCCAGACTCTACCATTTCCCGGCTGCGTGGCCTTGGGCAACTCATTGCCCTCCACACTTCAGTTTCCTCACCTCTCACATGAGGGTTAGAATGGTACTGACCTCACAGGCTCAAGGGGAACGTTAAATGACCCGATAAGCATAAAGCACTTGGAACAGTGTCTGACACAAAGTGCCTCGTACACGTGGGATAATGCTGTTCCTGTGTCTTTGAGCAGCACCCCTTCACCTCCCTGAGCCTCGGTTTCCCCATCTGTACAATGGGAATGATCAGATCACAGATGGACTGATGAGAGGAGATGATGCAAGAAAAACGCTTAGCATAGTCCCTGGCAATTACTGAACGTTCAACAAAATTATTAGGGATTATTCCAAAGCCCTTCTGGAGCCTCACATTCTGGAAAAACTGCCTGAGAAGGGTAAAAAAATAAATTAGAGAGAATTGAGGCACAGCCAAGTCATTTAACAATTTCTAGGACAAGGGCGTCCAGGATCCCTGGGGCCCTGTAAGCACCTTGGTAAATGGCCCATGATGGGCACAGGGACACAGAACCATGGGTGGGCTGGAAAGCAGCCTGTTCTGATGCAGAGGCTGGCAGCTGACAACAGGGAATTCCAGGAGTGGAAGCAGCTGGGAAAATGTCAGTTGTGGATCTCGGGGACTGAGCTAGGGTGAGGCTACTGCCAAGACCAAGGGCCGGGTGGAGTGTGGCAGCCTGGAATCTGAGCCCATGGGTGGGACAGGGGCAGGGTTCCAATCTGGCCATGAGCTCAGGCGAGTCCCTGCCCGTCTGAGCCACACTTTCCTCATCTGTTAAGTGGGGTCCATAATGCACTGAATGATTCAAAGAGTACATTTGTGTTCCGTGCCAGGTGCAAGGTATGTGATCTGTAACAGGGCTGTTATGACAACCTAAAAGCCCTGTCAGGGGAGAGGCTGGTGACAGATGCACCTGACTGTACCTGAGACAGCCCAGGCAGCTGGCCGGGATGGAGGGCCCCCTGAGCCTGGCCATTATGGCATCTTGGGCTTCCCTCCTTGGCTCCCACTGCAGACCGAGCAGACTTGAGCAGTTTCCTCTGAAGTCCTACATAGGAAAACAGATTTCCTAGCCTAACAATGGGCCTGGGCCTGGTCCAGTGAGTGCTGGAGAGGGGCCTTGTAAGTGAGGCTGCCCTCCCAGGTGCCTTCTGGATGCCCCCACCCCACGCCCTGCAAACTACTTCTTCCTGAGACACCTCGGGCCCTTCCTCCACCCAGCTGCTATGAGATCAGCACAGGTTCCTCCCCGGAGCCGATGCCAGGCACTGGGCTAAGCTCTCAGTTGCATAAAAAATGTACAACAGCCCTGTGAAGTGGACTCTGTGAACCCATTCCTGGGCTCTGAGCTATCTAACACCTCACTCAGTGTCACAGAGGAAGGGCCAACCCAGGCAGATCAGTTGCCCCTTGCTCAGGAACCGCACTGTCTCCAACTGGGAGTCTGTAGGCCTTGGCTCTCCCCTCTCCTTTGGTGACCTTGGACCATCTTCCAACAAGGTGAGCCCCGCCTGGATCCCCTAGTTGGGATCTGGGACGAGTATTACCCTCTGTATCAGTCATGGTTCTTCAGAGAAACAGAACCAATAGGATGGGGAGAGGTGACCAAACAGCCCAGATCCCACTGGGAAAGTGGGAAATCTGACCTATGTCCATGTATATGTCTCAGCTAACACCTTCAGGGAGTAGGATTTGAGGTGATTTTTACTTCTTTCTTTAGATCTTTCTACTGTCTAGTATTTTTTAAAAACTGCACATGCATAAATTTATAATCACAAAAACATTAAATGATTGTTCATTTTGAAAAAATAAGACATTTTCTGAGAATATATCATCCTACGTAGATAAACATTTTTAAAAATAGGCTTGCAAAAACAGTGCAGAGTCTACAACTAATCATCAAAAGATTCAGAAAAAAATCGTAGATGAAACAAATGAGACAAGAGCTCAGCTATTGGAGAGTTGGGGTGGAAGATAAATGGGTATTCATCGTACTATATTTGGAAATTTTCTGGGAGTTCAATCGTTCAAAATAAATATTTGGTCGAGAGAGAAAAAATTTTAAATAACAAAGAGGGGAGTAGGGGTCGATATGGATGGGACATACAATTAGTACCAACCTTGATGGTGGATACTTGAGGAAAGACGTCAGATTTTAATAGGTTAATAATTACAGGCTATAATCTTTAGGGGAGCCATTAAAAATGCCCGAAATTTTTACTTCCAAACTACTAGAGGGAAAAACAGGTAATCTGAGTTAGGTAAGAAAAGAGAAAAAAAAAAAGAAACTTAGAAAAAGCGAGAAAAATAGAAGGCACCAAAGAAGGTAAGTTTAAAAACCCAGGTAAATCAGTAATTACAGTAAGTGTAAATGGACTAGATGATCCAGTTAAAAGACACCCTCTAAAACCAGAGGATACAGCAAGGTCAAAATAAAGATGCACCATTCAAATTACAACAAAGGGAAAACAGGCATAGCTATATCAGAAGCAGACAAAATAGACTTATGGCCAAAACCATTGCAGAACGAGACATTCTATAGAGACGAGAGGTTTGATTCATCAGGAAAACTAACAATTTAACAATTATGTGCACCACATAGAGTAACTTAGAAAGATATGACACAAATATTTGAAGAAATACGAGGAGAGACCGACGAAGCTCACTGTCACAATGGGAGACTGTAACATTTTTTCCTCGGTAATTGATAGACAAGGTCGGGGTGGGGGCGGAACGGATCCATCTAGAACCCTGCAGGCCACACTCGCAAAAGGCTCAGCCTTTGCAAGGCCAATGCAACAAGCGACCACATACGTGCCAGAAAGCAAAGCGTTAAATTCATGCTGAGCATGGTGCGACCACATGCATCCAGCCTAGAATTACAAGAAGGCTAACTAGAATATTTCCACACATTTGGAAGTTAAAAAACACTCTTCAGGGATGAATTCATGACGAAAAACTCAAAAAAAAAAAGACGAAAGTAGAGAGAACCACTTGGGGCCTGGGGGAGGGGCAGCTCCCTGGGCACCCACCCATCAGTCTTGCTTAGGGGGGACGTTGAGCTATGCGGCCATCTCACCCCATTATTCCTAGGTTGTCTCTTCAAAGCCAGCATGTGTTGAGCACCTAGTGTGTGCCAGGTCGGTTAGCTCTCGGGTGACTTCTCACCGGGAACCACAGTTCCCGTTATCATCTCCATCCCACAGAGGACAAAGCCGAGGCTGGGAGAAGTCAGGTGACTCACCCAACGTCACCCGCTTATAAAGCAGCCTACGGCTTTCAGACTCCACGTTTTTCATGGCCCATGAAGCTGGTACAATCTATACTCCCATTTTTCAGATTAGAAAATTGAGGCTTATGGCACAAGGCAAGTAAGTGGTAGGATTTGAACTGGGGATTTGAACCCAGACCCGTTAGGCCCATCTAGACCCATCTAGACCCTTTACAGAGTGGGAAACTGAGGCTGACAGCTCCTGGGACTTGCATGGGGACACACCGTTGGGAGTGAGTGGCACCAGACTCTGATTCGGGCCTGAGCTTCTGGAAAGGGAAACAAGCCTGAGAGGAAATGAGCACAAATGCCTCCCACCCCCACCCGGACAGGAAGGAAGGGACAATGGCCCAGATGGACTGAAGGAGAGGGCTTGTCACCCACGGGCCCCCAGACACAGAGGCCCCAGGGCTGAGGGGAGTCCTTTATCGTGAGGTCTCAGGGGTGGGGGTTGCTGAGCAAACAGCAGTTCCCTGCCAATGACACAAAATGGCCATTGAGAAAAGTCCAGGCCTGGGGGAAGGGAGCGGGGGCTGTTGGGACCAGTCCCCAAGTGGAGGGGGAAGCTGCCGCCCACGGGGCATCCCAGCCCAATCCATTCAACTTGCTGATGAGGAAGCTAAGAGGCTGGCCCCGGATCACAGGCCTGTCAGCTCTGTGGTCTCTGGGCAAGGACTGGGTGGTGGCCCTAGGGGTCAGTGCACTGCTCCAGGCATGAGCGGATGAGCCCAGGAAGCCACAAGTTGCCTCCGGTTAACTCTGGAGCCCCAGCTCCAGGTGGCTCAGAGCAGCCCTAGCCCAGAGAGCCCCAGCGAGGAGTTCAAGGTCACACAGGGGTAGAGGCTGCCGCTCTCTCCCTGCCCTGCCAGAGCTGCGCCCACTTTCTGGCCATAGTTCTGTTTCCCGCCCCACCCCTCTCCCAACCCCCATCTCTACCAGCTGTCTCCTTGGAGGGCAGCGCAAGCCTCATCCGGTTTCCACAGGGCATGTGGGTGCCAGGTGTGGCTGAGACAGTTGGCAGGGCAGGTGGGCAGAGGGGGCGGTAGCTGCAGGAGGCTCCAGGGGATCGAACACCACAGCAGCTGCTGTGCACCTGCTCCGGGCTGCCCCGGGGGCGGGCACCCTGTGGTTGACCAGACCCTGTGCAGCCTGGCCCTGCCACTGACGCTGGTTGGTAATCCTGGTTTTGAGTCTCTTCCTCTCCGGGGTCCTCCATGTCCCCATCTGCACGCTGCCCATCTGATGTGGTGATGTTCTGAAGTTTGCATAGCATGGTGCCTGCTGCCACCGTGACCGTTTATTATTATTATTACTACCTCCTGGTGGCCTGAGCAGAAAAGGTCATGAGGCCAGAGAACCTCTGCACAGAGGCCTGGTGGGCCACTTGACCTTTGGAGTTCATTCCCTTTTGAAGCCCAACCTGGGCCACCTCCTTGTCCTTACCGAATACGCTTCGCTGCTCCCCACGGCCCACCCACTCTTTGTGGCAGCACAGTCCATAAATCTTGCGCAATTAGCCCCAAACCTGCCACCGCTCCTCCCCACCCAGCCGTGCTCTTCCTCCCAACCTTCCACCCCATCGAGGAGCTCCGAGGTTCTTTCTTACCCCCCTCAGGGTTCCATGACATCTCCTTTGAGAACCACTGCCCAAGGAATGGGATCCAAGCCCCTCAGCCCAGGATTAAGGCCTCCATCCCAGGGACCGCTCCTCAGCTGCTCACTCTGTGTTCCCATAGAAGTCACCCTGGGTGGACCAGTGACCCCCACACCCCATTCCTGCCTCCTACACCTTCTGTTTTGCGTCAACAGAGACCGTTTTAACTCCAGAGGCCTGAAGGACCACAGTCTCCTCTCAGAAGGCCTCCCTGACTGCCTGAAGGTCCTATCCCACCTTCTAAACTGTCCGCAGCAGTCCCCTTTAAGGAGCGAGCCCATGGGCACAGAGCGACACGTGCGTCTCTCACTTTGTTTAGCCTTCTGCATACACACACATATTTTTTCACAACCAGATTGTAACTTAAAATACTGTTAAATTAAAAACATTGGATCGTGTGCTAGGAATAAAGCTGTGTAGAAATGTGACAGGGCCCAGAAGAGAAGTCAGACAGGCCCGGGTTCGGTTCCCCATGCCTGCTCCAAGGCCTGGCTTTTCCACCTCTGCAACCACCCCAGGGGCAAGGTGGCACCAAGTACCACTTGAAATTGTAGGCACAAGACTCACCTGGAGAATGACAACAGCTACTGCACCGGGAGCTCGAGGAATAGACGATTTGTCGCCGTGTTCTCTCTCAGACTGCTCTTTGACATTGTTACGTCCAGGACACTCTATGAATTTAGAAAATTAAATGAAATACCATTAAAGTCTTTTTTGACTGGGTCGTGACCCTGCCTCCACAGCCAGATGGGCCTGTCACAGGGGCCTGGCTGGCCACTCACTCCCGTCACCCTCATCTTGTCCTAATCTGGGCTGGCATCAGGAGGGGTGGCATGTTCAAGGCCTCCATGATGCTCATTCCAGGACCTTGGAGATTTCTCCTTTTCTGTAAGAGTCACTGGAACGTGGGAGAGGCCCACGAGTCCTGTGGGCAAGAGTCCCTGAACCCAAGAGCGTAGAACAGAGGCACCGGGCCACAGGCCCACGCTAAGCAGAGGCCCCCTGAGCTTCTCAGGTTTCTTCTGGCATCCGGGTCACTTTGCTACCCAAACAGAAAAACAGTCTTAGAGAAAAAGTAACAATATAATAAGATAAATAACTAAGACTAAGTTTCTAGGCCTAGTAAATTATAACCCAAGAGAATCAGAGTGAAAGGCGTGATTCTGAAGCCAAAAGAATGGCCCAGAAGCCCAAAGCCAGGAGAAAGTACCATCGTCCCATTTTTCTAAAAAGTGGGACTCCGGCAGTCATGGACTAGTTAGCTTCACCTTGATTGCCAAGCACGTTCCAGACAGATTATTCAGTAGCGATTTGAGAGTGCTCGGAAAAGGAAGCGGGGACCAGAAATGCCAACGACGGTCACTGGGCGTTAAATCTAGTCGCCCTTGCCTCTCTCCTTTAAAAACAAGACGATGGTGCCCAATTCAGACACCCCTACCTCCGGTTCCGTAAGACAGAGGAGTGTGTCTTTGCATACGAAATTACAACGGAAAAATGCGGATTCACCACATGATAATACTTTGATAAGACAGCCGACCACCACAGAGCCCTGACTATGCTGCAGATGCTGTCCCAAGCACTTGGCATGTGTTAACTCCATCCTCACGGCCAACCCGACCAGATGGGTCCTAATCACTACCCTCACTGTAGACATGAGGGAAAGGAAGCACAGGGCAGTTAGGTAACCTGCCTGAGGTCACAGCTGGTGGGGGGTGGAGCCAGAAATTTGAACACAGCTGTCTGGGCCCTGAACCCACAGGAGCACAGCTGGCTTTAAACTGACCTATAGATAGATCCTGGATTGATTAACCAGAGCAGGCTGGAGGTGAGAATTGAAGCCTGGATCTTACCAGGACTGCCAATCAAGGTGCCTCACCCTCCACTCACCTGAGGGGTGGGCTTGTGACCCTAACTAGGCCAATTATTTGCTCACCCAGGACCCAGAACAGCTTAGGCTTTGCCCTGGATTCTCAGCCCTTGCTTCCTGGCTTGCAGTCCTCCCCATCTGTGATTCCCCAGCCCCTTCCCATAGGGTCCCTTTTGCCATTGATGGTTTCTGTTGTTTGCCACCCAAGAGTCCTGCTCGAGTTAGGAGTTTATCACTCTCTTCTGCCCCCAGATCTGCTCCTAAGGGAGTGCATGCTACCCCAACCCATAGTCCATGATCCTGCTGGGTGTGAATGGGTGCAAAAAAGTGAGAATCACTGGCAGTCTCTAGTGGTAGACCACAGGGCTCTGTCCTTAATCTCGTCCCATCAATCGTAATTTTCACAATTTGGATCTAGAACACAGAAGGCCTCCTCATAAAATCCGCAGCTGCCACAGTGCAGAATTCATGCTTTGTGCAATAGAAGCCTGGACTTAACAACACTTTCAAGACTAGACAGCTGGAGGGGAGCCAAGAGGATGACATTTAACCAGCATAATGTAAAGCTTTGCATGTGTTTCCGAAGGATCCATTGTGCAAGTACCAGACCGGGGAGAGGGAGGGGAGTTGGCTAGACGGTAGTCCATGGGAAGAAACTCTCACTGCAAAGTCAGTGAGTCACCAGAATGACGGAGCTGTCAAAGCACAAATGCCTCTAGTAATGCAATCTCGCATGACAGTACTTCTCAACTTGGCCCTTGTCAGTCCACACACAGAGCATGTTTCCAGTTCTGATCATCATACTTGGGGAGGGACAATGACATTTACAGTCCATTCCAAAGCGGGTAACCCAGGTTTGGGGAAACCAGTGAGATTTGGGGTTGTTGATCACCCTTGGGGAGTTAGGATACTTGTGTGCAAATAACTGCAGGGGAACCCCAGAGAAGAGGCCCTAAAAGCATAATACTAGGGGACCAGCTGTGGAAATTACAAATATATTTTAGTCAAAGTCCCCCCCAGTGGCAAGTAACCAAAACCAGACTGGCACTCACTAAGCAAAAAAAAAAAAAAAAAGAAAAAAAGAAAGAAAAAAAAGGAAAAAGAAAAACTTAAGAAAACAGGTGCTTATTAGGACAGCAGCCCTAGGGACTGGAGCCGGGAGCTGGAAAGCTGACAGGAACTGGGCAGTCTGACTCTATCCCTCTCTTCTTTACTTGCTCTCTTGCTGCAAAACAGCTTTCTCTGCTTCCTGGGACACTGTTGGAAGCACATCCTAGCCCTGGCACTGCATAATCCACCAAACTGCTCAGGATGGGGTTAGTGGGGACAAGAAATGGGGATGGGGGAGGAAGACAGAAGAGGCAGGCGAGGTGGGCAGGGACCAAGAGGCGGGACCAGTTATTAAAGAGTAACCCAGCAAACGCTGGGGTGCCCACTGCCCAGCTTCAAGCCGGAACGCCAGGAGCAAGTACTCTGCAAGGCCCTGTGTCCCCTCCTCCCTTGGTGATTCAGGAGTGCCTTGTTCCTTGCTTTTCTTTATAGGTTCAATACCTGTGGATGGGTCCCTGAGAAATGAGGGTCGCCTTTGGCATGTCTTGGTTTTTACATGACGGGGTATGTCTATAGCGTCTCCTGCCTCGGTGCTGCTCTTGCTGGGCATGCTGGTGAGATGTTTGCATGTTGACAGGCAGAGCTGTAGTTTGTTCATTTCCCTGGTTGTATAGCTTTCATGATTTGACAACGCAACCTTTCATGTCTACAGTCTTAGACTATTCCGGTTGTTTCCAGCCTTCCAGAACTACAAACAGTGCTGGATATGTCCCTGAGTGTGGAATTGCCCACCTTCCACTCTGTTAGTGCAAGGCAGACTCTCACTCACCCAGGATTGCCCAGCGTTCTCACGATGGTTTAGGCCGTCCTGCGGGATAGCGAGGTATCCCAACCTTCCCAGGTTATACTGGAAGAATGTCTGGTGCGTCAAATGAGTCAGGAGCTTGAGGTTATTGGACATGGGTTTGAATCTCATCTTTATTACTTTCTAGCTGTGTGACCTTGAGCATGTCATTTCCTTCTCTGAATCTCCAGTTTTCTCTTTAAAATGGCTATTACCACTGGTAGTTTGAGAGGAAACCAAGGAGCCTGCAAAGGTAGCTACTTTGAGGAAATGAAGAGAGGCAAGGCTGGTCGCAGGACCATGGGTGTTTAGGAGAGCAGCAGGAGTGAGAAAGGCCAGCACAGAGCCCTCTCCCAGACCGTCTGGGCTGAGGGAGGAGAGAATATGGCAGACAGTCTGGTTCCAGAGAGGCCTAAGAGACTGTCCAGGGGTGGAAAATGTCCCCGAGAGACCTTCCTGGAGAGACTAGAATCTAGGTCTCCCAATCTCGTGGGCAGAAACGCTTCTGCTGCCACCATGATTATGATGCACCAGTGCTCCACCCCCACTGTGGACCATACCCTGCAGTGCAGCCTCTGCCAGGCATGAAGCCAGACAGCCCTTGATGTCTAGGCCCCCTCTGCATCACAAGGTATACCTGGCCTGTGGGTCACTTGGGGGCCTGGCAAAGCTCTAAGCTAAAGAAACAAAGGAGGATGTCACAGCCTCCTGCCTTCTTTGAGCACTCACTGCACACCAGGTGACCTTGACAGGCACCATCCCACCGACTCCTCACAAGGCAGTGACTGTGAGTACCCCCATTTCACAGATAAGGAAACAGAGGTATTGAGAGATCGGGCGGCTTGCCCAAGGTTGCAGAGCTGGTCGCTGGCAGAACCCAGGTTTAACCTGGACTCGTGGCTCTAATGCCCATTTCCAGGGGATGGGCAAGGGATGGCCACAGTAGGGGTGAGGGGGAGTGACATTCAAGCTGATCCGGAAAGCACAGGCCAAGAGACATGGAAGAGAGGACCCTTGTAGTTTAAGGAGCAAGGTGGGAACAGGGGAGAGTGAGTGGCAAGATGAGGCAGGAGGGGTAGACATGATGGTGCTTTGGCCCCCAAGGCCCCTGGAATTAATTCATGGTGGGTGTTGAGCAGAAAGGTTTTAACTCTAGCTCCACTCCTACTGGCCAAGGGGTCACCGGGCCTGGTGGATGAGTTCTGTCTAAAGGGCTCTGGGAGTGATGGGCTGGGCCCTCCAGGTAGAGTAGGAACCACTGGGTGGCTGGGGAAATGACAGATGGGGCATGGGCTGGGGGTGTCTGAGCAGAAGGAAGGGGAGGCGCCTGGGGAGCCAGCTAAGGGGGAGCCCTGTCTGGGACCCAAATCTGGGGTTGAGGGATGGTCTTAGAGGCCCAATGTAGACGGGTCCCTCTAGAGTCAATTCAGTGTCCTAGGCCCTCTGGGAGTTAGAATGGGGGTGGGGCTGCCTCAAAGCCGCCATTGTGGCCCCCTCTCCCGCCTGACTGTCTGGGGCCTAAAATAGAGCAGAAGCTCAGAGGATCTCAGATCTCCCGTGAGAAGGGTTTCTGGCACAGCGTCTGGGGGGAGGGGTGTGAGTCACCACTGGGAACCCTTGAGTTCCCAAAGCCCAGATGCCCCACCCCTACCCCCAGGGACAGTGGAGCAGAGGTTGTCGCAGTCTCACCCCTGCTGTGGGGGATGGTCCTGGCCTTAGCTCTGCCAGGGAGGTGCTGGGTGACTGGCCCAAATCTGCCCCCTCAGGACCTGTTTCCCAGATGTACCAAAGAGTCAGGGACCTGGACTTCCCTTGTGAGGCTCCCGGATTCATGACAGGTGGTCCCAAGAGAGGCTCCCAGAGTCAGACAGGCATGGGATGAAGTCCTGGTGTCTTCCCTGTTGTCTGAGTGACCTTGGGCAAGTCTCCACTCAGCTTAGAGCCTGTTTCCTCATCTGTAAAATAGACATTGAAACCAAATCCTGTTCTCTCCCAGTTTCAGCCCCAAGGATCTTTCTTGACCGCTCCTGGGGCCTCTGTGCACGCCCCCCACATCCTCAGATGGCACACTCTGTGCTGCCGGGAATGCTGACGACAGTGACACCCCTTTTTTCGTGTCCTGCCTTTTACGCACCCGACCTCTGGCTCCCCACATCCTAGAGAGCAAAAGGTGGGGTATCATTTACAGCCCTCCCGGTGGGGAGCTCTCGGCTTCGGTCCCGGCCACGCCTGGAGAGAACGGGTCTTGGCTCCGGGACACCTACGAGGTGGCAGACCCTGCGCTAGGCTGGAGCTTGAGCCCTGGGGGAGGGGGTTAGGGATGCTCCTCGCTGCTGTGCAAACGGGAAACAGGCTCCAAGGCTCTGTGGGTCCTTGGCAGAAGGCTCAGCCCCGGGCCGGGGTTCCGGGCAGCGGTACTGAGAGGCGGCGGGCTGCGCGGGGCTGGGCTGCGCGGGGCTGGCGTGCCCTCTCGCGGCGGCCCTGCGCCACCAGGGCCACCCCAGGCCGCGCGCCCCGCCCCGGTTGCCATGGAGACCGCGCGTACACAGCTCCCCCTCCCCGACGGAGGTGCCGGGCCGCGGGCCGGGCGGGCCCATGACCAGCTGGGCCCCGGGGACGCTGGCCGTGGGCAGAGTGAAGGTCTTCAGCCGGCACCGCGGGGAGGTGAGGCCCGCTGGCTCTGCTCGGACCGGGACCGGCTCCGGGCGCAGAACGGGCCACAGGTTCCAAGCTCCGGTTCCGGGGGGGCTGAGAGCCCTGCCTGGCTGACCCGAGTTCTCTGGACTCGGGCCTTAGCGAGAACTCAGGGCTTAGGGGAGATCCTGACCTGCTAGTCCTGGGCTCCAGCTCTAGAATGGGCTCTGGGGCTCAGATCCGGTCCTAGCGAAGGTTCCAGCCTCAGGCTCAGGATTTAGAAGGTTCCAGAGCGAGCTGCAGGCTCCTGGCTCTGACTGCAGCGGTTCCTGCGTTCTAGGATCTGGCTGTAGGGTGAGACCTGAAGTCCCCATTCCAATGCCGGGCTTCTAGGGGCATGTTTAGGGCTGGCCCAGGTATCTGGGGTCAAGCTTGAGCAGGCAGTTGTTTCTTGTCCCAGGGGGAGACTGCTTTTGCCCTCTCATTCCAGGTCAACTCCTCTGCCTTCTCTCCCGACTGCCAGACACTGCTCACGGCCTCAGAGGATGGCTGTGTGTATGGCTGGAAGACCCAGAGTGGGCATCTGCTGTGGAGGCTGGGTGGCCACACAGGTGGGGCTCCCCGGCCTGGATGGGGAGACTGAGGCCCATGTTCCGGCATTTTACAGAGCCTACCAACAACGACCTCCGACGTTTGAGCTGAGCATCTGTGCAAGACAGCCCGGGCAGGGCTGGGGCAGCAGACAGGACTCATCCAGTCCCTGGGGCCTGACTCTTGCAGACCTGGCCTCAGATCCTACCACTTAAAAAAAAAAAGTCGTCTTTTAAAATATATTTACCATTTTAACAGTTTTTAAGTGTACAGTCGAGTGGTGTTACCTATGTTCACATGGTGCAGCTAATCTCCAGAACTTTTCATCTTACAAAACTGAAACTCTATGCCCATTAAACATCCCATTCCTCCCCTCACCTAATCCTGGCAACCCTCATTCCGCTGTCTCTATGAATTGGACTAAATACCTTGTGTAAGTGGGATCACACAATATTTCCATGACTGACTGACTTCTCAGCATGTCCTTAGGTTCATTATGCTTCCTTCACCCACTATCTTGACTGTGTTGTCACCTCTCTGAGCCTCTAATTCCTTCTTAGAATGGGAAGAGTTGCTACCCTGTAGGATAAGATAAGGCAAGCAAAGTGCCTAGCAACCAGTAAGTACTCAGTAGATACAACTATTACAATGAGACAAGGAAACATATGGTAATTACAGGGCAGGTTGATTAATGCTGTAACAGGGAAAATCCAGGGATCGGGGAGCTCAAAGGAGGCAATGAACCTAGGCTGGACTGTCAAGTTTTTTCTTGCCTGCATTTGATTGGGTATTGATTTTCCAAATGGGCAAATTGGGGTTGGGTGTTCCAGACTAGGGCATAAAAGCCCAGGAATTTCCAGGTGGTGAGGGTTAGAAGTGGACAGGGGAGGTAGGCTGCAAGGCTGGGGTTATTAGCAGGAGTCCGAAGGCAAGGGCTGGAGGTGGAGGACAGTGCCCTATCCCTAACCACAGCCACCCACCCCAGGCCCCGTGAAGTTCTGCCGCTTCTCCCCTGACGGCCGCCTCTTTGCCAGCACCTCCTGTGACTGCACCATCCGCCTGTGGGATGTAGCAGAAGCAAAGTGCCTGCAGGTCCTAAAGGGTGAGTGGGCGGGATGGGCCTGGGAGCCAACCAGCCAGGCCTGGGTTCCCTTTCGGAACTTTGCTGTCCTGTGCCACCTCGCAGGTCACCAGCGGAGTGTGGAGACAGTCAGCTTCAGCCCTGACTCGAAGCAGCTGGCGTCAGGTGGCTGGGACAAGCGGGTGATCCTCTGGGAGGTGCAGGTATGAGGCCTGGGATCCTGAGACACGCACCCTCCACACTGGCCCCAGAAAGGTCTTTCCCAGTGTTCCCCATCCCCCGTGTCCACAACTGGAACCCAAGATTCCCGTGCATCTGGCTGCAGCTAACTCCCAGCCTCCCTGCACATACCAGCCCTCATGCCCACGAGGTTCCCCCTGCCTGGACTACCCTCTCCTGTCAGACCTGGAAGCCCCTCAGACCCTGCATTAACTCACACTGACCAGGCAGCCTCGCAAGGGGTTCTGGGTCTGACCCATCTGAAGCCTAGCACCTGGCACCGCGAAGCCTCAGGACTGTCCTCCGAGGCTCAGGGCTCTCTCTCCTTCAGTCTGGCCAGATACTGCGCCACTTAGTTGGGCACCAAGACTCCATCCAGAGCAGCGACTTTGCGCCCAGCTCAGACTTTCTGGTGAGCCACCTGCCCTCTGCCCGGGCCCCACCTCAGTAGCCCTACCTGATGAGGAAACCTGGTGTCAACATCCCCTTTTCACCTGGGACGAAGCTGTTTTTATACCTCCAGACCTTGACTGGGTGACTTTGCTCATTTGAGCCTATCCCATTCTCTGTAAGATGGGGTTTCATGGGGTTTGCTGAAATGGCGCCTGCTTTCTGAGTCCAATCAGCCTAGGAACCAGGGTTGTGGGCTGGCCGGTCCAGGCTCAGGACTGCTGTTGGCAGGCCACTGGCTCCTGGGACTCCACCATTCGCATCTGGGACCTTCGGGCAAGGACCCCAGAGATGATCTACCGGGAACTGGAGGGTCACAGTGGCAACATCAGCTGTCTATGCTACTCAGCTTCTGGCCTCCTGGTGAGCTAGGCTGCCCTGGGTTCTAGGCTGGCCCTTTGCTGGCTGTAAGAACCTTAGAGGTCATGGGCCATTCTGGGGCCCAGTGAGCATGCAGGCCCCAAACCCTCAGGCTGACGAGCTGTCCGCTGTTCAGGCATCTGGCTCCTGGGACAAGACCATCCACATCTGGAAGCCCTCAACCAGAAGCCTGCTTGTCCAGCTCAAGGGCCACACCACGTGGGTGAAGAGCATAGCTTTCTCCCCCAATGGGTTGCAGCTGGCCAGCGCTGGCTACTCTCACATGGTAACCACACCTCACCAAGCCTCTCCTCCTGCAAACTGCTACCCTCACGGCCTCCCACCCAGAGCCCTCAGACTCTGTCCAGACAGGTCCCTATTTGCCCTAAACAGGAGGGTGTCAAGGGCAGGACCCAGATGTCAGCCACTTCTGCAACTAGAGCATGGCACTAAGGTCTATGTTGGCCCAAATGTTAGTGACATTTCTATGACTCAAACAGCTTCAGGGGAAAGTGTATTACACTGATTTTTACATTAAGTTTCATGTTGAGCATTATTAAATATACTTCACAGACAACGAAACACAGACCAAGAGGTTAAGATGTTGGTTAGGGCTCACCCCAGGGGTGATTTCAAAAATACTTTGGTGAGGCTCTCTACACCTTTCTGCTTGTTTCTCTTTGCAGGTCAAAGTCTGGGACTGCAACACAGGAAAGTGCATTGAAACCCTGACGGTAAGGCCTGTGGCAGTAGCACCCAAGGGCACAGCACGAGGCTTGCCAGGGAGCTGGGGACAGGCAGGACTCGTATCCTCAGAGCCCATGATATGTTTTTGGCAGGGAGTCCTGGATGTGGCCCACGCCTGTGTCTTCACCCCAGATGGAAAACTTTTAGTGTCTGGAGCTGCTGATTAGGCGAGATGCCAAGTTCACCACTTGATCAAATCACCTGGAGACTCTCAAAGACAACGCTACCATACCTGCCTCTCCCTGCCAGAGCATGTGGACTTGGCAGAATGAACTCGAGAAAGGAGAGTCAGGGCAAATCCATGCCACAGGCCCAAAGTAACCATAACAGAGCACCCAAGTATTCCCTGAAGCCACAACTGTCACAGCCCCACACCAGGGCAGCCAACGGCTTGCTGGCAGGCCTGCCAAAATCCATCAGCCACCGGTAACCACAACTAGGGCCACACCAGCCCATGGTTAGTTGAAACACCTGGAAACTCAAAGCAACTCAGCCAGTGTGTGCTTTATTGTCGCCGAGATGCTCAGGCCTTGACTGCATATTTCCGCAGTGGGTACAGCCGTTCCTTCCGCTGCTGCTTCTTGGTCTTTAGGTTCTCTTCGTGCTTGTTGAGGCGGCGGCGCATGGCACGTGTTTTCTTGGGCCGCAGATCGAGAGGCTTGTACTTCTTACCCTGGGTGATGGAGAGCAGGGGGAATCTGAGGACCAGGATTTAGGCGTTTCTGCAATAGCTACAGCCGCCCCGGCACTGGAGCTAAGCTGTTGAGAGGGCACTGGGAAATGCTGGGAAGTGACTGATGGAGGTGCAAGGCTTGACTGGGGAGGGTAGTTTGTAGACATATGTATAAGGAGCTGTGTGACACCCAGACCAGCAGGGGACTATCAATATGGAACTAGGGACAGATTGCGATGTAAGCAGGCCATATACCTTGCTCACTATTTCATATAATTTCCTCAAATTCAAAGGTGTAGGGAGAGATCATCCCCATTTTTTAAAAAGTCTGTTAAATTACTGGGCTGAAAAGCAAGTAAACTTGTCTAAATCTCAGCAAAGCAGTGCCAGAACTGGGGTTTGCACCCAACTGAACCAACTTCTTACTCAGTGCTCTTTTCACCTGTCTGATTCCTTGCCATGGAGTCAACACCACACCCAACCCAGTCAAGACCACATGGCACCAACCAAGTCCTGGGCGTCGCCACTGTTATCTTGGTGTAAATTATGTAAGCTGGGGCAGGTGTGCGCTTAACCTGGTGCTTGATAAATCAGGAGGGTCTGCCAGATCCCTGTGGTGTTCCCTGTGACAATGTCCCCATTTAACATGAGCCCCTGAGCTTGGCCAAAGCCATTCTGCCCAGAGGCTAAGCCGCCTTCTCTGCCTTGGCATCCTCCGGCTACTCCTGCTCCCAGACCTGTAATAGGGCCATCATCTCTCTGCCCCTGGCTCCCATTCAGCCCTGCCCCACTTGCTCCCGATGAGCAGGTGTAGACTAAGGCAGCTCTCATGGTCTCTCCTGTGTTCTACAAAGGTCCCCTGGGACCTCTTTAGCTTGAGGCCCTGTGCTGGGTGCTGGCTTGGCAACAAGTCAGACCTAGGTCCTGTTCAAGGAGCTCCCAGCCCAGTGGAGAAGACTGAACAGACAATAAGTGGCTCATCAGTGGGGACGATTCACCTAGTTAACTGGCAACAGCCTTGAAAGCAAACAATGCAGATGCAAACTAAAAGGGGGAGAAAAGAGTGCATAGGAGTCCTGAACGATGACAGCTCAGGCTCTTTCTGGGAATTACCAACAGCCTGGGGGTAGGCACAGGGCAGGCACATGTGAGGTAAATGGGGTTCAGGTCGTGAACAGCCTTGGGGCAGAAAACTGCAGAAAGCAGCTGGTGAGGGCAAGCTCTGTAGGAAATTTGGAAGCACAGAAGTCTCTGTCTATCCACATCTCACACATTGGGTGTCACAGATCAGGACCTTGTCTATTTCAAACTTACTAAGTCCCTAGAGCCCTGCTATCTAAGAGAGTGGCTGCTAGGCTCATGTACTGTTTACATTAAACATTCAGTCCTCAGTCACCATAGCCACACTGAGTGCTCAACAGGCACATGTGACCAGAGGTGACTGTACTGGACAGAGCACGTCCAGAAGACGCCTATAACTGTAGAAAAACTATTGGATGCAGTGACAGCAGAGACTTCACCTCCACCTCCCTGAATGGTGTCTGGTATGGGTGCACTCAATGGGTGGTTACAAAAACAATGCTTCCAGGCCCCCACCTGTCTGGTCCCCTTGGAGCCTGATGAAAACTTCAGGCCCAATCCTCAGAAAAACATTCCCAAATGAGCACACATCTGGGGTAGCAATATACCCCCCAACGTCTCACATATTAGTGTCCCCTGAGAAGGTAGCCCAGACACACCATGACGGCCTTTTTTTCAGGAAAACACAAAAACAAACAAACAAAAAAAACCCCAAACAACAAAAAAACAAAAAACAAAACAAAACAAAAACATCAAACCCTCCAGTTATTCAAACACTAATTTGGGAGTTGAAGTTATTTCATAGGATACAATTAGAGACCTTGATCAGTTGATTTTAATTAAGAGAATATCATGGCTAATCAGAATGGGCCTGAAAAAAATCAATCAAAAGGCACTAAAGGATGGCTGGGGCTTCCCCTAAGTAATCCCATGGCAGGACAGTAGCTTCAACCTGTCACGACTTCCACCCATCCACGATCTTCTCTTCCAGACAGCCTGAGTTTGAACTTATTAGCCAGGCCCCACAATCACATAACCCAACTCCCTATAATAAAACAAACGCACATATACATGTACGGTCTCCTACTGGTTCGGTGTCACTGCCTGAACCCTGATAAGACTACTTTAGGGATGGGACCCCCCCCCCCAAAAAAAAGGTTGTCAAAATTCTAGGCTGAGGGGTCAGACACCTGTGGGAATCTTCCATGAGTACTCAATCCACAGTTCCCAAAGACATGGCTTGGAGCCTAGGCCAAATTGCTCCATGAACTGTAGGTGGCCCTAAACAGCTTACCCTCTCTGAGCTTTGGGCTCCTCACCCAAAATACAAGAATGTCAGGTGCTCTGCAATGACTAACATAGTGCTAATAAGGCAAATGCTTAACAGTCAGTCCTCGTGGACTGTCCAAATGCACTCAGCTGGTCAGGCTGCATCCAAAACCCAAGTTTCCAGCCAGACTCCCACCATAACGTTTTCTTAACTGTGACCCTGAGGAAATAAAGTCTGGAGGCCACATGCTAGTGCAAGATGCTGGAAAGAAGACGAACCCACCTACAATTTGGGAAGGTTCTGGATAGCCCAACTACACCTGGGCAAAGCCCTGGTCCACACTGCCCAGAAGAACCTCTTCATACTGACCCCCTTGCTGAGAGGGCTTAAACTTTGCTCCCTGCAGCCAAGCACCGGCCCCATACACCCCTACTCACCTTGTAGAATTTCCTGAGGTTCTCTTTCTGAGTCTGGTTAATGACGGTGAGAACACGGGCAATGGATTTGCGAACAACTCGGCTACAAAAACAGAAGATATCAGTGAAGATGGTGAAGACACATGGTGTCCCCTAAAGCACCTCACCCAGGGCCTGAGCCGGATCTCACATGAAGGGGCATTCCCCACCAGCTCACCACACTCACCCAGGAAGCACCTAACCCAGGCCGGGAGGAAGGCTCTGGGGGTGAGGCCTGAGACACTACTGGAGATTGGCATCCCAGGAGCGGGAATGGGAAGGGCTGAGTGTCCACTGAGGAGGCTTAATGAGGAGTGGTGGAGGGCAGACTGGGGAAGACCTTCCATGCCAGGGGCATGAAATCGACCTAATCAACGCCTATCTGAAAGAGCTGAACGGAAGGAATCATGACACAAGCTGGGGAAGCAGGGTCATTTTAAGGAGTAACAACAGGGGCCACCTGGGAAGAAGTACTATGGGGGCAAGGGAGCCTAAAGCTAGGAACCAGCTGGGGATAGATAAACCTATGTCATGTTGACTACGAAGAGGCTCACTTAGTAAATAGCTGGTACACCTGATTTTGAGGATTCAGCTTAAAACGTGCTTATTGTTCCCAAACTCATTTGATCACCTCTCACCACGGTAGGAAGGCTGGGGGCCCATTTCAGAGAAGAGGAAAAGGAACTGGCTGGTGAGCCAACCTGCTCATAAGGCAGGATGTGGCAGAAGTGGAATCTGTGTCCGGATGGACAGACTCCATTTATCGAGGGTAAAAAAAATCAAATGGCTGATGCGAGGTGAAAAGAACAAGGTCCAGTTAAAGCGTTTGAAGGCAGCATTAAAATGCGTCTTCAGGGACACCCAGTTCTTTCTCCGGCCTAATAAGCTTAACAAGAGCACTCCGGGGAGGAAAAAAAGTACCATGCGGTTATAGGCAGAGGTTCTCCCACGTGTCTGGGGCGTGAGCAGGTGAGCCTGGACAGGCCGGTCAGGGGTGACATTCCGACCCACAGATGCACTGAATGAATGAGCACTTAAACGGACACCTTCCCAAGGCAACTTCAAAAATCCACAAATGCCCCGGATGCACACAAAACCCCGCCCCCCCATCAGAGGGCCGGGGTCTGGGGTACCCTCGCTTACATTTTGGAGAGCTTGGAAGCCGCGCCTCCTGTCACTTTGGCGACGCGCAGCTGGGACAGCTCCACCTTCAGGTCGTCCAGCTGTTTCAGCAGCTCCTCCTTCTTCTTGCCACGAAGGTCTCGGGCCTTAATCTTGGCCTGGGAGTTAAGAAAGGATCGGGGTCAAACGCCCGGCGGCGCCGTCCCCCTTCCGCGGCTCACCGAGGCCTCCTCCACCACCAGCCCCAGGAGGGCGCGCGCCTCGCAATGGGGCCGGAGCGTGCCCCCCCACCCCCAAACCCCAGGCCTGCCACGAGGCCGGGCCGCTACCCCGATTCCGCAGACGGAGAGACCCAGGCCCCCGCAGGGCGCGCGCGCCCTTCTCTCCTAGGACGGAGGCTGATTATGGGGGGGCTAAGCCATTCAGTATGGCGCCCCCGCGGTCCGGCTGGTAGCTGGGACCCCAGAGTTAACCCCGCGCTCTCCGCCGCAGCCCCCGAACCCCACAGGGCGCGGATGATGCCCGATTCCCAAGCCCTCACCATAGCTGCTGCCAGAAGCGCCCTCCGCGTCCGCCGCCTGCTGGGAGAGAAAGAGGAAGGGGCGGGGCTGACCCCTATAACTACTGCCGGGTCAAGGCGGACGCGGCCAATAGCGCCGCAACGGGGCGCTATTCTCGGGGCCCTTCCGCCCCGATCCCCCGCCCCTCCAAGCGCAGGGAGGAGTGAGTGGTACCTCTCGCTCCGCCCCGCCCTGAGGTTCCCGCGCCTTCCTCCTCCAGCCTCGGAGGTTACTTATCTCTGCGTCACGCCTTGAGCTCCGCAGTTGGGGAAACCGAGGCCCGGGGTGAGGGGCAGTTTACCCGAGAGCGCATGGCGAGGACTCCAATTCGCTCACTCATTTATGTGTTCATTCATTCAATCTTTCATTCATTCCGTTCATCTCTGCAGGTCGCCCAGTTCGCGCTCCTCTGAGCTGGGTGCCCCGAGTTCTGGGGGTGGAGGGGATGAAGATTGAGGATGTTCAAAGATGAATGAACACGGCACCGGCCTTGGAGGAATTTAAAAGTCCGAGGCGGGCGGGCAGGGCCTAGGCCAGGCACCTATAATCCAACTCCATAAATATTCTCGTGGAGGCAGCCTGTGGCAGAGGAAGGAGCATTCGAGGTCTTTTTTTTAAGTGAGCCTGACCCGGTTTCAGATTCTGGTTCTCTTGCCTGATGCTAGCCCAGACTCGGCAAGAGCCTTCCCTTCTTTCAGTCTCCTTTTTCTCATCTGTGAAATGGGATATTTATGCGAATTAGGAAGATAACACGGAAAACTGATATCACAAGATCCGTTACTAACAGTAGCTCAAAATATCATGGTATTTACGTTCCCGGTGGAATGAACATTTGAGTTGGGCCCCGAAAGTTGAAGGGGGATTCACAAAGCAGGGAGGGTGCTCAGGCTTTTTGGCTGGGCAGTTTCGTTGTTGCAACAACCAGAAAGAATCAGTGTTCGTGTCACTCCATTGCCATTAACAAAGACACACCAACAACACCTCTTAGAGCTGTACTTAATGCCAGGTTTCCCCCTTGCTGTTGTCAGATGTCACCTCTAGGAAGCCTTCTCCCATCCCCTCTGGGTTTGTTAATGGACCTTGGCCTTGGAATAAATTGGGACACAACACGCTGTCCTCGCACTTTCTGTGCAATCCTCTCTTTAACCTCAAACATACTGAATTAAAATGGTTAATGTGTTGTCTCCACAGCCAGCCTGGAAGTTCTCTGGGTGCAGAACCAAGGCTGACACCTGATTTGATTTCTCTAGTCTCTAGGCCCAGCATGTGGATGCTTGTTAGATTAATGAGTGAGCCTTGCCCCAATCCAGTGAGAAACTTTCAGGAAGTAGGGGTATATGGGGAAGAGAGGGCAGAGGGCAATCTTGCCATGGATTAATCTTAAATGGATGTCAAAGTGCACAGGGGCTTTGCTGTCACAACTCTCAAATGCTTATAATTCTATTAGAACTAATGATTATGTACATCTTTTCTGGATGTGGAGTCATCTATGATGCCCCTGTTCCTCTTACATGCCACATCCAATCCACAACCTAATTCTGTAACCTCTACCTTCAAAATATATCTGATTTCTTCCTGCCACTCGTGTTGGCACATTCCTGGCCTGAGCTACCATTGCCTGTCACTGAACCATTTTTGTCATCTCTTAAATCATCTACTTTGCCTCTTGCTCCCATGTGTTCTAAATACAGCTGCTAGAGGGACCCTTTCCATACTTAAGTCACATCATGTCACTGCTTTGTCCAGAATTTCCAGGGCTGTCCCATCTGAGTTAAGACCACATCTTTGCCTCAGCCTACAAAGCCTTGCAGCATTGCTTCCATTTCCATCTCATCTCGTTCTCCTGCTCCACTATGGCCTTGCTGTTTCTGGAATCCTCCAAGTCTGCCCTGCCTCTGGGCCTTTGACTCCCTCCTTCACTTTCTTCAGGTCCCTGATCCGTGTCACCTTCTCAGGGACACCTCTCTTTAGTACTCTCAGCACAGTCATCCCTGACATCATATAGTCCAGAGTTTTTAAATTAATCTCCCTGACCAGACTGGAGTTCCAATATTATAACCAGGGACATTATTTCATTCAGTTTATTTACAGGCTATTTCTTTACTTGTAAAATGGGCATATCCAGTTTAAAGTTCCCCTTGACCAAGATGACCTGGGGGAAATGAATTTCTGCTTGTCTTGTGACCTGCTTGGGTCAAAGTTTTCTTCAAACATATGATGCTGAAAGGCAGGTGAACTTTGCCTGTTTCTAGGACCCCTGAGACTTTTATTCAGTGCCCATTTCCACTGCAGGACTCTATCTTTAGCACCTGTGATTAGGCAGCATCATAGTCTGGCAAATTTTTTGATTGCAGACACAGTTCAATGAGAAATATTCAAAACAATAGAAACGAGTCACATTTCATTGACTTATTTAAAAAAAAAGAGTACTATTATATGAAAACGAAGACCTAATTTAGGCTAAGGTGAAGGACCATTAACGGAACCCCTCAAGCAACACCTGCCCAGTCTCCTAATCCCGGCACCAGAGTCGTCCTTTACTCTGCCCTACCTCTTCCCACCCCCATCTTGGATGCTGGGCTTCCTACTGGGATATATCTCTCCAGGCAGGCTTGTCTTCCCAGCCCCCCAGGACCTCACCCTTCCAGGATGGTGGCCCCAGGGTCATCTCCATCTCCTTCTGCCTCCCCTCACCCCACAGGCGCGGAGCCACCGCACCCTCAAGCCCAGAGGTCTTCACCGTCAGCACCCTAGATACACTTCGAACGTTTCAAACTTTCCTGATCCATTAACAACGAGGTCACTGTGCACCAGGCAGAGGCCACCTCCTCCGAGCTCAGTGTGGTGCCGTTCAAGGCTCCTAAAACCTGAGACTCGGGCTCCTCCCCCACCCCAGCACGCCCCGGGGCATACGGACTCTCCTACTCAACCCTCAGGGCTCAGCTCGAAAGTTTCTTCTCCAACAAAGCCTGCCCGGCATTCGACAGACACGAGCCGGGCGCCTTCCCCGGGGGCCTCGTGCCTCCTCAGTGCGGGCAGTGATGACCCCCGGAGTCCGCGGCTGTGCCAGCGCCGGCCCCTTCAGGGCCAGGGGCCCCTTGAATGCAGAACGGAGGCCGAAGGACGAGCGCAGCAATGGCGTGCACGACGTCGGGCCTCTCGGGGTCTGGGCGCCCGATCCTGAGACGGAACGACTGAGGTGCCGCGGAGGCGGGAGCCTGCCGGGGGGCAGTCGGAGGGGACCACCAAGCACGTTCCCCACTGATTTTAGCGGGGCCGCCGCCAGGCTCCGCCCCCACGCGCCGGCACTTCCGGTTCCGGCGTGGGCCGGAAGTGGGCGGGCAGCGGCGGCGGCGCGCGGAGGAGGTGGAGGCGGTGCCGGGCGGCCGCTTCCCGCCCCCGAGCGCGAGCCGGTTCCGAGCGGAGCGGAGGTCGGAGCCGGAGCCGGAGCCGAGGCGGCTGAGCGGGCGCCGAGCCCCCGCCATGGCCCGGAACACGCTGTCCTCGCGCTTCCGTCGGGTGGACATCGACGAGTTCGACGAGAACAAATTCGTGGACGAGCAGGAGGAGGCGGCGGCGGCGGCGGGCGAGCCAGGCCCGGACCCCGGCGAGGTGGACGGGCTCCTGCGGCAATATCCTTCCCGTGCGCGGCGGCCCGGCCCCCCTCTGGCTCGGCCGCCCCACTTCCCCGAGGCCGAGCCCCCCGCTTGCCTAACCCCGGGCCCTCGCTGGTCGGTCTCCCAGCTCCCCTCTGCTCCGGCTCCCCTCGGGCTGGGCTTCCTCGGCACGAATGTCCGCCGCTTCCCTTCGATCCGGCCTCCTCACTCCTCCGGTCCCTGGCCCCGGCTCTCGGAGCCGCGGCAGCGCGGCCCCGCGCGGCCCCTGGACCTCGGTGGAGCGGCCCTCGCCGGCCCCGGGATCCTGCCGGAGGCCGCTCATTCCTCTGCGAGGCCTCTCCTCCTCTCCTCCCCGTGCCTCCCCAATCCCTCCGGCTGCCTGTTCCTTGGACATCGCATCGCTCCATCCCGCCTTGCAGGAAATGGGGTCATCTTCGGGCATGACCCGCGCGGGAGGGGCCGAGGTGAGCCACCACTGAGTAATTGAGCGGCCCGCGGCGGCTCCTGGGCAGATCTTCTCGGGTCCCGGGCTCGGTTGCAGCACCGCACAAAAATAGGTGGGCAGATGGCAGTGGGGAAGAAAGGACACAAGGGGGAGCGAAGGCCGAAGTCCTTAATGCATCCCTGATGGTGCACCTCCCACCCCAGAATCCGTCTGACCCTGTAGCTTAATGCCACTCTTTCTCACCTGTTCTGTTTCCTACCACCAACACCTTGGGCTTTGGACCCTGATGGTCTAAGCCACATTCAACAAGTACGTTTTGGCTCCCTTCCCCCAAATAACCTTGTGCAGGAGGCAGTGGGAAAAACTAGTAGTTCAGAGCTAAGAAAAAACCAGAGAGCCAAAAGTGAAATGTAAAAGTAGAGCCCCACGACTGGAGATGACTATTTTTGTGGCCACGGAAAACAAGCGTTCAGAAAAACCATTAAAAATAGAGGTGGCTGTCACAGCCTGCTTGGTCCCTTAGCAGTTTGAACACAGGAAACTGACTTTTTCTCACAGGAAGGATTTTTCTTATTCAAATGGTCTTACAGGAAGTGCCCACACCTCCCCCACACTTGTCAAGGCCAGAGTCTTATGCTGTATATAAATCAGGTTCTGGGTCTTTAGTCTTTAATCAGTTGACTCAGCTTGGGAAGGCAGGCCCATAGACCGCTTTTGGAAGGAGTCCTGCAGTGTTCAGTGTGTCTTTAAAACCTTCAGCCTTTATTTAGAGAGGAATGTTTTTTCTAAGGTGTATTTAAATACGTGTACAAACTTGTATTTCCTGCCCCATCAGGGATCACCTTGCTTACCCCATTGGTGAACTGGCAGCATGAGAAGGACCCCCATGAGGGAAGGCTGATTCTTCTATCTGGTGCAGGACCTCACTCATGGGCAGGTGGTGCCAGGAGGGCTCCAAGGTTAGGCCTGTGGCTCAGGACCATCCACAGATGGGGAGAACAAGGTCTGGTTATCTGCTGTTCTGGTGTTGCAGGGACTTATTGAAGGTCATCTCTTGTATGACCCTGACTAGTGATAGGTTCTTCGAGGCTGCTTGGAGGCCTAGGCTTAGCACATCCAGGGGATGGTATTTTCTTCACTAATTACAATATCAGAAACCTCGTTACCATGGAGAATGTACCTCTTGGGATTAGGGAAAGGGAGGTTAGTGGATGAGAACTGAAATCCTAGCAAATGCAGGGCCTGGGAAGGAACTAATGTTTACTGAGGGCTTACCATATGCCAGATGTTGGACTTATATTAGATCATTGAATTTAAGTTGAACAGGCTTCTAGGAATCTTAGGATAGAAGTGAGGGAGTAGGGATAGGGGTTGATTGCAGTAGGCAGATAGAGGTGGGATGCCTGTACTGTGTATGGAAGCAAGTCATGGGAAATAACACATGAAATAAGGGCACGGACTGTTCATCCACACAGACCCAATATATCATGCCATAGCTGTGTGACCTTCAGGAGGTCACATACCCTCTGAAGATCAGCATCCTTCTCTGTTAAAAGAAGGAGAACCATGCTGGCCTTATTATAGGTTCCATGAGGGCATTGCTGGACAGTGGCCCAGAAGGCTTCAGCACAGCGCTGGGCACAGAGCATGTGTTGTGGACATGCCGCATTGGTCAGTGGGTGGAGTGCAGTAAGGGATTGTAAAAAGAGCTTGGCTTTGGATTCAGGCATCTTGGGTTTGAAGGCCTCCTGGACAGCTTAGCTTTTTGACCTTGGGCAGGTCTCTTCCCTTCTCTGAGCCTCAAATTCATTGTCTTTAAAATGAGAAATATGATTCTTGCCACAAAGAGTTGTTAGCAGTAATGAAATGACATATGAAAGCACTTGGTACAGGATCTGAGACCTTGTAGGGATTTTAAAGTTATATTCCTTTTTTTCCCTCTGAAGCACTTTCTGGTCCTCTGAAGCAGGGATCTGTTCAGTGCAGTGGTTTTGAGTGATTTTTCACTTTCCTCCCCCTGAGGGAATTTGGCAGTGTTTGGAGATATTTTGATTGTCACGTCTTGAGGGGTGCTACTGGAACCTAGCGGGTAGAGCTAGAGATGTTTCTAAATATTGTATGATGCATAAAACAGACCCCACATCGATCATCTGGTCTAAAATGGCAGTAGTTCCATGGTTGAAAAACCCTGATCTAGAGGAAGCTAGGAGTTGGGCAGAGTTCCCCAGTCTCACCACCTGATCTCTGGAAGAGCTTGAAGCCAGCTGAGTGTGGAGGCCGGCTTGGGAACTAGAATGCTTTCCCAGCTCCCCAGATCTCCCCAGCTCCTGACGGCCCTTTACCCATCAATACAGCGAATGCTTGGTAGACTCGTACTACGGAGAGGTGACCCTAAAGCAGTGATTCTTTCTGCCCCCATGGACTAGTTATCCTACCCACCTTCTGAGTGATTTTGTTTGTCAACCATACTGGATAGTGTAGAGCACCAGCCTGTAATTTCTTTTTTAAGCCTCTGGGACTCTATTGCTCTGGGACACCAAATTAGAAAAGAATTCTGAGGTAGAAGTTATCAGTGGCTGATATCAGGCTGGCCCTTGCCTGGCAGGGGGAAGAGGAATTCCAAAGCTGATAGAGATAGGGAGTGGGCTGCCTCTCAAATGTGGAAGGTGGATCAGAACTTAGCAGGGGCTTGGAAGGTGGCAGGAGTGGCTTCTGTGTGGGCCCAGTTCAGTCAAGATGGAGCCCACACTAGGGAAGACAGGGCTCGGCTTTGTTTCACACGTGGGTATCGCCGCAGGAACAGGAGTAGAGGCCTTCTTGGGCAGAAGCCATTCCTTGTTCTATTTTTGAAGCTTTTTGGCTGAAGCCAGTATTTCAGATGAGGAAATGAAAGTCAGCTGATGTAATTCAGTTTAAAATAGGTGTCACCTTTGGGGACCTAACCCACATTGTAATTTTATTTTGAGTATTGGGTGTTCAGAACTCAGCAAGGAATATGTCAGGATTGCAACTGAGGTTTGGAGGATGAGGGAGGATTGGCTCATTTATTGGCAAAGCTCTTTCTGATGAATAAATCTCGCTCCTGGTAGCTGTTGGGACTTTGCTGGCCTGGGTAGGTAGGCCTTGGAAGGTAAAAGTTAGACTTCGGTTTGTGCCTTTGTTCTTCCCTTTGGTGAATGGCAAGATGGGAATGATAACCGCATGGTTGCTGTGAGGATCCAGCAGGGGGGATACGCTGTCCCCTGCCGAGCAGGTGCACGTGCAGTCAGTCAGATTTTGCTGTAAGTTAGCCTGTGAGGGCAGTTGCTTAGCTACCTTCAGGGACAGAGGGAGGAAGCGTCCAGACTTGCTTTGAGGGGGGTGGTTTAGGGGGTGGTAGAAGGAGAAGCATGCAGAGTTGGCAGAGGTGCCCTCCACCCTCTTTGCGTCCCAGAAAAGCTATAGGCCACCCTCTATAAACAGGCTTTACCCACCTGGAAGCCACAGTGGGAGGTGGGTAGCTGTGAATAAGATGCCATTTGACTCTGCTCTTGAGCTGTCTTTGAGATGAGTTCATTAATAAAAGCATGGACGTGTTTGAGCCTAGCCATCCTTAACTGGTGGTGATGCACAGGGGACATGCTTCGGGCATTTCACGCAGCCTTGAGGAACTCTCCTGTCAACACCAAGAATCAAGCTGTGAAGGTAAAGAGAGTCACACTGCGCCTCTGTTGGGTGTGTTGGGACCAGGGCTGTGCTTGTCCAGGTCTCCAGCCGTGCGTGAGCTCCCTAGGGCTCCAGACAGCGTCTGTGTCATCTCTGCATCAGTGAGTATCTGCCAGCGGAGTGAGTTGGCACTGGGCAGCGCTTCCACAGAATCCTCCTGGCGCTCCTGACATCAAAGCTGTCAGTGTTTATTTTAAAAGCTCCCCAGAGAAACGATCACTCCTCCCCTGGGCCTTATGGGGTGAGAAGTCAGCCCAACCCTTGCCGATTAGCAAAACTATAAATTAGCTTGCCATGTGGCACTTAGCAGAGTTATGCTTTTCTACGCTATTGAACAGGCTTTATTTGCATGAGGATTTTCACTGCTTTTAGGATTTCCTGACTTTAAAAAACGAGGTGAGAAGAGAGAGATTCTGCTTACTGCATCACTGAGGCTAACATTTCATCACTGAGCCTACAATTTGGTCCAGGGAAAGGGGTCTCTCTGAAGCTAGGATTTTTCCATCTTGTGACAACATCTTGATGTAATCAGCAGACCTCACTGGTCTGAGAGGAAATGGCACCTCTCGCTGGGGGTGAATGCAGAGAGAAGCTGCAGCCAGATAAACCTGTTCTTTAAAAAAATGGATCTCCACTAATCATTATGCTGTACACCTGAAACTAATATAAAATATTGAATTTCAACTCTAATTAAAAAATAGTTTAAAAATGGACCTCCATAGCTGTGATCCTGTGGTGTCTTGGCCTTGCTGGTGTGGTCATAAAAACGTAGTGATGCTTCTCTTCAGTAAACCAGTCATTTCCCCCCAAGTAGTGGGACAACTTATTTGCATAAATAAGGGACACTTTGTAATTTAAATCAATAAGAGAATTTCTGCCCCCTTATTATTTTAACCGTCTCAGACACATTAGAAGTTGTACTGTGTTTCTAGTGAGTTCTGACCACTTGGTTTGGTGTGTCTAGCCTGCGGTGGGAGATGTGGATGTGCCTGGGCTGTGGCTCCGGGCCTCACTCCCTTTCTCTTTCCTCTGTAGGAACGAGCCCAGGGCGTGGTGCTGAAAGTGCTTACAAATTTTAAGAGCAGCGAAATTGAGCAGGCTGTGCAGTCACTGGACAGAAATGGCATTGACTTGCTAATGAAGTACATTTATAAAGGGTTTGAGAAGCCCACAGAAAATAGCAGCGCAGTGTTACTCCAGTGGCACGAAAAGGTATGTGAACACGTTGGCCATGTAGGCAGCTGACGCACCCCAACTCCCAGGTTCAAATCAGCAGGCCAGTTTCCAGAACAAAAGGACAGTCCGATAGGTATATGAGAACAGATTGTCCCATGCCTGAAGCCACCTGGGACATCTGATCACCTACCTCTGCCATGGAAGCACCCGGTAGGGGTCCATTGTTTCTGGTGATCACCGCTGCTTTAGCTGCTGATTTATGCCCTGCAGGTCATGGGGGCAGGTACCTTGGCAGGATACTGTGGATGGGGAGTCGCAGACGGGAGGCAGGTAGACATGTTGGTGGCCCAGGCTTCATAATACTTTGCATTGGTGGAGTTGGTGGTTGGGAGGGTCTTGGGAATGCAGGCCAAGCCTTCCAGCTAGCCCTAAGGGCTTCCTGCTCAGGCCTCAGCCTCACCAGGCCAGAGTGGGCAACGGCAGAAACCTTGACAGTCACTTGAAAGGGTCTTCATCCACCTGAAGCAGAAAGAGCTGTGCCTGTCTGTCCTTTGCTTGGGTTGGTACAAGAGCAAAGCCTTTCATCAAGCCTGTGTCCCCTTGCCCTGTTGAACTATGGGAAGGAAGCACACCCACCATCACAGGTCAGGCTGTCACCAACATAACGTCCTTCCCAAAAGGCCCCATTGATTCTAAGGGAGTGGTCCTCTGACTGAGACGGCTCACTGAGTGGTGCTGGGCTGGGGCTGTGGCCTTTGGTCCCGATGGTGGGTGTCCTCTGCCTGCTAGGCTGGAAGGTGAGCTCTTGGGCTTAGTAGATGGGGATGGTAGAGACTAAGCACTTGGGACCCTTTTAGGCAGCTTGGTGCTCATCCCTGGTGGCATTTCTAATGAGGGCTCAGGGAGGCTGCTGTGATGACCTAGTGTCTTAAGTGCCTGGGGCAGTGCAGCAGGCTGGAAACAGGGCTTGTCAAAAGGGGAATTGGGGTTGGGGGGGCTCTGCTGTGTGTGCTCGGTAATTGTTAAGCCCAGTTCCACTGCCTGAAGAACTAGCAATTCCTGGACCTTTGGCCCCAGGACAGGGCTTCGTCCCTAGAATGTGAGCTCTGTTGTCTTCTGACTGCCTGTGCTTTTGCAGTAACCCTTTTTCAGAGGGTCTGTGACATGGTGGGACCTAGGTCAGCAAATGCATGGTCCCACTTCCCCTGGCAAGCCAGCTGAGGCTCCCTAGATGGGTCTCATTGGGTCTCCGTTGACATGTTTCCTCTTCCTGCCCTACAGGCGTTGGCAGTAGGAGGACTAGGCTCCATTATAAGAGTTCTTACAGCAAGAAAGACTGTTTAAAAAAAAAAAAAGACTCATGTTACCTTGAGAAGAATTTTGGATGCACAGGCTGGTGAAGAAGGGATTGACAATGGACCATCTTCCTAGGAACTCCCAACTGTTTCAGGACATGCATCCGCTGAAGTGTGTATTTTACTTTCAAGGTGGAGGGAGAAATTGTCTTACTGTTTCCTAAATCCTCTGCAGGATCTGATAAGTCTATGCCTTTGTCTACAAGTAATGCAGAACTGACATTGTGACTGTCTACCAGAGTGGCTGGCCAGGGATGGTCAAGTGTACCTGTGTGCACTGCCTGTTTAAAATGGGGGAGGGATGATTTGGGCAGGTGCAGATCCAAGGGCTGTGAAAGGGAGCGCTTGGCTTGTTTTTGAAGTGGAAAACCCTGAGGGTTTGTACAGACATCCCATCCTCCCAGAGAAGGCGGGCTCTCGGGTCATTGTAAAGTGCCTGCTGCATCAATAAAGCTCTTGGCTTATTAGTATATACTTTGCGGTGTGTTTCATATATGTTAAAAAAAAAAAAAAGAATAATGTGGGTTTGACTGTTCTGGAAATTCAATGTGGAAACTCCATGTGGAGGGGGCAGATGTGCATCCCCGTTCAGCCATCCCCAGGGAGCGAGCATGGCAATCAGCCCTCGTCACAGCAGTACCTCAGGCCTGGGCTACAGTGCTACCGGCTGCTATGGAGAGATGTTTTGCTGAATACGTATTTATTGTTTTTATTTCTTTGATTTGTATGTAATTTTGGAGCTTATTTAATTTAATAAAGTGCCAAACATTCAATAATTGACCTAGGCTTTAAAAGTCTTCAGTTTGTGTGACTGTACTTGGAGTCTTCTGAAAATAGGCCTCAGACAGGCCACCCTCTCTGACCCCAGGTTTGGCTGTGTGGCAGGAATATTCTTACTGTGACACTGACAGTTCTTTTAAATTAAAAGCTAGACACAGGTAGCAGTCAGTCTATAGATATAAAAAGAACATTTTGTTCCCTATAAACACTAACAAGAGCCTCTTCAAAGAGCAAAGATGCTTTTCTTTCCTTTTTAGCACATAACTAGTTTGCATTCTACGAGCCTTGGAGATAGACTGTGACCAAAGTGACACAGTCCTCCTAACTCCTGCAGAACCCCCACCATTCTTGGGAGGAGGCCTAGGCTGCTCTCATTAAATTGCATATATTTATTCATGCAAACCCTATCTGGGGAGATTCTTTCTAAAACACATGCTCTTTAGCCCTTGAAGTACTGGATATGAGACACAATGTACTAAATTTAGTAAGTCAAAGAAATACTGACACCAAACTATCAAGTAAAACCCACTGTAGTTGCATCTGGATTGAAGAGCTTTAATCAAAAAGTATATTGCACCACAAATGATTTTTCTACAACAATTTTAGATAATATAATCCCTATTTACAACATGGAGGGAGAGATCCCGATCCAATGCTCATATAAAGGGTCATAGAGTGTCTCTCACAGAATTTTATACAAGTGAAAGTGCATTAAGTCAATAGTTACTCCACTCTTCTTAAAGCTGAAGAAAATTGAAGAAAATTCAACATGCAGGAGGAACACCTAGTCAGAATGCATCCTCTCTAAGCAAGTACAGACCGAGTGACGGGCCCACAGCTACACCTACACCTGCCTGGGGTTGTGGGGGGCTGTGAGGCCACAGGAGTTGAACGGGCTCCAGCAGGTGTGCTGTAGCTGCCTGTGGCAAGCCCTGAACTGCCCGACCTTTGGAACTGGAACAGGTAGGAAAGCTACCTCTTCCTCATCAAAATGATGGAACAGAAGGGGCTCCTGTTTTGTGTACTCACCAGGTAAATAGAAAATAGCATTCTGAACAGGACAGACATTGGGAGGAGTCATGGGAGGAGACTCTAGAATGGGTCACTGGATGGCAGAGGCCAGGTGGAACTTGTAGGTAGGCCCGTGATAATGTAGCAGGTTAACTCCGCAACAGCCTTGTTTTTCTGTGAGATATTTTAACCCTAAGTGTAATTGAGAAACAGAACTTTACATCATGGGATAACAACGGAATTAGGAGCTCCAGCTATTTTTATTTGAACAATGAAACTTTCCTCAAACTGAATAAACGGTTTCCCTTTAGATTTGTTTGATATTGTGGTTATCCAGGGCAAGCATGGTCCCTTTAATAACGAATACAAGTTTTCATCAGTCACTACCAGAGCCATCTGCATACTGTCAGGTCCTGTAGCCAGCTGTAGGCTATCTGGACGCCACATATGTACTGTCATCTTAAATACCTGGGGGGGGGGGGAAGTGAGGGAGAGCTGGTGGCTCCACAGACAGGGCAGACCACCTCCAATGTTTTGGTCGGGGCTTGAGGGAGGGGCAGCTGCTGCCTCTGAATACAGGGGTCTGTGCTTAACAGTAGAAAACATGTGATTAGTGCTTGCTCAGTGCTAACGACCCTGAATTAAGAGCAGAGCGAATGAAACACCATACCACCACTGCTTCAGAGGGAAGCAGATGCCACAGGATGGCAGCGAATTACACAGGGGCAGGAATCCCCACCTTAGAAACAGATGCTCTGATTTTCTTTTAAGAATGCCATTAAATGGCTTTTATAAGGGAGATATGTTTATAACAGCGAAGAACTTGAGCTATAAAAAATAATTAAAAGTGGTTTACCTATGCAGGACAAGTACATTCATTAAAAAGGCAATTGAGTGTATTTGGTACTAAGGATCTTTTTATATATTTGCTAGTTTTCTTCAGTAAAATGAGATACTGACAAAAAGCTGCATATTCATTAATCCACACTGGTCCCAGGGCATCTTAAAGATGTATACATCTGAAGTTCAAGGTGGTTTGAGAAACAAGGTAAAATAACGTTTTCTTGGGAGGAAGGGTTAAAAGCCTCTTCTAACTCCTCTGAACCCCAACATGCTAACAGGGAAGGAGAATTTTTAAAAGCGCCCTGCTGACTTGGCTCTCCCTGGCAGAAAGAACCAGGTGAGCCAGGCGTGCTGGGCATCATTCCAAGGGCACACTACATCCAGAGTTGTCGCTACGTGATGGATTGGCCGCCTCTTCTCTGCCAGATGCAGACGGCTTCAGCTTTCCGTGCTAACAGTAAAGTCAGAGGACTCAGGTGCGAATGGGTGCTGGCCAGGGCTGGGATTTCAGCAGCACTGGAAACATGGGAGTGCCAGGACCCTCCCATTTGTGACCAGAATGACAGGATCAGCTACCTCCTGAGGTTCATAGCAATCTGCAGGGAAGTGGGCCTTAAGTCTTGTAAACAATGTTTAGATACTTGTACAAAATACTGCAGTTACAGTGATTAAAAACCCACCCAGACTGGTGTGTCAGTGTTCTTTTCACAGAAAATGGGGCAGCCCATGGAGCTCCATCCTTGGGTAGTTCCATCTAGGACCACGGTGTCCGAGGGTTGGAGATGGACGGCCGGATGCTGCCCTTGGGAGCTGGCTTGGACCCAAACCATGACATCTGTGTTTGAAATGAGAAAGGCTCCTGAGAATCAGGACTAGGGCAGAGGCAGCTGAAAGAGCCCTGTTCCCACCCCTAGGCCACCCCCATCCTGCCCTCCGGGCATCCTGACTGGCTGTGAGTAGAGCAGTGAAGACCATGGGGCAGTAATGTTTGGAGAGCTCAGAGCATGGGAGGAAAACAGGAGGAAATCTGAGCTGATAAGCACAAGGCGGTGGAATTATAGGTATTTTTTCCTTACATTTTTTTCTATTTATAATTGATGCAGATACTTTTTGAATATATATATTTCTAAGTCTGGGTGCTACGCCAGACCTAGGGCAAGTGATGAAGTGCTATCAATAAAAGTGCTCTGGAAAACAAGGTCTGTTGGTCGAGCAGAGCACAGACTGAGCTGCAGGCACGAAGCCTGTCCTCAGTGAACACTGCCCCAGTCAGGTTCGTCCTCCTAGAGTGCCCTCTAAGCTGATGGCGCAGCGTGGCTGCTCCCGTTTGCTGGTGTGGGATCACTGACCCCTTTTTGGAAGGGACAGCAGACCAGGGAGCCCTACCTTGTACTCCAGAGTTTCTTTGAGCATGTTCTCTTCCTCTTGTGAAAAGTTCAGCAGCACTGACACAGCTTTTATAAGATGAAAAGCCTGAAACGAAGTTAAGTGTTGCTGCCTGGGCCTCCACCGGGGGTGGAGGGGTGGCTCGGGGCTAAGTGGCAGCTTTCTGGTTCTGCCCCTGGTGTGTGCTCCTGGCTCGGTGGGCAAGGACACGCGGAGGGTGCAGATAGCCATTCTGAGGTTGATGGCAATGACAGGTTCTTTTTCTCCCCCTCTACTGTCCACTTCGGGGACTGGCCAGATCACCAGGGCAGCCATGCAGCAATCCTGCTCTTCAGCAGGATGTGAGACTGCTCAGTAGGCAGATTCGGTTCCTTGGCCTCTGGCCTCAGCATCCGACCCATGTGTCCTCCCAGGAGCCAGTCCCTCTAGGTCCCCCCAGCCCCACCCCTGCTTGCTGTTCAATCAGCAGGTCAATGCCAGGTGGAGAAATGACTAAGTGTCCACACTGGTGGCCAAACTGGAATGCTGGAGAGGAAGGAGGAAGTGGCCTTGGAGGCCACGTGGGGCTTGGACATGTGAGCCAGGCCCATGGGTGGAACTCTACCCAAAAGGCAACTTGGACACTCTTTACCTCAGATTCCCGACAGGACATGAATTTTAAAACCACGTGTTTAAGATACTCATAGTTGATCTCGCGGGCATCAGTCAGGTCAGCGTTATTCGGGACAGAAGGAGCCATGTTCGGCATCTCAGGGCCAGGCTTCTCCCGGACTTCAAAAAGCTCACTATCGGGCCTGATTTTCTGAAAAACCAATGGAAAAGATGCTATACTGGGTCACTCAAGACGCGTTTTAAAATTACACGGGAGATTTGCCTGGCCCATCCTGTGATCACCTGCTGGTCCTCTGCCACCCCCTGCACACAGTAAGGTGAAAGGGCCGCCCCTGGGAGGACGTGCCAGCATCTGAAGAAGGCTCAGCCCCTCCATGTGGAGTGGACGGCTGCAAGAAGAGAGGCCACCTGCAGAATTTCCGACATTTCCTTTATCTGCACTAGGACACAGCTCTGGGGGCAGTGAGCACCCAGCCAGGGCAGGTGTGCTGCTCTCCTCCCATGTCAGGGCCTGCCACTCTGCCATCTGCATGTGGCGCACACGTCACTTCACTGACACCCCTGACAACACACAGGCTCGGAGGACGGCACAAGCCTGAGTGAGGCCACATAGCCACTGTAGAGGTATGTTCAAGCTGGCAAGGAGACTGTGCCACTAGCCAACATCTGACCTTCTGGAGATGCCTTGCAATCACCTGGGAGCATCATCACCAGGCACCGAGGGACCCCAGGAGAACCAGAGGGCAGGGAGGGCGCAGGCAGCAGGGAGGGCAGGGGCACTCACCAGTTCCTTCTGCAGCGTCTTTCTGAGTTCCAGCATCCTCTGCTGCATCTGCTTTATGGTCTGAAACAAACCCCACCCCGCAGAAAGCCGTACGTTAAATGTACATCTCACCATCTTGAAGGAGCAAAGAATAAGAGGACAGACAGATGCTCTCTTGGGTCTCCAGACACCTATTAAAAGCCCTGCCTGGTCTCCTGAGAGGCCTGCGCTGTCACACCTGTATGCCTTCTGCGTTGGGCTCTGTCCCTCAGACGCAGCTGCTGTACACACACTTGTTCTTGGCAATGCCATCGATGGCCACCAAGTCATTATATCCCTCTGCAGGGCACACGAGCGCCTCACTGTCCCACCCTCCCCAGGGGCTCTGTCCCTAGGACTGCCTCTGGAGCGTGCCTCCATAAGTAGCAAAGCTAGAAACACCTCTGTACGGACTAGCCTGCCCTTTGGAATTATAGTCATGTACTATGATCCCCAAGGAGGGCACAGACCGACATTTACAGCTCTCGTCGTTACCGCCGCTGCCCTGAAACACCGTGGCTCGATGCTTATTTTGAACAGTGTAAACATTGTGGCCCACTGACACTGGGTTTTATATCCTTTACTTATCTATTTTAAGTAAGTTTAATTATAAGCCTGAAATATAAGTTACTACACATTCCCAATGTTTTCTCAACGAAAAATTTACTGTATAACCAGCAATACAGGAAAAATTTTAAATAAAAAACTATTCTGAAGCCTCACAATAACATATTAAAATCAGTTTTTCCCGTGGACTTCTAGTCTGTCACCATTCTTGCATCGAGTAGCTAGAATTTTGAATAGTATTTTCCATTTATCCGAGTTTTCACAGCTTTCTACAGTTTCCTAATTGTCACTTTTAATGTGACAGTAACTCTAGGGGATGCCCCGTGTCTTGTTGTGTAGTTGTTTCTATTTTTTGAACAAAGCCATAGTATGTTTTGTTTTCTCGAGAGAGGTATCTCCACAGTGTCTCTAGAGGGATGGGAGGACTGGGGCAGAGGAGCGTGACAGTCCTGTCAAGCATATTAACTGCCTCTAACACCCCCCAGCTCACGAACTGGTGACGTGTCATTTCAGCTGGCATTCTCTTGCTTGATCATGAGGCTGGACACACCCCAAAAGTACATTTGTTATTTTATTTTACTTGATTTTCTAGGTTTTAGGCTCATTTCATTAATTCACCGAACAAATACTGAGTCCCTACTATGTGCCAAACACTGTCCTAGAGGCTGAGGAAATAGCCAATAAACAAACAAGAAATGTATGCCCTCAGGAGGAAAACGTGTTGAAACCAAATATACAATATAACGGCATGGAGAGAAACAGCAAAGCAGAGAAACAGCAAAGCAGGGGTAGGGGTTCTGGCAGTGAGGGCCGATGCGATAGCTGGGGAGCCTCACTGACAAAACAATACGATAACTGAGGCGAGAGTAACTAGGAGGAGAATCTTTTGGACGGAAGGCTCAGCAAGCACGGAGGCCTTGAGGCAGGAGGATACCTGATATTCACAGAAAGGCAAGGCCAGTGTGCCTGAGGGGCTGTTGGGGACAGCAGAAGGGGACAGTCATAGAAAGGACGTCTGTACGTAAGGAGACAATATGGGTCCAATATGACCCAGCTGCTGATGGCAGAGGTGGCTGGGAACACCCAGACCTACTACTGCCCAAGCTCTAATGCTCTGGATGTCATCTTGAGTGGTGGGCGGGGGAGAAGGCTGGGGAGGGGTGAAAGGGAGAAGGCAATGCAGGGGGGAAGGAGCGGAGGGAAGTGGGGAGAAGCCCTTCTAAGGAGTGAGGTCATGCCTCACCCATGTGGTTCCCAGGGACATCGGCAAAACTCTCAGAAGGGACTGTGCAGATCTATAAACAGCCGAGGAGAAGGGCATCCTCACCTTGTTTTTCTCTAGAAGTTGCTGCTCCAAGTCCTGTTTTTCCTCCTGGAGCCGCCCCAGATCCACGGCCCCAACCTCGCCATTTGGTATTCCCTCCGCAGCCAGAAATCGCAACGTGGGGTCCTGCATGGCCCTCGAGGCTGCCTACAGGGTGGTGGCAGCAAGTTGAGAGCCAGACCCATGATGGTCAAGCTAAGTCACAGGTCCACGGGGAAGGGGAACAGACTCGTTCCAAAGGTGGGACTGGTCTGTTCCAACAGGCAGCTGGCCGGGATGCAAACCACTCCGGAGAGGCCCGCCAGTGTCTCCCGAGGGACAATCAGATGGCATGCAGTGAGTGTGCTCGGAAAGGAAGGGCTTTACTGCCTGAGCATTGACAGGTGCTGCCACCTCCCAGGGGCTTCTTAAGACTCATGACCTCCTAGTTGGCCCTCTACCCCCACCCCCCACCCCACTTTAAAGAAAGGAATCCAAAGCAAAGGGAAGTGACGTGCCCAACACCCCAGCCAGTAAAACCAGCACTCCTGTGTTCTTTCACTGCCAACCCCTCCTGGCAAAGTGCAGCAGCACAGCTGCCCCAGGGGACCCGCCCAATGGCACTCAGTTGGCACTCACGTGAGGCTCGCCGTCGGAGAGCACCAGCCCCTGCCCCCAGCCCGGCAGCCTCAGCAGGACCTCCTGTGCGGCAGCCGCCTCAGGCTCCTCTGCCCTCCGGCTCCGCAGGCCCTCCAGCTCGGTCTGCAGCTGGTGCGTGTGCAGCAGGGCTGCGTCGTGACCTGGGCCGGGCAGAGGGGAGGTGGGTGGGCACTGTGAGTCCAGTGAGTTCCGCTCCCAGATGGGATGCCGCAGGGCGGGGGTGCTGGGCTGGAACGGGTGACAGGGTTCGTCCCCGGCAGACTCCTCACCTTTCCTCAGCTGGAGAATCTCCTGCTCTTTCTGCAGAAGCGCTTCGGCTTTTTCCCGCACGCTCAGCTCCTTCTCGTCCACCAGGGCCGTCAGGTTAGCAGCCTTGGGGAGAAAACCCGACCAGAGGGAAGGCTGGCAGCAGAGGCCGCATCTCCTCCGCAGGAATCTCCACGTTCCACTCCCCAGGTTCCCCCAGAAATCCGTCCCTGGAGTCCACAGCCTAGAGCGTACACCAGGCTGACCTGCTCCCCTAAAAACGCACAAACCCAGTCTCCTTGGCAGGCACCCTGCCAGGGGCAACCGCCCACACTGCCCCTCTGGCTGCACTGGGCCCCCAGGGATGCGGCCACCCTGCCCAGCCTTCCAACGAGCTGTTACAACCATAACTTCAGGGCCCGAGTGCCTGCAACGTGCCCAGAGTTTGCTACACATGACCTCACTATGATGTCCTGGAGGGTGTCACCACCCCAGTGTCTTTTCAGACGCAACGTAGAGACTCAGGTTGTTGAGGATCCGCCTGAGGCCTGAGCCAGCCCACTAGAATCCTGGGGCCCAGTCCAAGTCTGTCTTCACAAGGAGGCTCTCTGCACCCTGCCAGCCAGGAGCCCAACCGCATGCCCACCACAGAGAGAGCCTGCGAGTACCTGGGCACAGGCTCTTCCTCAGGTGATGTCGTAATAGCTGACTGTCACTGTCTAAAGGGCATTCCTATGGGGTGGGGTTTCTTTATAACATTTTCTCCCACCTTCCTAAAGATGTCAAGGGAATCATGCAGCTGCTATCCTTACGACCTACGTCCACCCCGCCCCGAACAGATGGGGAGGCAGGCTGGCGCCACCTGGGACAGAGGTGAGCCTACCTGTTGCTGGAACTCTTCCCTCTGCTTCCGCACCTCCTCCAGGGCTTGAGCCATTGCCACACTCACAATTTCTCTTTGGCTACATTCTTCCTGCAACCCAGAGAACAGGTAGGAGACTAGGTCCCCGAACTCAGCTTGCACTTCAATGCGCATGTCGCGTGAAGCCGGCAGAGGGGCCGTCGTCTTGCAAGGGCAGACCACCACTCCTCCTGTGCCCCACGGTACGCAGGCTGCCCTCCTGCTGCAATGCCCTCTCTCTTCCTCTGAGAACTGTCGCAGTGGACAATCCATTGACCCCTCTAGAAACGAGCACACTACCGAAGGTCAGTTGTCCTATAAGCACAGGAGCCAGTACTTTGGCCAAGGGTGGGGGACTAGAACTTGACGAGCTAGTCTAATGAAATCAACACAGAAAGCCCATGTGAATGGTGTAGTGGACAGAAAAAATCTGGCCACAGGAAAAATAATCAGCTCCTTCCTTCAGTTGCTACTTCTGTTTTATCTTTTCACTGTTTCAGTGCTGGACTAAAAACTACATTAGAACATAAATTCTCAATAATGGGTGGTTCCTTTCTCCTGATTGGACCACGAATGACATATTGTGGGACAAATTTTTGGCTTCTTCTCTTGTACATACTTGCAAAAATCATTGCTCTTCATTCATACCTTCTTCCATCTTTCATACAGAATATTCCTTCAGCTGAAAGATGCTCTTTAGTACCTCCTTTAGGTGCACGTCTGTTGGTGACTAATTCTTCGTTTTAGCTTTATTGGTTTGCTTTCTACTACCATGTTGTGTCTGCACATAGATTTTAAAATGTTTGGGTGTGTAAGGATGATTACACCTGTGCCTGTTTTGATGGCTTTCATCACTGTGGAAAATTCTCAGCTATTATCTCTTCAAGGACTGCTCCTGTCTCTGTCTTGTTTGTTTGATCTCCTTCACTATCTCCAATGACATGTAACAGAACATCTCAAAGTCTTATATGCCTTTTATCATTCCTTTTCTGTATTTCATTCTGCCCTTTCTTCCAATTCACTAATTCTCTCTTTAGTTCTAATCTGCTGTTAAACTTATTCCCAAGGACTAAGATGAGGAGCCCCACAGATCTGGCACAGATCTCCCGAGGTGAGAGAGGGGCATGCACTGTACAGTTGGCACTTGTGTATTTGGTGGAGGGGACAATGAGTAAACTCAGCCCCAAGTGCTGGAAAAACTGCAAAATGAATGCAGCTGCTGCTTCAGGAAGAAACTGGAAGCAGCTTGCGCACAGAGCAGGATGCTGACAGGAAGGAGCAAGTCTTTTTCTCCTCTTCCTGCCTTCCAGCCTTCTTCGAGTTTCCCCCGTTGGCAGAGATTCACATGGAGCCAGTTGGACAGGCAGAACGTGGTGTGCAGAGTCCCAGGTGTGGCATCGCAAAGCAGAATATAAAAGGATGGTGTGGGCTGAGAGTTAATAACTTAAAAGCCAGGCTACTTAGAAGTGTGGTTAATTTTAAAATGTTTGGGAAATTTTCTCAAAACCTGAGATTTCTAGTTTAATGTCATTTGGTGAAATAATACCCTGAATAACTGTAGTCCTCAGATATTTAGACTTGTTTTGTGACTTGGCCTATAGTCTTCTCAGTGCACTTGAAAAGAACACATATTCTGTTGTTTTTAGGGAGAGGATTCCATAAAAGCTAATTAGATCAAGTAGGTGGATAGCACTGTTCAAACCTTCTGTTTTCTGTTTTGTTTTCTGTCTATTCGTGCTAACTCTTTGACTTTGTTCATGGATTTGTCTCTTGCTCCCTTTAGTTCTGTAGACCTTTGCTTCTAGTACTATGAAACACTCTTTTAAGTGCACACACATTTAGAATTGTTTGTACCATATTTTTCAAAACAGCTGTTCCCTGGGCCTCTCAGAGGAGTCATCCCCAGGGGTAGGCTGGTGGCTCCTGCTGCGAACCTGAGCTGTGCCAGGCAGTCTCGAATCCCACGGTCCTGGATCACATGTAGCTCTGTGGCAGCAGCACAGACATCAGAGCCACACAGACTCAATTGTGTGTGCCTGCCAGTTCTAATCTGCTATTAAACTCATTCACTGTTTTTTAAAACAGCTTTACTGCAACGACCCAGCATTTGCTACAAAAGGGGCCGGGAGCCTGGAGGACTATAAGTAAATGGCAGAATCTCTCTCTTCCACATCCCGTTATGTCCAAGACATGAAGGGAGCACCACCTGATTAAAGACCAAGTCCTCAGAAAGGGAAAAGAAGCAATCCAGCCTCCTCATTTATGTTCAGGGTCCCTGATGCAAACAAATAAGGTCCAGAAGACCTGAGGCCCTGCTTCAGAGCCAATGATGGTGCTGACAGCATTACTTTCAGGCAGCTATTCACGACGACACAGAGGAAGGGCTGGGCCTCTGTGGAGTCAAGTCAAACGAGCAGCACCTCTGACTACAGGGCTTAGACATGTGACTTGCACTCAGAACCTCAATGACATTAATTGCAAAATCACTGTAATTCTTCCTACCATCATGGGTCACTGAGAGGAGTTAATGAGGTGATAATTTCTAGCAAATGCCTAACAGAACTATTGAAAAAATGGTAGTTCCACTTCTCTAAGTAAAAGACACAACACTCTCATGAAACTGAATCAATTAGGTAAATACCTTTAGCTTCTTTAATTCAAGTTGGTGTTGCTGTAAAGAAAGTTCGCATTCGTTCTTATTTTGTTTAAGGGCCGTATTTTCTTGCTCCAGCTCTCTCTGCAAATTGAGAAAAGTACATGTTGAAAGAAAAGATCTTTACCACATTTCCCCTGGGCACAGTCCTATCTCTTTGATATGGAACCTTTAAAAATGCCCCTCTTCCCCCTTCTTTTGTTCACTGTAGGCATGGGAGATGAGAATGGGGTGGGGGGAGAACCACCTCACAAACTCCTCATAAGAAATAGGCCCCTGATTCTGAAGACTGTGGAACAGGGAGAGAGACCAGCGAAACAGAGAAGCCATTAGTGAAGAACAATATAAATTCTAGAAAGAAGGCGGGAAGAAGCAGATAGCTGATGGCACTGCTCATGAAGTGCCAAGAAGTCCTGTGCCACCCAAGGAAAAAGAAAACCCATCAGTTTGTGGTTTTTCTAAAAAGCAGCCTTTTTACATCTGGTCTCATGAGCAGGCATCTTGTTGGAAAGGCAAATAAATACTCTAAAAAGTGGTTCCCCAGTTTGAAGCAAGCTGGTCCTCCTGTCACACTACGTGGTGGTCCAGCCACGCGCGAACCTGGTGCTGACCAACCCGGCCCGGTCCCTTCCTTGCTCACCACCTCGCGCTCCGCAGCTGCCTGGTCAGCAGCCCGCGCTTGCTCCAGCGCAGCGAGCTGGGCCTCCAGTGCGTGAATGTGCTCCGTGCACTGCTGCTGCAGGGCGAGCGCCTGCTGCTGTGCGCGGCTGCTCTCCTCGTTCGCAGTGGCCTGCAGGGGTACCAGACGACAGTTATTCACGGTGACAACAAGGGTCTCACTCCATTTCTCGTTGTTCCAAGGATGGGTGGACCTTTCTGACCTTCTGCAGCCCAGGTGTTGCTGAGGTCCCCACCTACAGGCTCTGCCTACTGCCCGGGACCCGGCCTACTCGGAAACTGGAGTGTGCAGTTGGTCTTGGCTCTGGGGCTACAGCTTGGGCAACAGTCAGTCCTGAGACACAGCCCTCTCTCGCCCTCCTCCTTACTCAGTGCTGCCCTCTACTGGAGGAAGTATAACAAAGCAACGAAGAAAAGGCCTTGGACTCAACGATGAGGGTTCTGCCATTTGTTAGCTGGGAGACTGTGGCCTGAAGACCCGGTGTTTCTGAGCCTGCTTCCTACAGAGAATGAGGACAACCATACCTACCTCCTGGGACTGCTGCAAGGACTAAATGTAACACACACACAGTATCTAGCACAGTTCCTGGGACACATGCAATGAACGCCATTTTTATTTCTCTAGTTTCTAACTCAGCAGCTCTCCTGAGGCTGTGATGACAGGCCAAACCCTTGCCATCTTCTCCCCAGAGCCTGGACATGTTCTCTTCAGCCCTGGCTGCCAGCTGAAGTCTGAGTGCCAATGGAGCTACCGCTGCCAGCTCCCAGAATTATGCCGGGCCCCACGGCTGGCTGTCAGGTAGGAATTAGCCAGTCACTCCCTCTCTGGGTGACTCAGACCTTCCAGCAGGTCTTGACTCCCTCTATCTGCAGCTGCCCACCTGCCCACATCCAGCACAACTGTACCTAAAGTCAGGTCAGAAACTATTCCAGAAGTTGGGAGTGACTTTGGGGCATCTGCAAAGGCAGAAAGAGAAAGAATCAGGGGCCCAGAACACAGCAGCCACAATCACTACTTACAAGCTCCTGAATCTGAGCCTCCTGAGCTGCCACGACGCCAGCGCTCTGCTTCACCTTCTCTTCAGAGGCTTGCAGGCTCTGCTCCAGGTCTTTCACCTGAGAGGGAAACAGAAGCATCCATTCATTCAAAAGAAGCTGAGAAATAAAATAAATGGATTTAAAAACCAAATCCATTTAAATCATAAATCAGGTACACTACAGAAAAATTTAAAATCAGAAAAAGATACCCCCTAAGTCTACTATTATGAAACACTATCATTCTAATGTATTTTCTCCAGTCTATTTTTATGACTTTAAAAAAACAACTTTGTATACAATTCTAGTAACATTCTTCATTGTTCCTCCTGACTCAAGTTTCTTTCTGTGTTTCCATGTAGCCTCCAGACTTTAGATTATTTTCTCAAAGGATATTTCAGAATTTACTGCACCACTGCCTACTGTACTGGCACTTAGGTTTTCTGTTTTCCCATCAAAAGTAACTCAGCCATTAACATTTTCATGCAAAATTTTTTGACCTGATTTAAATTACTTCCTTAGGATAGATTCCCATAAGTAGGATTACTACTACGACACAAACTTTGGTTTCACTTGTTCCATAAATATAGACCAAGCCTCACTACGTACCTGGCCTTGCACTAGGACATCCTGTGGACAAGATGCTGACACTGTCTAGCACTTAGCTTGACTTCACTCTTTAGTGGGGTATTTTTATCTGACTCAAGCTCTCCTTGCCAATTTCTCTGATAAAGTCCTCATGTTTATGAACGAATGTCTGCCCTTGGGGAGCTTTATTATTAAAACATAAGCAAAAAGGCTGCAGCTTTTTCAAGGAGAGGTAGGCATCCAGTGAGAGGAGGGGGTTTTTAAGTATCGTGGTTCCTCAGACACATTCATATCACATGATCTAACTGAAACAATTCCATAAGAAGAATGTGAGTACTTCCATAGGGGAGACCAGTAACGTTACTTGATCATAAATTTTCTCAGTGGTAGAATCAGGACTGAAACCAAGTTTTTAAACTCCTGAGTTCAGAAAATATCTACCCAAGTCCCAGTTAGAGGCAGAACTCAGGGAAGATTTCAGATCCTCAAAACGTTAACTATAGAGGTACCATATGACCTGGCAATTTCACTTCTAGTATATACTTAAGAGAAATAAAAGTATAAACCCATACAGAAATCTGTTCACTGTGCTACTCTAGTGTCTAAGCAGCATTATATCCACAACAGCAAAAAGGTGGAAACAACCTAAATATTCATTGGCAAATGGATAAACACAGTGTGGTATACATACAATGGAATGAAAGCCTTATGATGCCTTATTTGGCATTAAAAAGGAATGAAGGTCTGGCACACGATACAACAAGGATAAACCAGAGGACATTATGCTAAGTGAAATAAGCCAGACACAAAAGGACAAATATTGCATGATTCCACTAACATGAGGTACTCAGATTTGTCAGGATCACAGATACAGAAAGTAGAATCACGGTTGTCAGGGGGTGTGGGAAGGAGAAAATGGGGAGTTATTATTTCAATGGGTACAGAATTTCTGACTGAGTAAATGAAAAAGTTTTGGAGATGATGGCGGTGATGGCTGCACAACGACATGAATGTACGTAATATCAATGAAATGTACACCTAGAAATGGTTGAAATGGTAAATTTTACCAAAATAAAAAAGTGGATATTCCGAAAGAATAATTATAATAGAACAAAGTTATATTTAGAGAAAAATATACCTTAAATTATATGTATCAAAAAATAAGAAAGATATAAAAAATGAGCTAAATTTGCTATGGTCTGAAAGCCTGTGTCCCTGCAAAATTCATGTGCCAAAATCCTAATGCCTGATGTGATGCTATTAGAACGTGGGGTCCTTGGGAGGCACTGAGGTAATAATGAGAGAGCCAAAGGGAAAGGGAGCAGTGCCCCTATTAAAGGGGCCCCACACAGACTCTGCCCCTTCCACCACTTCACACTTGCTAAACTGGCCCAAAAAATTTCCACTGGGAAATGCCAATGCTGGAAAAGGCTGAGGTGCAGATACAGGACCCCTTGAGCATGCCAGGGGAACAGAGCCAGGTTCAGCCCTACTGGAACATCCCTGTCTTGTTAGGAACAGTAGGTCATTGCATTCACTCTTCTCAAGGTGACAGGAAAAGGATGTTCACTGAAGTGTGCTCTGTGGCGACAGGAAGAAGGCAATCTGGATGTCTATCATCTAGTAGATAACTACAACGTAGAGTAGATAAGTATGATGAAGTGGACAGAGAGAAGATGGAGCAGTTGAAAGTAACAGAGAAGACACATGCACAGCTGTGTCATTTACATAAACATACATACAATGCCACCCAATTCAGGGTAACCCAATAACAGAAGGATCTCTATTAACCACGTCAGAATGGTTTCCAATGGGAGGAAGAAAAATGAGGATGAACGGAAATAAATAAGGACAATTTTTTTGTGGAACCATGATGGTAATGTGGCAAGAAGAAAGAAAATGACTATTCAACCTTACATAAGTAAGATTACAAAAATACTCCTTTCAAAAGAAAACCTCTGACCCAAGGGGATCCTCAGCCACAATCGTGCCATCCACCAAGTTACCACCCAGACATCGCAATCATTGGGAGTGAGGTCAGTACTCGAGTCTCCAGGACGTCAACGGCCTTGGCCTGGCTGCTTCTGGCTGCCAAGAGCTGCTGTCTGATATCCTCCAAATCCTGTTCGGCAACTGTTTTCTGTAAGTTGAAAGAGAATAAAATAAAATAATCATTCCTCCATTGAATAAATATTTACTGATATCTATACTGTCACTTTTATAAGGTGCAAGGGACACAAATACATTTAAACCTCCCTCAGTTAATTAAGACATAATTTACATATCATAAAGTATACACAGATAAATTTGACACAGTACTTTGACCTGTAGGCTGGGGCAAAAGACTAACAAAAAAATTATATAACAGAATGCAACAGTGCCCACAAAGAAGGAGCACAGATCAGGGGATACTCAGGGCTTCAGGCAAGTAGAAGGCTTCATTAATTCACAGGTGGTCTGGGGTGGAGGGAGCATCCAGGCAGAGGGATGACCAGTGATGGCGTGAAGCAGCCTGGGCTATCTGGGGAGCTACAGGTGCCAAAAGCTATAGTGATGGTGGGCTCAGATCAAGAAATGAGACTAGAAAGTTAGGTAATGGGCCAGATCATTAGACATTTTTTACGCTATAGAAAGGAGCTTGAATTTAATTCTGTAGGCAGTATTTTCCAAACAGGGGTTGTCCAAACACTGGCATTAAAATATACCCAGAAGGGTGGATGTTAAACCTGAGGCTTTACTCCAGGCCTACTGAAATCAGAATTTCTGAGGGTAGGGCCAAAAACATATACCATAACTAAATTCTTAGTAACTCCCATGTAGACTAAACTTTATAATAATGATGATGGCACAATAATAATCATTTTACTACTAATAGCTCAAATATATTGAGACCCTACTATGCTCTAAGCCTCATTCTAAGCACTTCACATATTGTAACTCATTTAATCCTAATAACAATTGTATGCATTTGGTACAATCATCAACCCTATTTTACAGAGGAAAAAATAAACACAAAGAGATTACATTACTTGCTCTAAGTCACAAATTAGTAAACAACAGAGGCAAGATATAAACCAAAGCAGTCTAGCTCTAGAAATCAGTTTATACCCTAGAACCCACATTATACTCACTGCAGACAGCAGGGGAGTTGTGGAAGATATTTAAGTTTAGGAAGATCAGTTTGGCAGTGAGCATGGAAGACTGTCAGAGGGTGAAGAAGGAGACTGGTGCTGGGTAGGCCAGTCGGGAGATGTCTACTATGGGCTAGGCAAGAGGTGCTGGAAGCTCTAAAGCACTGGAGATGGAGATATTTATTTGAAACTAAATGAAGACAGAAAGTGAGGGTCTAATCTAGGCCCAAGGCCTCGGCTTTGTCACCTTTGTCATGAGGCCAATTGTTGGCCTAGTAAGAGGAGGAGCAGAATGTGGGCAGATAATGATCTTACACCTGGCTAGAAAGTAAGTTCACCTACCCCACTGGGCAAAAGGTCAGTGGCTCAACAGCCTCCCTCAGCTAAGGAGACTCTGCTTGCTGCCCAAGGCCATTCCTGTTGAAGCCAAAGGCAGATGGTAACTATTTTCCTTGGCCAATGGAAAGTGCAAAAGGAAGGAGGTGAGCAAAGCAGTAAGACAAGACAGGGCAAGTGGAGTAAATCACTAGGCAGGATTTATTGGTGTTCAGGATGCTTTTCGTTCTTGTGTATCTCTGAACAAAGCTCTCCCTGTCCCTAAGGAACACATGTCACACAGGTGACATGAGGCTTTTTTGTTGAAAGCAAGACAATCAAAAGTGGGAGGTAGCACTCCTCTCACCAAACTGTTTGCAGACTCTCCAGCTCTGAAACTCTAGGACTTGATGAAATCTCCTCCTCTCCCAAAACTGCCTTCCCAACATTGACTGGCCCCAAGAGAGCTAGTTACCTCTTTCAGAAGTTCCTGCACATGTTCTTCTCCTGATAAGTTCTGCTCCAGTCTCCTCTCTAAGGATGTGACTTTCTCTTGTAAATGGGTGATGAGTTTTTCTTTCTCTTGAGTTTCAGCAGTGACCTGCAGGTGAAAGCAGAGATTACAATACACTATAAACCCTTTCTCCTCCACTGTGTCTGCTAGGATCATCATGTTCCCATGAAACTCTGTTCTCAACTGCATCCTAAAAGAACACATAGCCAGGAAATCTTCCCAGAAAACAAGATCTAGAAAACCCAAAATCGGAACCCAGCACCACTGATGCATCCAGTCTCATATCTTGTACAGCAAGAGGCAAGTGCTCACTCCAAATTCAAGCAACTGACAATCTGGGAAGGAATCATGCCATCACCTCTGTGGAATCTACTAGGACACTGGGAAGATGCTCCTACTCTTTAAAATAACCAGATTGTATTGTGAAGGCATGCTAGTTAAGGGTATGCTCCTCCTCCTGCTCCCATCAAGCACGTGTTCAATCCTGCTAATCCCGAGCCCAACAGGATCCAGTCTTTGCCCTAGATTCCAGAATCCAGCAGAGGCAATCCTAAGCAAGAAGCTCCCAGCCATCCCTACAGAACAATGCTCCTAGCAACATGGGACTGGGTGAAGCAGTCATGGTGAGAGTGTAACTGCCTAAAGGCCGAAGAGAGAACATCTAAAACAAATGATAATATGCACCTGGCTCACAGCACAGGGACCACAAGAGAGCCACTGTGCATCTCATACCTTAGTCCCAAACCAACAGCTGTTCACGTTTTTATTTCCATCTATCTCTTTAGCTGTGATGGTAGTGGTGAGTTGGGACTGAATGGGAACATAACACAAGGCAGAGAACACAGAAGGGAGAAGGAGTTTGATGGGAAGGAAAAAAAAATTTTGGCCATGTTGACCCATCTTTATTGGTCTCTTACTAATAATGTTAATAACAGTAATAGCAATAATTATAACAGCACAGTGTAGCAGCAATAGCAGCTATTAGTCCGCAGAGAATGTGTAAGTACTTCCCATTATCTCTACTCCTTACGACCACCCTGTGTGTCCATTTAGAAGGAAACTGAAGCTTAGGGACTAGCCCAAAAGCACACACCTTAGAGACAGATTAAGGATTCAAATCAGGTCTTCCAGATCCAAAGCCTGTACTCATTCTACTACACATCAATCTGAACTTGAGAGATATAGGGAACCCTTTCCAGTGAAAACCAAAAGAATAAATCTTCTACAAGTCACCGTGTCAGGCAGAGTTAGAGGCAAAAAGTCAGTCATCAATTTCCATTTGGTCTTCTTGTGTACCACATCCCACAATGAGCCTCCCGCTCTACTCTGGCTACTCGACTTTAGGCCCTCAGCACCTAAAGTGCTACAACTGATATCACACTTAACCTTGAGGAAACTCAAAACTTTCCCGCTAAGGTCAGGTACAAGGCAAGGATGTCCCCTCCCACCACTCCTTTTCAACATTGTACTAGAAGTCCTTGTAATGCAATAAGGCACAAAAAGGAAATTAAAAGGAAAGTATAAAAACTGTCTTTGTTTGCAGATAACATGTAGAAAATCCAAATGAAATGATAAAAAAAAAAAACCCTCTAAGACCTAATAAGCAATTATAGCGAGTTGTAGGTTACAAGGTTAATATACAAAAGTCAATTGCTTTCCTATGTACCAACACTGAACAAGTGTGACTTGAAATTAAGATCCAACACACCACTACCAGCGATTTACATTTAGACCTCAAAAGTGACATACTTAGGTATAAATTTAACAAAATATGTTCAATATCCATAAAGAAAACTATAATACTTTAATAAATGAAATTTAAAAAAATGAAATAAATGGATAGGAAGCCAATATTGTCAAGATGTCAGTTCTCAGAATCAATGATCTACAGATTCAATGTAATACTAACCAAAATCCCAACAAGTTATTTATGAATATTGATAAACTAACTCTAAAGTTTATATGAAGAGGCACCCAGAATAACCAACACAATACTACAGAAGAAGAACAAAGACGGAGGACTGATACTATCCAACTTCAAGACTTATTATAACACTACAGTAATCAAGACAACGTGGCACTGGAGGAAGAAAAGGCAAATAGATCAATTAACTCCACAGAGAGCCCAGAAACAGACCCCTTGTATACTGTCAACTAATCTTTGACAAAGGAGCAAAGACAACATGATGAAGCAAAGACAGTCTCTTCAACAAGAGGTGCTGAAACAACTAGATATCCACATGTAAAAAATATTAATCTAGACACAGACCTTACACACCTCACAAAAATTAACTCAAAATGGACCATACACCTCAATGAAAAACTCAAAACTATGAAATTCTGGACGTGGTTCCATAGCGTAGCAGTTAGCACGTCTGCTTTACACACAGAAGGTCTTGGGTTTGTGCCCTAGTGGAGCCATGATCCATGGTCTATGGCCATGCCATCCTGAACAAGCCCAATGTCTGATCTCAGAAGCTAGGCAGGGTCGGGCCTGGTTAGTACTCGCATGGGAGACCACCTAGGAAGACCAGGTGTTGTAGGCATAAATAATTAAAAATATATATATATGGAATTCTGTAAAGATACCATAGGAGAAAGATGATGTAGAGTATTAATGACTTGTTAAATACAACACCATAGGTATGATCTGTGAAGGAAATAATTGATAACCTGGACTTCATGAAAATTAGAAATGTCTGCTCTGCATAAGATGACGTTAAGAGAACGAGAAGACAAATCACAGACTACATTTGCAAAAAACACATCTGATAAAGGACTGTTATCTAAAATATAAAGGAAACTCTTAAAACTTCAGCAATAAGAAAAAAAACATTCAACAATAAGAAAATAACCCAATAGGATAAGGCAAAGAAAACTGTAATTGGGAAAAAAAAACAACTGTCATCATTCACAAATATGATTACTATTAAAGAAACTCAGACTTCATAGATTATTAAGCTTAATAAGAGTTAATCAGTTATACAGAAAAAATCAGCATACAAAAATAACAGTATTTCTATGTGTCAGCAACAAGTACAAAAGTGATATTTTCAATGACACAATTAAGAATTGGTATAAAAAAATAAAGCACCTAAGAATAAATTTAACAATAGATAACAAACTTTTATGAAGAAAATTACAGACCCTCATTGAGAGTCATTTAAAAAAATAGCAATGCTGAGTACGTGGAGAGAAAGAGACCAGGTTTTTGGATAAGACTCACATCATAAAGTAATCAATGCTCCCCAAATGCACCTACAGATTAAAGATTATTCAAGAAACTCCCAAAAAAGAACTAGGCGGGGAGACTCACCTTATCAGACATCAGAACTTATCCACAAACCACAGCTAGTAAGGCAATAAGTACTGTGCAAATGCTGCACTGTCATACTTCCCGAAGCCCAGTAGTATATGTAGAAAACTGAACTGTGACAAAGCTGACATTGCAGATCAATGAGAGAAGAACAGATTTTTCAATAAATGGTACCAAAACAATTTTAAAAATAAGGTACAGATCCCTTTTCCATACCCAAATCACATTTTAGGCATATTAAAGACCTGACTATAAAAGGCAAATCTATTGAACTTTCAGATAATATAGGAGAATAGTGTTATGATCCTGTAAGATAAGATTTCCTTAAAAAGGCAAAGGCATTAACTTAATAAATTCAACTGCATGAAAATTAAGAGCATATGTTCATCAGAAGAGACCACGATTAGTGTTAAGACAAGCCCAAAACTGGGAGATGATATTTGCAACCCATATAACTGACAAAGGAGCATGACAGCCAGGATATATAATAAGAATTCCTACAATTATTGAGAAAAAGAGAGAACATGTCACTGAATATGGGCAAAAGATCTGAACCAGCATTTCAGAGAAGAGCTAAATGACTGATAAACATATGAAAAGATGCTCAACTTCATTAGCAATCTGAGAAAAGTAAATTAAATTCATGGTGAGATAATAGTTCATATTTATCAGGTTGATAAAAATTAAAAGTTTGGTAATTTGGCAAGGAAGCTAAACTACCCAATCTCTCTTATACAATGCTGTTCAGAGTGCGTAAATTACTACAAATACTATGGGAAAAAACTGGATATTATCTAGTAAAGCTGAAAAAGTACAAATCTTTTGACTCAACTTTTTCACATCTAAATATACCTTAGAGCAATACTTGCACAGGTAGATAAAAGTTCACAGCAGCCTTGTTTGTAAAAGATCTTAAATACCCTAATGTTCACTATCAACAGAATAATAAATAAATTCTGGTATCTTCATTCTATTCAGTTGAGAAAAGATTAAATCATACCTGCATGTGTCCATATGAATATTTTTCAGGAATACAATCTTAAGTACAAAAGGTTAGTTTTAGAAGAATACCTACAGCATGATTTCACTTATGTTAACAAGCATGAGAAATGGAGATAGATACTATTTAGAGATAAAATATAATACGATTATAAAGCAAGGCAAGAAAATGGAAAAAGCAAGGCAATTTCTGGATAGTGCTTACGAAGGAAAAAGATGGGGTGGACTAGCAAAGGGCACACCAGGAGCCTCAATGATAAATATATTCTCCCTTTTCTTAGCCAGGGGAAGCTACATGGGGAATCACTGACTTGTTATACTCTCTACCTTAATTTCATACTCAGTATTAAGTAGGACAACAAAAAAAACTGACTCCAACTGCTGATCTTTATGAAAAACCTACCTTTCCTTGAGTATTCCCTTAGCCTGACCATTGACTTAATCAGCCACACAGCTGATTAAGCCAGAAACCCAGAAATCACTCCGAATTCCTCCCTCTTGCTTCCCTCCTATATCCATTGCATTAGCACATGGGTCAGGCTCCTCACTATTTCTTAAATTTGCCTGCTCACCCGTTCTCTTCACTACCACTCAAAGCCACTGTCTTACACCCGGACAACCTCAAGGGCTTCCTAACTGGGAACCTTTTCAATGCCTCATCCTCAGAGCCAGAGACCCACTCTTCCCTCTTACTCTGTGTGCTATCACTCCAGTTCCTTGAATGTGCTAATCCTTTTACTGACCTCAGGGTTTCTGGGTCTTCCCTGCTTGAAATTCTCTCCCACCATCCCTTTCTCTCCAGCCTCAGCAGTTCATCTCAGCTCAAGTGTGACTGCCTCAAGAAAGGAAGGTATCTGTCACTCCAAGGGTAAATCAGATCTGACGCCCTTAGGATCTCACAGCCTCCTGTGGTTTCCTTCACAGCACGCATAACGGTTTGTAATTACATTTTTGACTATTGATTAAGGACTGACTTCCCTTCTAGACTACAAGTTGCACAACAGTGAGGGCAGTATCCATTTTGCTTGCCACAGTATTTTTAACACCCAATACAGAGCCTGACACATGGGAAAGCCCGAATCATATTTTTAGAATAAATGAGGGGACTTAGTGTAACCAGAGTCTGGACAATTAGTCTTCTTAATTACAAAGTGGATGGATGGTTCTAATTGATATCAAAGCATCCCTCAAATCCCCAAATGTTGGGCCTGTTATCTCCTACAGCCCCACCCCACAGATGCCTTCTCTCCATCCTGGTGTCCTACCTATCTTTGAAATTTCAGTTTCCCCAGGAATAGTTCCCTGACTCCTGCACTGGAAACACACTCTCCCTACAGCATACCTTTAGAATCTAAAAAATCAATTTCACTTATTTAGGATTTGTTGAATTGTAAATGTCTTTATTTTCCTTGTGGTCACAGGAGATTTAAGTTCCACAATGAAACTGTAAGCCTCTGAAAGAAAGTACTGTATGTGTCTAGATTCTCAGGTCACTGAGCGCAGAGACCTTGTATCCCACTCATTCATTTGTGTAAGATTTATCTACTGGGTGAGAGCCTTGTTGTGAGAAAAAAAGCCCAACAGAACAAGCAAGAATTCTAGAGTAAGATTTGGGTTAGAATCCAGCTCTGTCACTTACTGTGTAATAGTAACTGACTGTGTAACTTTGAACAAGGTATATGACCTCTTAGTTTCCACTTAGGATCGGTAAATACGCTAATGATTAGCTGGAAGTGGTAATAGACTTCCATTTATACAAATCTAACTGTGCTGTAATGATGCTCTAAGTCTCCCTTACACTTGACATTATTGGTTCTCAAGTGATGAGGGTAGCATTCATGGTACCACCCACTAGGGGGTGTTTTGTCATAAGTGGGGAAGTGCTGGATTGTCAATGCCTGAAGGATACCAGCAGCATTCAGAACCCAGGGCCAGGAAAGCTAAATGCCCTGCAATGCAAGTGTCAGTCGCAAGATACAAATTGTTCTGCTCAAAATGGTGATAAACATACCAACGAGAAACACTGTCCTACAGTCAATAATAATATTATTGCTCATCCTTATATTCTCAGAATTTAGTACATGTCTAGAATAGGAGGGCAATAAATGTATGTTGGCCAAATGAAAAAACAAATTATATCATTCATGTGTTTTCTTGAACAAGTTGGGTTAGAGCCAAGTATGTCAAAGATACAACGTTGGCCATGTCAACCATAAGTGTTATGTTTTCTTATGCTCAGGGTCCATCATACAGTATTTTAAGACATACCTGAGTAGATCTAATGGTGTGCTTTGAGAATTCCTGTCAGGATAATAATGATCTCTCCTGTTAAGCAACTCTTATTTGGTTACTTCCATCTGAAATGCAGCTCAGGCAGACCAGGAACTAGGGTAACGTGGATGGCATGAGAAACAAGTTTCATCAGCCATCCGGAGGTAGAAATTTCTTATAGAATTAGTGTTTACCCCATTCATGAAGCCTAGGAAGCAGGGTCCACTCCTAGCACTCTACTTACTTTTTGAAAATCAATGGAAAGCTGCTGAATGCATGCTTGGAGTTCTTGTTCCTTTTGCTCCAGGGCTGTGATCTTATTTTCTGCACCCATTTTTGAAGCTGTCATGTGATCTCTTCATTGAAAGAAAGCAGGCAATAAACAAATTTGGATTTCTCATCTAGGAAACTCTTCCATAGGAAAAATATAAATGTTTCTTTATATATCAGGGCTGCAAACATTAGCCATAAGAAAATGCCTTGGCTCCCTCTAAAGCAGAAGTGCAAAGAGAAAGAATTCCACCCAGGTTAAAGCTAGAAATCCTGATCTACCTTTGGTTACTCAATAGCACAGAACGGAAAACACTAAATTGCTCGGCAGGGTTGGAGGGGTTCCGAGTTTAGGCAGGTGAAGGGGAATGAGGGCTTGGAGGGTCGAGGGCCCTGAGCCCTAGGCACGTAAGAATGAGCCCTGAAGCCTTTGCGAGAACTAAAATTGGAAAGTGTTTCGGTGAGTAATGGGGAAAGGTGGGGCAGGCTATGGCCAGAGCTACACTAACACCACTTCCCACGGGCCCCACAGACCAAGCAAGAACCTCTGCTCTTCCAGCGTTGAGCAGTGTGTCTGCAGTTCTTCTAGCTTTTGGCTCAAGTCTGATGACAGCTGCCTGGAGGTCCTTAACTCCTCCTTGGTGTGACTAAGTTCTCTGGTCCGTGCCTCCAACTCTTGCTCCATTTTCCCCAGACTTTCTTCTTTTTTCAAGAGCTGATACAAAGATAAAGTTTCACTGAACCACTACTAAGAGATATAATAATAATAAAAAAAATCTGGACTAATAAGCCAAACTTTTATAATATTTTTTGTGAGCTTTTAAGTGGCCTTATATACCCAGTAGTTATAGAAAGAAGGAAATAGATTTCAAACAGATTATTTCTACTTCAATAAGTTGAAAAGCATATAAATATGATTAATATCAAAGACTACTGAAATGTGTTTATCAGCATTTAGAGAGTGATGACTTACAAAGTCTAAGTAATTAATAATCTATTTTGCATTTAGCTCCTAAAACAAAAATGCGCACCATGTGCTTTACTTTACTTAGTTCCTGCTGCTGGAACTCTTCTAATTCATCCATTTCATCTCTCCTTTGGAAAAGATTCAAACTCTGGTTCTTCATTTCCTGTAACTGAGCTGTCAGAAAACTTTTCTCCTATTTGGAAGAAGAAGACATCAACTCAGGCAACTAAGACATTAAAAATCATACTATATAAGCAGAAATCTTAATAAAGGAAAATCTTAAGGAAATCTCTTGTCAGTAGGCAATAATATATTACTAGTAGGAAGCTTTACAGTAATATAACCAATTTGGCATTATCTACAAATTCTTGAAGTTAAAAATAAAGTGTGTTTTAAATGATAGTTGTGAATAAAGGGAATAAGAGCAACAATCACTTAACACTTTAAAGTCTTAAATTTGATTAGCAAGTCCAGATATCCTTTTTACATGTCTATTCTCAGTGAGACTCAACTGGAGTGAGACTGAATGCCCTTTAAAAATTCAATACATTTAAGTAGAATTGGTTTCAGTTAACGAGTTCAGTTAGCTAGTAAACAAAAATTAGACACAACTGGTATCATCAGGCTACAATTTACTAAATGATAGCATTCCAAAATGGATTCTCTTAAGGACAAACTCTGCTGTCGTTGTTTCCAATTCCTGATTGAAAAAGAAATTAAAACAGTCTAAAAATAACATTTCCAAAAATCACAGTGGCTTGAAAGACCTACATAGATGTCTCATTACTCTTTCCTGTTCAAAAATATTTCCCTACGCCTCCTCTGGTGGTGGGGAAAGAAAACAATCTCCTTAGTGAACTGAGGTTTTATTTAGTTCAGTACTATATGGATCCCTCTTTACGACAGTTTTAAAAGATAAAAAAAAATTCTCCAATGAGAATTTCAACTGCTGCAACCTTAAGAATTTCTTTTAAGATAAGAACACTTTAACATACCACCATATGTAAGACCATCATCAGTACCACAGTTAGAACTTTTTTTTTTCCCAGACACACATTTCTTTGAGTGATAGCCTGACTTTTCTGTATTTTTTTTCTATAAATGTTGCTGATTTAATAATTAGATTTCTATAGAACACACAAAGAAAACATCTAGTTTAACTTGGTGTTTTTTCTCAAGAATGGAGTAATAAAAAAACTCAGCTGTTTAATAAAATTAACAGTAAATATATTTGGCAATTGAATATGTCAATCTAAGAAATTATTTTCTACCACGAAGAGTAACTTAGGAGTACTTAATGAAAACAAGGAATGAAATAAGGTAGTAGCATACAATTTGGTTGAGGGTGTTGACTATTGATTATTTCTTTAGGCAAGGCAATCCTTGGCTGATTGAAAGGACCTTACAATGTCAGCTTACAATCCCTTATTTTTAAATTTTTTATGCCTACAGCACCTGGTCTTCCTAGGTGGTCTCCCATCCTAGTACTAACCAGGCCTGACCCTGCTTGGCTTCTGAGATCAGACGGGATCGGGCTTGTTCAGGATGGCATGGCCGTAGACTACTATTGATTATTTTAAATTAAAATGTTTTTCTAATTGTAGGCTTGAAATTTCATCTGCTTTTCATGTCTGGGTGCCAGAATACATTACATTAGGCACCTACAATGTTAGATGAGCTATGGTGTTAGAACAATCAATTTTCCTCATCTGTGTCTGGCCAAGAGGTTCTCTTACCTGCTCAATGCCAAACCTGGAAAAATGCCCTCCTTCCCCAGGTCTCCTCAAAAAGTCCTCCTAATGTTACCAGAGTGTCAGTCAGGGCTCCCATAGGAAATGATGACAGACACAGATTAGGTATTTTGAGACGAGTTTAAATAAAGGGACTTTTCAGAGCTGTGGGCAGGATAAAACAACCCAAAAGAGAATATGTACTAGTAATAGTTGAGCATGAAGGGGCAAAGGGTTGAAAAGGTTACATAAAACCCAGAGAGAGAAATGATATTAAGAGAGTAAACTGAAGGTCCAACTGAAGCTGTGGCCATCAGATACAACTAATCAGAAGGTGCCCACATGGAGAAGGCTGAGGAATGAACATCCTCCATCACTCTTCTTCCACACAGGGTTCCTTTGGTGGAACCCAATCAGAAGTCAGAGGGCAATGGAGCCCTACTGATGTGGGTCCTTTCAGCCTTCAAGTACACAGAAAAAGGTAAGAGAGGGGTGGAGAGTGTATTGGGAGGGCACGCCCACCAAGAAAGGGGAAGACATGAGCTTTTCAAGTCAGTGTCTAATCATCCAGTACCCTGTTTCCAAGAGGTGGTATAGCAATCAGTCAACTGGGTGGTACTAGAGAAATCACTGTCCAAGTTCCACAGAAGAGGACAACATTCATAGAGACAAATATGAAGCTGAACTAACCTTTTCAAGCTGATCCAATTTTTCTGACCATTCCTAAAATGAAACAACAAAAAAGTAGTTTTCCTGGGAAGAGTATCAGTAATATCAAGATTTTCAGAAAACAAAACAGCCTGCCCCCGAAAGCAACCAACCCATCAACCAAACAAAATAGCAAAAACAAAACAAAACAAAAAAACAGACAAAAAAAAACTATGAAGTTGGCCTAATAGTAAGAAAGCAGAGAGTCTTAAAAGAAAGTAAAATTTCATAAAAAATTCTAGAACACAAATATAAGGCAGATTTTTACTTGTTTTGATGCAGTCTAGCTTATTCCTGAGTGTTTTTTCATGATTACTATAATAATTTATTGCGAGTGGGTAGCTGGGATCAGCTGAATTGGTAATTCAATTGATGTTTAGAAATTAATTTACTGAAGGGGAGGGTCTTCAGCAGCCCCTAAAAATTATTTTCCTTGATTTTACCAATATGCTTTATGTCATCTGATATAAATTAAAGGAAAATGGATTATGTCTGTTATTCACAAATCACAGAATGGTGGAAAAATATCCACTGGTACAAAAGGCCATATCCCAAGTGCCTACAATTAGAATCCACCTTCTTCCTTTATATACACTCATGTCATAGTTATCCACTAAGTACTGGTGAATGATATTTTTATCTGGTCAGTAAATGTCCTAGATGACAAATACTTATTTTAAAACCAACCAACCAATCATTCCACCTACTGTTGGTAAATAATACATTTTCTTAAATGCAACATAATATAATAAATTGATCCTGTCTTAATAAATCAGGATTATCATTATAACACCTTGATGCTTATATTGTAGTAGCCAGTAATACCATCATTCAATGGATGGTTCAAATGAAATTACAGGAGTTCCCTTCTGTCTAGCTGGCTGAACTTGAAATTTGTGAAGAGTTTTTTTTTAGGAACTATGTACATCAAGTATGATGGCTAGTGTGACAGCATCTTCTCTATAAAAGGCAAGTGTTTTGGGTCTAGGTATAGAGACAGGTTTTTAGAGGACAGAGACCCTTTCCCTTATCTTAGGGCTCGCCAGATTATAAACACACTATTTCCCTTCTCCATTTTGCAAAGCTACCCAATTATATAACGATACTCACATTCTGGATGTATTTCATGATTGTAATTGTAAATCTTCTTGATAATTTCCCACCCAGAGGTCAGGGGAAATCTTAAAGAACTTACATAGCATTCCTTTTCTCTTAGGTTATAAATATTTTCTATCAGGTTTATGTTGGCATTTCTGAAATCTTTTCACTTGTCTTGGGCAGTGTCACATATAAAATACCTGGTCCTTTCTGGCTAATGCCAAAGCCAGTCCTTCTGCCATTTTGGCTCTGTTGGCTTGGAATGTCTCATTCTGCTCTTGAAATTTCCGCATGGAAGCTGTCAACAAAGAGGTTCTATTTGAGATATGGAAATATTTCAGAAACAGCATAACAAACAGCTCACATGATTACTTTACAACTGTCACTTAACAAAAAGGCCAAGCCACATATGTGAATTATGAGACTGGGAAAAACCTGATCTATCTTAACCTCCCCAGAATCTTTTGGGTTTAGTAAAAAACCATAATATTTTGTTTGTTTGTTTGCTGTTGTTTTTTTTTTTTTTTGTACTAGTCAAATATATACTTTTAGGAAAATGCCAAAAGGTAACTTTTTAAATGGTACAATGGTAGAATATTAAGTTAGGTAAGTTGCCAGAAAACAACAATGCTGTTGCTAAGTGATGGCTACTATACTTTATCAGAATAAAAAAATAGAAAAACAAAAATCAAAACACAGCAACACAAAAAACCTTTCTTTCACTTTATTTTCCTTTAAAAACATTTTAATATGTACTATATCAACAGAAAATAACTTTCTATTTCTGTTAGCATCTTTCTTGGATTGAACCTGAAGGAAAACTTAAGATTTAGGGTGGACTAAACAAAGGGTATGTTCTATTGTTGGAGTAATGATTACAGTTAGAGATTTCCCCCAATTACTGAACATAGCAGCAATGGAGCTATGGCTAGAGCCAAAGTCTCCTAATCTAGGTCCAAAGGCCAGGCAATAAGTTCTACTAAAATCTAAGGGCAACCAAAAAACTGGTCAACTGAAGAGAGACAAGCTGATACATGTAGTGACCTCCTAAGAAGCAAGCCTATAAGGCAACATAAAAATGATTTGCATGCTATTATATACCGAACAAATGTTATGTCAACCTGATTAAGAAATACTGTATACGGCTCACAAAATAAAGACTGGGCTATTATGGACAAACTTAATCATATACTATTGTTTCATTTCAAAAAACTAAAATCTAAAATGATTGAAAAAAAAAAACCAGAAAAAAAAAATACGTACAATCCTGGTGTTTTTCTAATGCAATTTCAAGCTTCTCTTTTATCTTCTGCAAGTTTCGGACCTGTTCAGCATAGTCTTGGGTGAGGAGGGTGACGCACATACCAGGAATGGACAAACATCAGGAAAGGAAGTTAATTAAACAAAAAAATGAGTGAAAATGATGATGACTTTTCCAGCCTGAAAACCATTCCTGATAAGGAAAGCTAGGCAGACAGCTCCCATTAACGACGAACAACACAGGCAAACAGGTATAGTACAAACCATCCACAGTGTAAATGGTGACTAAAACAGATTTGTTTAGCCTTTATAAACAACAAGAATTTGGCCTGGTCTGGTCATCAGAAATCCCCTGCTATGAAAACCAGTATTATCTTATTAATTTCAAATCTCAGATTTCATTTCCCCTTCCAATCTGGGCAGGATAGATCAAGGGAAACTCACTAAACAGTCCCCTTACAATCCATACCACTAGTAACAGTGGTTAGGACAACTGCAAACAACCTACCACAGTACTGCCTTTATAGTGAAAGTTCTTTATGCTCTAGAAAAGTCTTTTCTACATGGGAACTGAACTGCCTATGCCACTTAAAAGGTGAAAGTCAGAATTGCCTGGGTACCAAAGAATACAGTATGGTATAGTGGAAAAGTAGATAGGCTCTAGTACAAATCCCAACTCTTTGTCAGTCCTTAAGCAAATTATTGATTCTAAGTATTAGTTTCTTCATTTATCAAATGATATTAATTGTACCTACCTCAAAATATGTATTAGATAATAAACTAAGTGTTTTATATGCCTTAAGCACATGGCACAGAATGTTCAATAAAAGGCAGCTGCTACTGTTTTTGTTATTATTCACACTAAGCCTGTAGGAAAATACCCAAGATATAACTGGGTTCAATAAATGTCAGTTCTCTTCCTTGTTCCTTCTTTTCTACCTTAACTCAAGCCTAAACTATTCTTCCTTCTGTATTAGACAGGGTAAAGATTATTTTATAGTTTTCTCCACAACATTGAACAAATGTGAAGTTATATTACCTGTTACTGACAATATTCACAGTACAGGTAACAGGATAGCAACAACTGCATTTAAAGCAGATGGTAATTAAGAATGCAGACTCCAGCATCAAGCAAATTTGGATTGGATTCCAGCTATACCACCTACTACCTGTGTGACCTTAACCTTGCTAAGCCTAAAAGGCTACAGTGAGGACAAAATGAGATAACGCACTAACCAACAGCCATGAGCTATACTAGGGACCTTTGATAACTGTACCAATACAGATATTTCACATACAATTTGGTGAATTTTGTAGTCTACTGCTTTCACTCCAATGGGCATGAAGCCAAGGGACAAAACACAGAAGCCACTGACCATTTCACAGGATGAAGCTTTTTAAATGTATCCACTGGCAGAAAAATAAGAACTCACAACTCTATCATAAATATGCCTTGTTCAGGCAAAGGATGTAATGAGAATTGTGTTAATTGCAAAGTGCACATGAAAGACATGAGGATTATAACTCCTATACAGGTGTTAAAATTAGACTATTGAAAAGTGGCCCAAAGACCAGAATACCACTCATGTAGGTGATACGTAGCTGTAGCAAGAGGCCACGTAACACCAAAGCCTTCCAGTGCTGAAGACTTCAACATGTGTTGGCCATATCCTGTAAATAGTATTCCTTACCCTTCTCTACCTGAAAGCAAGCTATGCTAATATCCAAAAGATGGTCATATCTATTCTACATATACTTTTAATACCTTTTATATCCATTACTAGAAACCTCAAGAGCAGAAAAACAGAAGTTATTATTTTTTTAAACCTTAAACTTCAGTTTTGAATTTATGCTATTTAGTACACTAACAAAAGAAGGGAACAAAGGGGGTATAAATCACTCCTTTTGACTAAGATCAAAATATGTCAAAGTAACTACAGTTATGCTATACAGCTATTTTACAGGGATAGAGGGTCAGATAAGGCAAATTTCCTTTGTTTTTTATGAGTTCTTGGACATACCAGAAAGTCTGGCCTCTAATTTCCGTATCTGTTCATTCCTTCTCAAAAGCTGAGAGGAAAGATCTTCTCTGGAGCTGCTTCCATCAGAAGCCTGTTCGGACAGACATAAAAGATCGTATTTATACACGGGTTTTCAATAATGTGAGACCACAATACTGACCCAGAAAGTGACAACTCTTATTTTAGGTTTGGTTACACTTTAACTGTGATCACTGCAAAGCTTCTTAAATTCCCTGGGCCCCAGTTTCTCTATCTGTAAAGTAGAAGCAACACTATCTCCATCTATAACATGAAGGAGATATAAGATGCAAAACAGATAAAGTGTGTGTGTGTGTGTGTGTGTGTACACACGCTATTGAAATAAATGGTGGTGAATGAATCCATTATGATCATGTAACAACTAAGTATATAATATGAAAAAGTATATCTTCAATGATAAAACATATTTTATTACTTTATTTCTCCAAAGGCAAAGTCCTGGGATGAAGAGGGAAGGTTCATTAGCAAGGGATCAAAGTATGGTCTGTGACAAAAAACTATCACTGACATTGACAGTTTCAGTATCTTCACCTAGAAAACAAAGGGGTGTCAATCTAAAGCTCTAAAATGCACCAAAAACCTTAGCAGATAATAAACATTCAGTAAATCAATATATTAACGAGACATCTATTTTCCCTAGCAATCTACATTATTTTAAAACATATAGAAACTTAATTTACTTTGGGTACTGCTTACTATTGCTGATAAATAACTTGCTTTATCTTTTTATTTTTGATAAAATTTTTAAAAATACAGAAGAGTAGAGAGAATGATTTAATGAACATTCTCTGTCTGTCTTAACAATTGCTGATGTTTTCCCATATCTGCTTCATCAACTTTTATTTTACCAAAGTATTTTACATAACAGATATTATGACATTTCATCCTAAACACTTTGTTAAACATTTCTAAAATATAAGGACATTTCTTTTTATCACAATATCATTATCACACCTAACAAAATTAAATATAACAGTATCTAATATGTAGTCATGTTCCTCTATTTTATTCTCATAATAAAATAAAGGTAGTCTTTAAAGCTGGTTGAACAACTGACTTTAAATCTTCATTTACCCATCTAACCATTTGACCATCCAACATTTACTGAGGCTCAGTATTGTGTATAGATAAGAGGAAATCTCTGCAGGTGGAGGCCCAGATTAAAGTCCCATCTTCAACACTTAAAAACACAACTTGGGCCAATTAGTCAACTTCTCTGCATTGGTTTCCTCATCCGTAAACTATGATAACAAACATGATCTACTTCCAGAACTGTGATGAGGGTTAAATAAATCAATACTTGTGAAGTCTCTAAAACAGAGCTTGGCACATAATTAGTTTTTATACCTACTATATATGTTTAGTAGAAGCTATGATTATTACTTAGTGAGACATCCTATTCTCAGCATTGTGCTAAGTGCTGGGAATAGTGGTAAAACAAAGTCTTCCTACAACAGGATCATGTGCAGCAACTACTAATTATGAAATTCGTGTTAAGAGCCAGGTGCTATACTACAAAGTTTTATATACCATGCAGAAGAGTTAACATCACAGGCCTGACACTGCTATCCTTAGCAACGCCTGCTTGTAAGGTTTGCCCTTGGTTGACCTACAGGAAGTTAGGTTTTAAAAGGGTTCCCACTACTCCTGATAAGAATGGCTCATTGTACCTAAAATGATTGTGCAAGAAAGTATGGTTTATGCTGAACACCTGTTTTCCTTCTGGGAGTCTGGGGTGTTGGTAAATACTAGGCAGAGGGTGCCACATGACTAGCCTCCCAGTAAAATCCCTGGGAAGTGAGTGGAATACAGAGGGCAAGTCTGAGACATTTAGGAGATGGAAGCCAAATACTTACTGAAGTAAGTGAAGAAGGGAAGAGTCTAAAATGCCTCCAAGGTTTCTTGTTGGTGACTTTGGGGGATGAAGGTACATGTGGAAATGGAGTTAATGTTTTCAGTTTTGTTCATTTTAGAGTCTGAGATACCATCTGGTTGGGGAAATATATGCAGTGGGATATAGGTGTCTGAAGATAAGGAATGAGGATCAGAATACATACATAATTAACTTCAAATAGGTAACTTTAGAAGTCTCAAAGTAAAGTACTTCCTGAATTAGGCCCAGTCTGCGTATCTGGAATGTACTCTAGAAGAAAGCCTTCATTTAGCATGTCAGCATGAAGGTAAAACTGGTACTTTTGCTACAGAGCTCAGCATTAAAACTATATCCTTCAGCCTGGTGATCAAATGTTCATTTGTATTTCCTACTAAATACAGGAACCAATGATAATTGAGATCTAGTAATCTTATTGTTCCGCCCCAATAACCTAATTGCTTCTGCCATGTAATCTGACTTAGACAGGTAGGATGTGAGAGGAGGAGGAAGACTCATCTGGTCATGGAAACAACTCAAGTGTCTATCACCAAGAGTGGACAGAGATAAACTAAGGCTTTGAAAGTGCTGGAACCTTATACAGCAGTAAAAATAAATAGACTACAGCTTTATGTAACACCTGCACTTTAGAAACATGTTGAATTAAAAAAAAAAAAAGTCCAAGACAACTTTTATTATAAAAAATAGCATGCTATTTTTATAAAGTTCAAAAATAAACTATTAAATAAATTGTTTATAAATATATACATATCTAGTAGGATATTTTTAAAAGCAAGGGAATGGTAAGCACAATATCTAGGAGGGAAGAGAGGGGGAAGGGACCTGGGAAGGAGCATGTGAGTGACTTGAACAGTAACAATGTTCTAGTTCTTTGGATAGTGACAGATTCACAAGCATTCATTTTATTTTTATGCTTTATACTTTAAATACATTATTTTACACATAACAAGCATTATAAAACATTTTTAAAAAGTTATCTGATTTTAAAAGGATCCTGTCACATGCCAAAGACATACCTGTAATACTAAGGGATGACATTTACCTAACCTAACAGAGCAGCATCTTCATTTTCTGAAATCTTTCCAACCACAGGTATTTTACAAATAAGGAACATACTGAAGTCATCAGTGCCATCTGTTCATCAATTTTCCCAATAAAAGAGTGCACTCTGGCTAACTCCACACAACTCAGAGTCCTGTTAAGCAATTAAAGTATATGTCTGTCCGCAGAAACAACAGGTCGAAAGTATTTTGAGAAATATAATGTAAAATACACAAGATATATAGATGTAAAGAATACAAGAGGACAACATAGAGAATATATGGCACCTCAGAATAGGAAGAATCAGATATAAACTACAAATAATATTGCAATTTTAAAAGAAAATACTTATTGGAAGGATTCCCTAAAATACTATTTTAAAATTTTATTGAGTTGGTACCAAATATTAAAAGTGAGAGAAGATACTTACAAAGTCATCTCCTGAGTCAGCTCCCATAGAGGCGACTGATTCCTTGCTCACTGACCGTGGGATCCTAGTACCACCTCCTGGTCTCTGGGTGACAGCAGTCTCTTCTGCAATTTTCTTCTTCAGTTTTGCAAACATCTTGCTGTGTGGTTATCCTGCACTGATGGCCAGCTCTTGAACCACCACAGTGGTCCTTAGGCCAGCAACCAGGAATTCGGAGACAGGGGCCTAAAAAGTTCCAGACATCCAAGGTAGCTGCATTCCCCCTTAAATATGGGCCAAGGACCTGTGGCAACACCACAGTATCTATAAATCAGATGAAAGAGAGCCATAAATTAAACAATGGAGTGATTTCACATCTGAGTTGCTATGTTAAACTTCAGGTTTCAAAATTAAGTTTCATCATTTTGCATGTATACTTAATAGAACACAATTACTAAACATTTAAAAAGCACTCAGGTCCTTCATATGCATACACAGATAAGGAAATCCTGTCTCAAGTTGGTGAAGCAATCCACCAAAGGTTGTGTGACAAATTTGCAGGGATAGTATTTGAACTCAGGACTCTGACTCACAAGTCTCTTTTTTTTTTCATTACACCATGTGGGCTATGGCATATAACACATTTGTAAAAATTTCCAAGGCAAACACTAACATCACATAACGCTTTTGAATCCTTCTCCCAGTATTAACTATAGTTTTGTTTTTCCTTTTTAGAAGGAAAAGTAACTCAATACGGGGAAAAGTATAACGTTCCAATATTCCAAGATGGTTTGCAATCAGCTGGTTCACTGGAAAAAGTTGACAACCTGGCAAAGAGCAGGCAAGCCAGACAACTACATTACACAAGTATCAGATATCCTTAAAACAGTTCCTGGGAAATGCTGTGTGGTTCTCTTTAAGGGTGATTAAAATTACCTTGAATCGGTTTCTTTTCTTTAGAATGTTTAACATGATATTCAACAAGGAGATTCAAATGTCTTTTCCTCCCTGTGGTGTATGAAACACTAACATTCTGGTTCCAACCTTAACTTTTCAGGTTTTGTGGAGGATATCCAAGCCCTATTACCTAAAATCTACGAACGACTTCTTACCATTTCAGATCATCCATTTAAGTCTGTACAATTCTTCAAAAAATCTTTACCTTCAATATCGGTAAACCACCTACTCACCTGGATTATCTACTAGATTTAAAACAGATCCGAGGTCAAAGCGTTCTGTTCTGCATAAAGACAAAAGATCAAATGGACTGGTCATTTCCTTTCAAGTGTAAGGCCAAGTGTTGGGGGTGGGGAGTGGAAGAGGAGAGAGAAGGATTAAGGGGGAAGAGAGAAAACATGTCCCTGCCACAATCCTCAGTGGTCTCCCTCGCATTTGTGATTTGCCTGAGTTTCACTTACAGGCACAAAGCACAGAATCTCTCATTGCAGGAGATGCCTAAATTCACTGCGCACTGGGAGGCCCCGAACAAAATAACTTGAATGAGGAGTTTAAGGTTTCCCAGGGCCAGTATTTCTTCCTGTTGATTCTGACAGTTTCCCTAGTCAGATCCTGGAGCCTCGACTCGCACTAAGAAAGTCGCTGAGAAAAAGGATTGCTAAACTGGGTAAAAGTCGGCTGCCTAGGGCGCCAGGGCAGGCGGGCAGGTGCCTGCGCCGGCGGTCTGGATCCCACTCAGGCTCCTTCCAGACCCCACATCTGTGCCATCTGACAGCAGGGGAACTGAGACCCAGAGGGGAGTGACTTGTCAAAGGTGGCACACAGGGGGAATCCCGGAGCCCTAGGCTCCAGACTCGAGGGCCGGGCAGCCCACCTCTGGCCCCCGTACCCTCGCGCTTTCAGCACCCCGGTACCGCCCCCCGCCTCGGGGCAACCCCGTCCGGGCCGCTTTGGGGGCAGACCGCGGCCACTGGGAGGAGAAGGGGCCTCCTCGCGTCCCGGCCCCCTCCCGCGCACCTGCCGCTCTCCGGGGAGCCCCGCCTCCGGGGCCTGTCGCGAACGCCGTCCCGCGTCACCGGCCCCCTCAGCCCGCCGCGGAGCAGCGACCCGGGACCGCACTTCCGCCGGCGCGCCGGAAGTGGCTGCGCGGCGCCGGAAGTGGCTGCGCGGCCCGCGCGCGCATGCGCCCCAGAGCGCCCCCCACCTCCCCGCGGCCGACGGCGCGAGCTGCGAGCGGCGGTTGGGCGGGACCGGTGAGGACGCGGCGGCGGCGCGAGGCCGGGCGCTGGGTGCCCCGGGCCGGCCCGCCACGTCAGCGAGCGCCCCGACCTGCGAACGGTGACTGCGTGGCCGAACCCTGATGCAGAGCAGGGGAGGTGGGAGGAGCCTCGCGTGTGCCGTGCGGGATGGAAACCCCAGGCGGTGGCTGCGCGGGGCCCAGCTGCAGCCTCCACGCCTTCTCCCCACCCCCGCCTCCCAGTCCCACGCCCTCTGCACCGCCACTTCGTCACCGAGCGAGTGGCAGGTGATCAGTCCGAGTCCCTGCCTCCCTTCTCCCACAGAAGCCTGTGACCACCTCGCGCCTGGGGTCTGTGACCTACCGTATGTAGGTGATGCGTTTTGTATCGCACCCCGGGACACACGTTTTATGTCCCATTGAAGTTTCCCTGATAGAGTGCGCACTCTTTTGATATATATTGCATTTCGTTAAAGAAACATGCCTGGGGCAGCCCAATACACTCACTTCACTATCCACGAATGGGCTCCCAGTGTTTTCACAGATGAAGGAAGTCCGGGGAAGTAAAACTGCCCTGTGCAAAGTTAGAATGCAAATTAAGAGACTGGTCGGGTCTCCGGACTCCTCAGTGTCAACCAAGCCAGACATTGCACATCGGAGCTGCTGTGCTTGCTCCCGACCCGACGCCACTGGATTCCCCTGAAACAGTCCGTTCCTCCCCGTGTCCCAGTTCTGACCACCAGTAGGAGGGAAGGGGAAAAACCAAGACTAGGAATCGGAAGAAATACACCAATAGAATAAACATTGAATCCACAACCCGCAAGAGGCCTTATCTGAAAGAAGCAAACTCTTAACGGTTTAGCACTTTCGTTGTCAACAATTCTTAAGTACCAAAAACTTTAAGCAAATAATGTTTATTTTTATATTGATGATACACTTAATATATACGTGAATTCAAGATACAAAATTCATTTACAAGAGAGTTCACACCTGATGAATGTAGTCACATTCCTAGAGAACATTTGTCAATGCGAAAATGCTTTCAATACACTGACAACGAAAATCAAATATTCTGTAATCTGGTTATTCAATAAACATCAAAACGACAATGTTTAACTTTCCATCCTCTAGCATTTAAGCGCCCTCAAGGTGGTAGGCACCATATAACAGAAGAAAACATTGGAAAGACAGGGGCCTACTGAATCTGCTCTGTAGAATCACAGTGTTTACTCAAATTCATTAAGTGAAGTAGTTCATGAAAGGCTTGCTATCCTTTATGACAAATCACATATACAAGAGTCAAAAGTGATGAACTCAAAAAATATTTCGATAACCTCTTGATTTCTAAAATCTATGAAGTATTAACCATAACAGACAAAACAAAGAGGTTGCTGAAAAAGAACATAACAGTAAAACCTCAAGAGTATGTATGGCTAAAGCAATTTAGAAACACAACAGACAAGACTTACAATACCACAAACATTCAAGTCAAAAGAGATTGACAATATAATTTTCCACCTTAGTCATTGGTAGTGAATAGCCCCTTCAAAATTTATTCTACTGATAATACACATAAAACTAATGAATTCAAATGGTTTGCTGTCTCAGAGTTGAGTTGATAGATTTTGTTCTAAAGTATTAACCCACAATACCCAAAATTTAATACAAATGAGCAACAAGACTAAGTTTAATGATTACAGTGATTTATGAATAGCTAGATAGGCAACCAAATAGCTTCATTATTTGCACGACAGATTAGCAGCACTTGGATAAGAACTGTTACATAAAAATTATTGTGCTTCAATCTCTTGAGGAGAGCTAATAAATATAACTCTATAATCCCTACAGTGTTACAATTCTATAACATTTCAGTTACAGACAAGCACAATTTTTAAAGAGTATTTCACACCACTAGAAAATCAAGAAAATCAAGTAATTATATTCTCTGAATGTAACTTCTGCTATGATTGAAACAAAGGCATTTCTGCCTAATAGCGATAATATAGACAACAGGATTTATTATTTTCAGGGAAAAAAGATCAAACGTAATTTAATTCCTATTTGATTATCTTAATCTTTAGTGATGATTTGAAGAAAAAGGATATTCAACCTTATAATGGAAACTGCTCAGAGAAAATAACGTGGCCTGAAATGATGATAATCTTTAGACCCAAGTAAGAGATGATTTACAACTGCTTCATCAGATTCGATGATTAATGAAACCAATATTTGTACTGATGCTACACACTGAAGATAATCTATTTGGATAAATTCCTTTCCTTGTAAACTCTACTATTAAAATGTTAGACTATTGTACCTGCCTTTCCTAATATCTAAGATCTTTCTACCTTAACTAGAAGAAGCCTCCAAAATATAAGACTCTCTGATTGTTGAACAGCAAGTTTTATTAAAAACAAAAAATAGCTGGAGAACTAGCCATATGGTCTGTATGCCAAAAAAATGTATCCAGACAACTATAAAAGCCATGAACACAAAGTCCTAAAATATTTTACCAAACCATTAAAAGTTCTTTTTAATAAAAAATAAACAAGAGTCTTAAAATAACCTTCTTCAAGAAATTGTAATAAAAATTCTTATTGCCCAAAAACATTTAAAGCAATTTTCTTGTAGGTTTTAAATATAACACAACATATATTTATAATTAAAAAAAAATTTATAATATGCAGAGGGTAGGAATAAGATTTTTAAAAATACAGTAGTTGTTTCTCTATGGTTTGGAAATAACCTAATTGGAGAATTATATGATCATAAATGACTATATATGATCATTTCACATTTTGCAATGGTTGATCATACTGATTTGATGTCTGAGAAAACTTATGGGTCATATTGTAACGTTACTAATCTTAATTTTCAATTGTGGACAAGTAGACATTCACAAGGGCTTCGAAAGAGAAAATTCTAGTAATATAACAAAATATTAAATATTGCAGACCTATAGGAAGGCTAACTAGAATTCCCTATATCTCATTCTGAAAGTGATACAATCACTGTTTATTAACTTCCATTTCATACGCCTATCAGAAACTAATAATCTGAACCCTGCAACTACCAATGTCTCAATAAACAATGTTATACCTAAAAAGATGATTGTCTTAGAATATAGACTGGAATTGTCCTCCAAAATAGGAAAATATTCCCAAGGACCAAATTCAGGCTGCATGATTAAGTGACTCTGGAGTGCAGAATTAATATATTTCAAACAACTAAAAAACTCTGATCTACTTTTCAAATACTGCTTAGAGTAGTTTGATAATTTAAAAAGTAACTTTAAAAAACAAATAAAAATATTTTCAAATTAAGAAATGGCGCTTTGGTGATTAACAGTATTATGCAGAAATGGAATTCAAAAGTATTACACCAAACTAATGAGTGAAAAACACCAATTTTAGCTTAAGAAAACATTTCATATCTAGAGTTCTGAATGAAATATTTCTATGGTGTCAACAAAGTAGTTATATTAATATATTTATCTTTACCCAATTAAGGGCATGCCCCCTACATCATCTTTCTGACACTCTTCTCTTCAACAGGTGATTGATTCTACTCACACATCAATTATTTTCCTTAAACACAAGGCATGCTTGAGAAGTCTGTGTTCAAAAACTCAGTGAAGCTGGGACATAGTGTAATATTATGTTTTGAAATTCTAGATGAAAGAAGAACTGCCTTTGGAAAAGTTTTTTTTAAGTGGTCAAAGTATTCAGGAAAGAATGGGAGGTACAGCACAAGTAGGTGCAAATGTCTAATAAGAGTACAGAAGAACAGGAAGAAAGTGCTTGGTTTTCTAAGAAATTCTTACCTTATTTAACTGCAAAGTAACTGGATTTACAACCGTTAGAGTCAGAGGTCATAACCACAATGTGAATGTCATCTACTGCACTTACTGCTGCTGCTCTCCTCAAATCAATGTCCACACTGAGCCTGAGTCAGTTCCATGAATGTTAAATAGCATAACATCTGTTCTGCTACTCTCCAATTGTGATAAATGATTTGGTTACTACAACAGAACATCAAACACTATGAACGTGTTCACTAATTTTTCAGAAATTGTATATTACCAAATTTTAATATTTATAAGTTCATTTTAAATTTAATGCTGTAATTGAGAAGTATTATGAATAGGTGGCTGTTTTATTAAAAATACAATGATGAGGCAAATGTAATATTTTGGGGATGGTAAAACTGACTCCTGACTCTAACTTTTCTAAGATAATTGAATGTTTGATCAGCTAAATTAGATCTTCTGAATAATGGGTAAACAGTTGCTTTGCAGTCAAATTTCATCATGCCAAAATAATCTCTACTTAATTTTTGCGGTGAATGTATTCAAGTGTATATTAAACACCTACACGTTTCCATGCAAATAAACATGCCCAGTGAAGACAGGAGTAACTGAACACTGATACTCTGATATTTCATCTGTCTACAAATTTGCACTGTACATAATTACTGTCCTCACCCTCCCCCACCTGTCATCTTTGGTAGAGGTTTGAAGGCCCAGATTTTATAGCACACCATACACCTAAAATGTTAAGAGTCCTACCTCATGTGTGAATATATCATCAATTTGCCGAACATAAGTGGTCTCATAGAGACAAAGAAATATAACTGAAGGCATTTTATTCACTGGAAGCATTTTCTCAGATGAACATACTCATCTTTGATATGCAACTCCAATAAGAAAAATCTATAGTCAGAAATGCCAAGACAAGACTGAATTATTCAGAGCTGCTGCAAATATACAGATTAACAACCTCCTGTTCTTCAGGAAACACCACCCCACCTAGGTAAAGCCTTCTCCTAGCTAATGCCCCTTTTTCCTGCCTCACGGAGACAGATATAAAATGAGACACATCGGTGAAAAAAAAAATTTGTTCCAAAATTAAAATTCAGTATCAGGTATTGAAATGTCAACTAAGAATATAGTCTCTATTTAAAGAACATTTTCCTATTTTGATATGTGACCAAAGTAATTTTTTCTACAGCCCCTTGATTCTCAATATAAATACTACTCAGTAATAATATTCAATTATGGATCAAGAAAATAAAGGACTAATACATCTCAAGAACCTGCTGGTGTCTCAGTTTCACATACTTAGGTTTTTTTCAGGTTTATATCACTAATTTATTAACAATTTAAATGCAAATTGGCAGATGATTTTAAAGCTAAGAATATCCAGCTTTCTGTTAAGATCTTTGTCTCCCTAATTTCAACTGAAAATTAGTCCATTTTACCCAAACATGAGCCCCTCAAAATAGAAGCTCATGAATGAGATAAAGCCACAACCTAATTACAGCAGCACGAACAATGCCACTATGATGTCCTCACAGAACGTAAATAAATTCGGCCCACAATGGGTATGGGTATATAATATACACATACTGTATCACTGCATACCAACATATTTACAAATATGTACATATGTACAAAAAGTATACACAGAGATTGCATTTAGCATAATAAAAATATACACATGCCATTAAAAATAAAATAAGAATTTCAAATAAATAAAGTCAAAAAAGAGCCCTCAATGTAAATACACTTTATACTCTCCAAACACACACACAGGATCAAATATACGCCCAAAATATTACCAGGAGATTCATACCATTCATATATCAAATCTTTTTACTCACTGTGGGGAGGTGGTTCTAAATCACTGGCTGTAGCCACATTTGCAGACGTTGGTACCTTACTCTATTTCCAGTCTAGAAAGTTCTCTACATATCAGGCTGATTACAAGCCTCATGGATAACGAAGTACAAGATTTTCAACTGAGTCCAAACCCCTTCTAAGAGACAGAAAGTTCCTAAGTCGCATAGGTCAGAGAATAAATTTGGAGAATGCTATAGAAAGCTCCATAATTGATAAAGAAAAAAACAAATCTGTTGCTTTTCCTTTTACCCTCAATGAAGTTCAGTTCAATCACCACTTAATCTGTTTCAGGAAATTCTACTGCAAGAAGAAAATAAAGGGCAGTGGCAACAAGTGTGGAAAAATATAACCCAGATCCTAGATCAGGAAAATTTGTCATGACTAGATTGCACTTTGCTTTTATTATCTCAAAACATTTCAACTATGTAAAAATATAAAGAGTACAATAAATTCTATGTGCTTTGAGAGGTTTCGAGAGCACCACTTCCTAGGAGGAAAACACACACACATACACACACGCGCGCGCAGAATATATCTTGGCTAAAACCAAAGACAAAATGTCTAACTTGTGGATTTTTTATAACTAGTAAATAAAAATTTCCTAAGGATGACTGAATTACTGGTTTCAATATTTGATATATTAAAAATACCATAACCTTTGTGCCAAAATATAAATCTCTAATTATTTGTCTTGGTCATTATAGAAGGCAACCTGAGCAACCAGAAAGACTAGACTGAGATCAGGAGATCTGAGTTTTAGTTCTAGCTCTATCACTACGAATAAACTGACAGTTTTGGGCGGGGGGTGTCTCAGATTTCTCATCTATAAAATAGAGAAGACAGTTGCTTTCCCAACTTCAGAAATACACGGATAAAGAAAAAATTCCATTGTGCTTGTTTTGTGTATAACTGACTTCTTGCAGTCTCATACTTTCTATTTTGTTTATAGTGATTGTTAAGGGAGGCAAGAAACTGTATCAGAATCTCCAGGGGAAGTTTGTGCAATTTGAAAAGAAAGAAATGCCCTTTCTCATTGCTTTACTTTGTTCTTAATTCCAATATTTAAATTTCTGTGAATTCTAAAAATAAAAAAAGCACATAGCAGTTTTATATTTATAAAGGGGAACAGTATGCAGTGAGAAAATGAGTCTTTGCCATTGTCATCTTAAGCCCATAGGGTGATCGACCTTTTATGTTTCTTCTTCCTCGATTAAAGTAATGCCTTAAAATGTAGAAGCTGGGTAGTGGGTTGGTTCGTTAAACTCTGTGTATGTTTAAAACTTTCAAAAAAAGTAAAAAAACCTAAAGACAAAGAAACATTAAATATTTGCACAAATGAAACCTCCATGAGGCCTACCCTGATCACTCATTTAAACATTGCTCTTTGCCCCAAAATGTACAAAAAATTTCCCTTACTATGTATGCTCTAACTTTTCCTTCATACTACTTATAACTTTCTAACATAAATTTACTTATTTATTACGGTTATTATCTGACTCCTTTTACTATAATGGAAGTTTCATAAAGACGAGAATTTTCAATCTACTTTGTTTGCTTCCCCAATGCCTACAACAAAATCTGGAGTATAGTTGTTTTCTCAATACACATATTTTTTGAAGGCATGAATAAAACAATACTTTAGAATTATATAGCAGTTTTCCTCTCTGGATCACTTCAGTTCATTTTAGATTTTTAACTATCAGGAAAGACTTATACTACTATTAGCTTAAGGGGCAATGTCATCATCTGTGCCCCAGCTGTGAGTTCTAGGACACCTTGCTCTTACATAAATTCGTTTCTAATCACAAAAGCTATAATATTTCAGGAGATTCTCTCTCTGCACTAGTTTCTCCTACAACTAAGTGGGATGCAGCTATTATCTTGAATAAAAACAATGTAAATTACGACGGAGAAAAAATGTCATCTATACTAAAATCAGGAAAACCATTCCAGGTGGCAGGGGTGGTGACATCAATGTCTTTTGGAACCATGAGTTCAAATTACAGAACTATGAAGTTGCAAAGGCCCTTGGATCGATGCCTTCATTTTATAGATGGGAATGCTAAAAAGTAGAGATATGAAGACACCTGTCAAGGGCATAAAGCTACTTACTAGGAAAGCCAGGATTAGAACGCAGGCCTCCTCGTTCTCAGACCAGTGTTCTTTATGCTAAACAGGCAAAGCTCAGGATATAAAATATTATTTTAAGCATCAGAGAACAGGAAAAAATGTTTTTAGAAACATTCCTGGCACAGAACTTTAGGAGAACTGAAATAAAAGCTCAGACAACTAAGATCAGTCTATTGCTGTAGTCTAGGTGAACAGTGAGATGAAAGGAAAGCTCTGAAGTATATTAAGGGACTAAAAATAAAGGAGAGTAGCTTTTATCTGACAATAAAAATCAACCTGCTAGCAAAGGAAACCTCTCTGCAGAATAACTTTTCCACAGCTTTCTGAAATAATGTTTATAAGAACAAACAAAAACAAAACAGAATAAAGTTCCTCTAAACCCAGAACAATAATTTCAAGACCTCAGATGAAAAATAAAACAAATTGGAACAGGTATATGAATAACACAGACCCAAATAATTCTTATACCAGAAATGAAAACCAAGTCATAAATATTACAGTAAAATTTCCCTAGGGACATAGGAAAGAGGCACCACAAGCGATCACCTCATTTCCCCTGGAACTGCCAAAGGTAGAATGTGAGCCTGTACAGAAAATTAGGTAGGAGGGCTTTTGATTCATAACTTTCTTGAACACTGTGGAGTCAAAAGAAGGGGGAAAAATCATAGCTACTGCCTGTGAAATTATAAAAGGGATGACAGGGAAGAAAAACACAAATATTTATATTATACACTGAGTCCTATTAAAATAAAAACTTGTGCATGAATATAAAATATTAAATACAAGAAGTTTTAAAAAATCTTATTGCCAAAGTGTCAATGCAAAAGGAACTTCCATTTCAGGTTACATAACAATTCAGTATCCCCCAATTAAAATTAGTAACATCTCTAAATCTGAAGTCTCATAAATCTGAACTAGGCAAAAAGATATTCAAACTCTGTACTGTAGGCCATGGACTTCAACGCAGACAGTCTTTAAAGCTGATCTCATGAGTTAAGAGTTTAAAGAGAATTCCTACTGGAAACCGACAATCTGATTTTTTAAGTGAAATATTTAAAAGTTGTTCTTTTTAATTTCTAGCACTCAAAGGCTACAAAAAAACCAAAATATGCAAACATATCTCATAATAACACAGGACTCACACATCCCAAATGATATCTATCATCTCAAAACCCCAATTAAAGATTTAGTTTTCTGATGCAAAATCAATCCTGAAACTCAGTTTCTGAAACTCTTACAGTATTTAAACGAATTAAATGATTTCAAGAACTGTCTTGATTATACTTCAAAGAATCACACATTTTCTACCTACTAACTTGGAATGAAAAGAAATATTATGGCAGGACTGTTCTTGACGTTTGGTAGTCCATGCTGGCTAGTTTCATCTCTGTGAACAATTACATTTGCCAAATCCACACATGTAAAGTCCAAGCTTAAGAGTATGATTTTCCTCATTATACAAAAATAAATAATTTACTCTTCTCAGGGTGAGAATAGTGACTATTTGATTGTAAGTTTAGATGTTGGAGGTAAGTATCCATACCTCGAAACCAAAAAAATAAAAATTCCAAGAGTAATTCAGTTTTTTAAAAGACCTGAAAGACTGTATTTTAAAACGGTTACCCTAAAAGTGTGAACAATTTTTTCAGTTTGTGTTTTTTAAAACGGTGGTCCTAAATTAAAAAATAAAAACTAAGTAACACCACTATGTGTCTGTAACCACATTAGAAAACTGCACCATTTAAAATCTGTGGCAAATGAAAAACTGTTTTGACAAGAGGGTTTTTCTTTAATAGTCATCTATGGTATTCTCAAAGAACACGTTTCGAACATCCAGAATGGATGCCAATTCCAAAATGTGCTTCTGGAGATGAGGGTTCTCCACCGTTTCATCCCTTGGCAGTTGTGGATATGATTCTGGATAATTTCGTGTTTCCTGATAGGTAAAGAAGAGAAAAGTCAAATTTTACAGTTCAATGAAAAAAAATGGTAAGCACTGATATTACTGTGAATATAAACAATATTAAGGAATAACTTAATATGCATAATATATGATTATTATTGGTAATGTATTTGTTGAACATGAAATTGCTGACATTTGACCATTTTGACCTTAGAAATGACAATTTCATATGATCCGATCTAATATATTAATTTTGTGAGTTCACAAATATTTACTGGGGCCTATTATTTCTGGGAACTATGCTTATTGAGGAAACAATATAATTCCTAATTGTTAAGAGGTGGAAATCCTAGCATATATGGAATGTCAACAAGTATTTGTTAAATGAGTGAATAAATAGGTGTTGCAGTGGAAATTAAAACAACAAAAAGATCTGAGAAGCACCAAAAAGGTCAAACTAATGGGCCTGGGAAATTAATTATAGAAGGAGGAGATGTCAAAGACAACTGAGATTTCTGTAAAGGATGACTTAGGAGAAGGATTGGGAGCAACCGTGATAAAGAGAAGTAAAAGAGGAAATAACTGGGAAATAGTATAAGCTTCAGGTTTTAGGAATATTTTATCTAAGGTAACAAGGTAATACAAATAGAACTGCTCTTCAACCAGAATTTGGAAATTTAGGGCTGTATCTCAGCAGATAGGTTTGAGTAGCATATGTAAACACTGATATCATCTGCATGAATATTAAAGCCATAAAGATAGATAAGATTTCTAAGAATATTAGTAAGGATTAAAAAAAAAGTTCCTAAAAAGGGAGATGCAAGTTCAAAACAAGACAAATAAACAGAAAAGGGATAACAAAAAAACAAATTTTATAATACATGGAAGCAAAAGAAAGAGACAATTTCAAGAATGAGGTAATTCTCATTTGGAAATTCTTCCTTTGGTAATTTCTGCAGACTATAATTTGTCATACATTTAAAATTTCTTGAAATAAGTTACTTTTCTATTTTTTTTCTACTTTTAACAAAACAGTTCATATATTCAAATTTCATTTCTATCTTATTCCTGTAGTCCTCACTTATTGCACATTACAAAGAACAAATTTTTGTTTTACCACATGAAACACTGTAACAAAAATGAAATGTTCAAAAACCCTAAAAAAGAGAAAAAAACAAGAACTACCAAGGACTACTGTAAGCTGAACAATTCTCTTAGTTTACACAGTGTTGGGGGATGTTTGAGTTCTGAACAAACATACCCCAAAGTGGAAAATATCTGTTGAAACAGGCGACAAATGAAAGAGACCCTAGAAGAATCATGCTTCTTAGTATTGGGCTGAAAGAAGCTTACATCTTTATGCTACTAACTCTAGTCTAAATCCCACCCCCAAGCTTAAAAACAAGCCATAGAAAGGTCAAAAAGATCTGCAAGTAATTTCACTCCTGCCAGAACAAAGTCTAAAACTCTTTAAAGAAAGGCAACAAAATCCAGAATTCAACATCATAAAATTTACAACATCCACAGGATAACAGAAAATTACTAGAAGTACAAAGAATTAGGAACACAAGGTCCATAACAAGTAGGAAAAACAATAAAAACAAACCTATAAATGACAGTGAATATAGTATTGACAGATAAGGACTTTAGCTATTATATATACATTCAAGGGCACAATAAAAACATAAACATAATGAGAGAAATGCAAAATATTAAAAGAACCAAACAGAACTTCAAGAGAAGAGAAAAACGTAACCTCTGAAATAATCAACCAAATGGATAGGAGTAACAGCATATTAGACATTACAGAAGAAAACATCAGGGAACTTGAAGACATAGAAATAGAAACTGAAACATAGAAAAGACTTAAAAATGAGGAGCACAACAGTGACCATTAGGACAATATTAGCTTGTCTAACATATATGTCAATGATGTCCCAGAAAAAGAGAAAAGGAGGAGAAAAAAAATATTTGAAGAAATAATGGCAGAAAATATTCTTTAAAACTGTAACTCACAGATCCAAGATTCTCAATGAATCCCAAGCAGGAAACACACAACAAAGAACACCATATCAAGGTACATCATAATCAAATTAGAGGAAACCAATATAAATAAATATCATAATCATTCATAAAATCAGATGCAAAAATCAAAAAGAAGTGTTTTTGTTTGAAGATGCCATGATCCTGTGCATAAAAAAACTTAAGGAATATATAAAAAAAAGCTAACAGATTACTTCATTTTAGCAATACTGCAGGATACAAGGTCAATTTAAAAGCTGCAGTATTTCTATTTATCAGCAAAAGATAACCGGAAAAAGAAATTTAAAAAATACATCCCCAAACTTGAAATACTTTGGAATTTAATGACACATGTATGACCTGTATGATGAGAACCATATAATATTGCTGAAACTAAAAAAGACCTAAGTAAATAGGGAGATACACCATATTGATTGATTAGAAGACAATATTATTAAAATGCAGCTCTCCACGATTAGATTAAATGCAATCCCAATCAAGATGCGAAGTTGATGCTAAAATTCACAGATATGCGAAAGACCTAGATCAATCAAAATACTTAAAAATTGTACAAGTGAGGACTCATACTATAAGATGGCAAGACTTAATTTAAAGTTACAATAATCAAAGTAGTAGTGTAGTGTACTGGAAAAAAATGCTATTGGTCAATGAAATAGAATTTGGAGCTCAGAAATGTCCCTGTACATATATGGTTGACCGATTTTCAAAAAAATAACAAAAATAATTAAAGGAGAAAAGAACAATCTTTTTGACAAATTATACTAGGACAATTTCATATCAATATTTTAAAAATTCCCTTAAACCCTTAGTGTACACTATAAACAAAAATTAACTCAAAATACATCACAGACCTAAATACAAAACCTAAAACTATAAAACTCCTATATGAAAACAAAAGAAAATCTTTGTCACTTCAGGACAAGCAAACATTTTGTAGATAAAACATAATAAAAAATTGATTAATTGAAAATTCATCAAAAATTTAAGTTTAATTTTCAAAAGCCTGTTAAGAAAACAAAAAGGCAAGCCACACAATGAGATAAAATATAGCTAATAAAAGCAGGTGAAAAGATGTCCAATATCATTATTCACCAGTGAAATGCAAATTAAAACTACAATCAGAAAACATAAATCCACCAGAAAGGTTATAATGCAAAAGACTGACAAACCATGTATTGACAAGGATGTAGAGAAACTCTCACCATGCTATTGCTGGTACAACTACTTTGAATAAAGAGTCTGGCAGTTTCTTATAAAACTAAACACATGCCTATCTAATTACCAAGAAACTTCAAAACATAAGTCTGTGCAAATACTTGTGCAAGAATGTTTATAGCTGCTTTATTTATAAGTCGAAAATTTTAAACTGCCAACGTGTTCATCAAAAGGAAAAGGCTTAAACTGGTATATTCAGACAATGGAATACTACTCATTAATAACAAGGAATGAGCTACTTATACTTGAAACAACATGAGATGAATCTCAAGAACAATATGCTCGATCAAAAAAGGTTTACATGTATAACTCAAGTTCATGAATTGGTGAAACTAACTGTAGTGAAAAATAATAAAAAGAGCTGTTCTGGGGTAATGGGTAGTAGACTGACTAAAAAATGGTGTAGAGAGAATTTTCCATAATGATGCTACATTGTATCACATGATTGGGGTTTGAGTTACACAGGTATACATATTTATCAAAAGTCATCTAATGGTATGCTTTAGTTTTGTGTATTTCACCGTACGTAAATTTTATATTAAAAAAGAATTACATATATAGAGACATAAAAATTCCAGTTATGAATTATTATTATTTAAATGAATAATTAAGTGTTGAGGGGAAAAGTCTACTGAAGTCCACAATTTACTTGAAAATTTACTCAAAAATGAAATAACCTGATGAATGGAAAGTGGGATGGATAAATGGAAAAATATGTGAAAAAGCAAATATATCAAAATGTTAACTATAGAAATTAGCTAGTATGAATACAGGTATTCACTGTACAATCTATAACATTTTTAAATTATAATAAGATGGGAGAAAATAAGAAATTTTAAGACTAAAAGTTGTAAGAAATTTAAAAAAAATGTTTAGGCCTATTTGATAAAGATCTAAATATTACTTATAAAAGTGAAAAATACAATGGCTAAAATTTTTAAAACCTCAATGAACAATGTTATGTAGCTACTTGAACACACAGAAACTACCCAAAGCAAAATGAAAGACTTGAACACACTCAAAGAAGAGCAAAGAACAACACATATGAACCTCAACCAGTAACCCCAGAACCGAAAATTAAAACCACAACTACTACTTCACATCCACCTGACTCTCATGGAATATAAAGTATGAATGCAATAAATGTTGGCACAGATGAGAGCAATAGCAACTCTTACATACTGCTGGTGCCAGTGTAAATTGATACAACCACTTTGCAAAATGTTTGCCATTACTCAGTAAAGTTGAATATGCCTACATCACCTGACCTCGCATTCCACTATGAGGTATTCCTTTTTCCCTCCAACAAACACATTTCATCCAAATATGCCAAGTGCTGGGTCACAGGCAGTTCACAATAGAATTCTCCGATGAGGTCCAGAATTGCCTAATCTTTTCCCCAAAGTATAATATATGTGGACTAGGAAACTGATAGAAGACTTCACAGTGGGATTGTATGTGATACTAAAAAACTGAAAATGCCTTGAATGTCCATTATCAGTAAAAGAGATGAATAATTTGTGATATGTCGTCAAACAATGGAATCCTGTGTAGCAGTGAAAATGAATTAATGAAAGCTTTAGTTAGTCTTTAACATGGCTCAATCTCAGGAATATTAATAGTGAGCGAAAAAAACAAGTTATAGAAGAATACATACTATATAGACCTATCAACATGCTGTGTAGGAATACAAATACATGTGGCAAAACTTTGAAGAAAAGTGAATAATAATTATAAAAAATTAAGATTTTAGTTTCATTTGAGAGGGAGATAGGATCAGGAAGGATCCACAAAGGGGACTCAAAGAAAATGAAAATGTTCTATTTCTTAAATTAGGTGATAGGTACTCAGATATGCCTTACATTGTTCATCTTTATACCTTACCTATTAATTTGTGAATATTATTTTGGATCTCTTCAAACTTTATTTAATACAGGTAAAATACAATATAAGATTCTTAAATACCAAAAATGGTAAAACTGGTCTTAATAATACTCTTTGCCTACCCGAAAAATCTTGTGCATCCTCATGGTGGCTGAACAAAAGACAAATCTTGTGAGAAGCAAGCGAAGAAATTCATCTCCAAAAAACTGGAGGAATGCCTGATCTGCAAAGAGGAGAAAGGTGATGGTAAAAGGATGCTTAAATGGAAAATACATTTCAAAGGAGAAGAAAGTTCAAGAAAACCTTCTCAACTTTCCTGCTTTCAACAAATACCTTTAAAAATTCAAACAATTCAAACAATTTCAACAGCTTAAAACAATTTAAAACCATTATAATACGTTCTGTTAAGTGTGCAGTTAGATTAGTAGGGTACCTATTGAACGTGAATGGGTCAGTAGCTGGGCAATATCGCGGTTGATTTTTCGAAGATATTCTTGACACTTTTCCCATAGGCCTCTACGCATGCTTGACAATCCAGAGACAAATAGGAAGGCCATTAGAGGATTGTTCAAAAAGAGAGTGAAGAGGCTACCTCGTTGAGATTGATCTGTAATAACAAACATGTTATATATATATATATATATAAACAACAGTTCTGCAAAAGATAAGAGCATTTGAGGAACATTTTAATATACTGATAATGTATAAAATTAAAATTATATCATTAAATCATAATTCAACAAAGCAGATTCTGCATGGGACTACAAAAATATATCCCAGGTACACTCCTGTCTGCTGAACAAACCATAGAGCCAAGTAACCTTAAGAGAAATGAAAAACGAACATATTTCTTTGCCTGCCCCTCCCCCACTCTAACAAGTTTCATCCGAATACGGCCAGGGCTGGATCCCAGGCAGTTCATGAGAATTCTATGACGAGTGCCAGAATCGCCAACCTTCCCACTCTCTTCAGTTAGTTGTTCTTTCTCTGCCCATCCCTTAAACAACAGTATTTTCTCTTTGTCCTATCCACTGCTAATCTCATCTACTCCCATAATTTCAGTTATTCTTTATATGCCTATTGATTCCCGATTCTCTATTTACAGCCTAGATTGAGCCCCTTAAGTCTAGAACTTAAAGTGTGACTGGTCCAAGTCCAAATTGAGACACACTGTGAAGTGTGAAATATCCACAGGGTCAAAGCCTCAATACAAAAACATACTGCTAACATTAATTTCACCGGTTTCTTTCTACTTTTTTTTAATGTGGCTATTAGAAAATCTAAAATTATATTTGTGACTCCCATTATATTTCCATCGGACAGATTTGCTCTGGACTACTACTTTAAACCTAACTCTCAAAGGTAACTTTAAACACAACATGTCAAAAACTGAATATAACTTTTCCCCCTTTTATATAAATCTACCTCTTATCCAGCATCATTATTTCCATCAACACCACAGCCAGAAACCTGGAAGTCCATTCCTGCCTCCTTCCTCTCTGGTATTTCCTCACCATCACCAAATCCATCACCAATCCTGTTAGTTCTCTGGACTTAGTATCTTTTGTAGCCAGTTAACCAGCCAGTGTTCTCACTAAGACCACCACAATCTCCCTATTTCCATCAATGTTTCTGTCCAATGCACTTCACACAGGTTAACTGAACGCTCTTTCTTGTTACTATTCTGTTTAAAATCATTTAATGGTACCCCCTTGTCCTCTATTTAAATTTCTTAACCAATCACAAAAAGTTTTTCATAACAGAGTCATATAATCCCAACTCTACCTTTTACCTAGCAGAAACTACTGTGATTTCTCTAAACGTTCCACAAACTCTCTCTTCTCAGAGCTCTTACCTCGGGGCTCACACGCTATTTCTCTGCTAGAATACCCGTTTGTCAACTATTTCCCATGCCTGTCTAATCTACATGTCCTTCAAGTCCACAACAGACATAATTTCATCAACTTTTCTCATTCTCAAGGGCTGGTTAGGACTTCCTCTTGAGTATCAAGTGTGCTTCTCCACTATGAGACACTAATAGCACCTACAGTACTTGTATGCTAGGTTGTCTGTATCTTCTAGACAACTGCCTCTGTGAGAAACGTAAATATGCTTGTCTGGTCAGAGTGTTACCTTTGATGCCTAGCACTGTACCTGATAAACAAATGTTAATGTTCAATAAGTAGAGAAAACTGTAGACTTTAGAGATCAGAGGTACAGGAACCTAATTTGACATTCCAAATACTTAGGTATCTACTAGTTTTGTTTCCAGAAGGGGTACAGTTAAGGGATTAGAGATCTAAGCTTTAAAGCACAAAAGATCAGATACTAGACTAAAAAATATTAAGGGCATATATATTATACCTAAGCATATTAGTAGTAATGATAGTTAGAACGTATTGAATACTTATTACACACCCAGAGTTATTTTATGAAGTAGGTACTATTATCTCCATTTGACAGGAAAAGAACTGAGGCACAGAATGGTTAAGTAACTTCCCAAGGTCACACAGCCTCATAAGCGATTGAGATGGGATTCAAATTCAATCGGTTTGCCCCCAGAGTCTATGTTTTTACCCTATACACAATAAAGCCTTTCAGAGCAAATAATCTTGGTATCAGTCCATTAGACCATGCAATTTTAAGTAAAACTTCCTCTTGACAGGACAAATTGATAGCACGAAGAACTGAAAGGGGTCACATTTCTCTAGAAATGATGTGCATCAGGTTAGGGTAACAAAGTCCTCACAGCAGGAGAATTTTACCGTTGTTTGAAGGTAAGTTCTATCCCTTAGTAAGTTGACTTTTGGATATGTGAACTTAATACCTCTACATGTTTTTCCCTGTTAAATAGTAGAACTTACCTTAAAACAACGGTGAAAAAGTCTCCAGCTTCTCTCAGGCATTCAAATGCTGACCATCACTTCCTGTGTCAAACTATGTCAGCAGACAGACTTCTGGCTGGGAAGTAGCAGTAAAATGCCATCTCCCACAGAGAGACATCAGCACTATTCACGGTCAGGGAGATAGTGAAACAGTGACAAGTACTGCTAAAACAGGGTTAAGTAAGGTTCGTTTAGTATTTTACCTAGTTTGATGACTGGGAGTTAGAAACAGATTTTGTGTTGCTGATTAAAGACAGATTATTAACAACAAAAGGTCTTTCATTTCTCATTCATCTGAGAAACGGCCAAAACGCTGACCTGTCTCTCTGGCACACTAAGAAGAGGTTCTTTTATTTAAAAAATATACAACAAGATACAAATGTGAATAAAAGAAACCCTTTAAGTTGTGCCAGTTAGGGTGTGCTAACTCTCGGGCATAAGCTGAGAGGTTTTCTAGACCAGAAATTTTAAGTCTTAAAAGACACCTAAAATTCATAGCCAGAGATGCAGGAAATCATCATGCCAGATGGAGGAAGACAAGCTCACCAAAACAAACAGCTGCAAAACAAATTTAAAATTCACAAATCACAAATTCCCAAAGAGCAAGGGACCAAAACTACCCTTTTCTCCGGAATGCTTTACCATTTCTTTGAGAATCATCTCAAGGCCTAAGGGTAGCACATTAAAGATGTCTGGTGGCTGGCAAGGCTTCTGGCTTGGTTTCAGATTGACACCTGGCCCATGAAACACTATAAATCCACATGTGATCATTATGGGTGGGGGAGACAAATATCGGCATTATTCAAAATGTAGACAGTGTTTACTTGCAACCTATGGAGATAAGAGGTAATGACAGAACATACCTTGTAAAGCTTTTGGATATGCTGTAGGAGAAAGCAAGCAGACTAGTGGCTGTCCAAATAAGTTTGTGAAATTCTGTAATATATAAGAATTCAAAACGTTCATTAAAGGTTTGACCAAAGAGAGTAATTTTCCAAAGCACATCATTAGTGTATAGATTGGGCCCTTTGACTCACAGCAGCTGCAGAAACATCAGCAACAGCTGAAGAGACTACCATTCATGCATAACTACCATGCATAATAGGCTGTCTTAAAATAGTGACAGTTACTAAATGACTATTGATTTTTAGAATAAAGGCATAGATATGGTCGCAGTGTTACCAGGAGAGGTCATCTGGCTGTCTACTAAGAGGCCACCCATTGGGCAACATACACTAGTGAAGGTATATTCACAAGGGAGAATTTTCCAAGATCTTGATTTGGCTCTCAGCCTCACAGGCTCTAAAGCCTGATTTACTGGTCTGGGAAGATCAGACCCATCTCTCACTGTGAATCATAGTAACTACTCACACAGAATAATATATAAAAACAGAATGTCAATGTGTTAACTTACAGTGAGAATTAAACTGACGCTCAAACTAGAATACACTTTGCAGCATTAGGGATATCTTTTTCCTAAGGGCAGATCTACATGGGAAGTAAAAGTATAAACTGGTAAAACTTCTAAAAATAAACTTAAAAAGAAGCGAAAAGGACATAAACAGCCAAAAACCACTCCTGAATCATAAAAAATAAGCCTAGAACAAATGGAAAGACATACTAAGTTCTTAGAGAGGAACCCATTCTAAAGATGTCATTATACTAATTTATTAAAATTAAAAACAACCTCAATAGAAACAGCTGCAGATTTTTTTCTGCAACTGAAAAAAAAATTAAGTTTATATGGAAAAAGTAGATTAGCGAGGAAACCTCTAAAAAAAGGAGAGCAAAGAGGGGGAACATGACTCAAGAAATATTAAATCATACTTTAAGCCTGGCATAGAGTAGACAGAAGACTAACAGAAGAGAATAATGAGTCCAGAATTAGATCCCAAAACAGATAGGACTTGAATATATATGAGAAAGATGACAGTGCATATTGGTGGAAAAACTGGATAGATATGTAGAAAAAAAGGTGGCTCCATACTTCACACCATGCACTGGGAAAATTTCCAAATATATCAAAGATTTAAATGTAAAAAATTAAACAATAAATGTGCTAAAAGAAAATAAGGATTATTTTTGTAACCTAAAAGATTTTCCTAACTATTAAGATAAAAAATAATACAAACTTCAAAGGCTTGTACATAGCAAAATATAGCACAAACTAAATCAAAAGCCAAATGATGAACATTGGGGGATATATCTACAACTTCTGTAACAAAGGATTAATCACCTTAATATAGAAAGAGCTTCTCAAATCCATAAAAAAAGACTGTTGACCCAATAGAAAAATGGGTAAAAGAGAACAGAGAATTCATAGAAAATGGAATACAAGTGGTTCAAATACATGAAAAGATGTTCAACTTTACTGATAATAACAAACAAAATCAAAACTACACTAAATTGTCACTTTTTAATCTATTGGTTTAGTAAAATTTCTAAAAATTTGAGAATATACACTATTGGCAAAAACATGGGGAAACACACACATGTAGATGGTAGGAAAATAACAGTATAAACTTTTTAGAAGACAATTTGGCAGTATGGGAATATAACCTATTGATATACTCTTAAAAACTGTGAAATAACACAAGGCCTAAGTTATTCCTTGCAGCACTGTTAGTAATAGTAAAGGACTAGAAGCAGTTGATGACCAGCAGTACGAGACTGGTTGAACAAATATGGCCAACCATACAATGGAATACTACACAGCTATAAAAAAGAACAAGTTCTTTATGAACGAATATGGATAGATCTCCAATACGTCTTAGTAGTAAAAAAGATACAGAACAGTTGTGTATAGCATGTTACTAGCACTTATAAAGCAAAGAAGACTCAAGACTATGTGCTTTTGGCTTTTATGTGCATTTAAAATTTTTTTCTAGAAGGATAAACAAGAAACAAATAACACTGATTCCCTAAAGGGAGAGATAGTAATTGAGTGAACTGGGACTGAGAGGAAGATTTACGATATACTTTTTGATTTTGTGAATATAATACCAATACAAAAAAATTAAATAATTTTTAAAAATTAGAAATTTCTTGTAATGAAAACAAAGGGAGCAAGCTGAATGACATTAAGGGTCATTCTTCAAGTAAGGCAGCTTGAGCACTCTTCCACACCACAGAGATGGCCTTCTGGGTCAGTGGTGGCCATGATGCTCTCACTCTTGGATAGTGCTAAAATGGACACTGCTACTATTTATCTCCTGAGGTTTCATTTTTGCTTCCCTTGCCAATCAACTTCTCTCCTAATTTTTTTTTCTTTAAATACTGTGTTAAGAAGTTAACATAACAAGCCTGACTGCTATCCTTTGAAAGGCCTACTTACAAGGTTGGCCCTTAGTTGGCTTCTGGGAACTTAGATTTGGGTGAGTCCCCACCATCAGCAGAACCGATAAGAGTGGCTCACTTTCCTTAGACTGTGCACACAAGATGGTTTATGCTGAACACCTGATTTCCTTTGGGCGGAATGGCATTTTGATATGTGCCAGGCACAGGATGCCTACATGATTGGTTCCCAGGAAACACGCTGGGCACTGAGTCCCTGGTGAGCTTCCCTGGTGGACACATCACCAGGGTTGTCTCATTATTGCTGGGGAGTTAAGTACATCCTGTGTGACTTCCCCTGGAGAGGACTCTTGGAAGTTTGCACCTGCTTTTCTCTGGACTTCATTCTGTGTCCCTTTTTCCTTTACTGATTTTGCTCTGTGTCCTTTTCCTATAATCGATCTTAGTGGTATGACTCTATGCTTAGATCTGTAAGTCCTCCTAGTGAACCCTTGAACTTGGGGGTGATCTTGGGGACCCCTGACTCCCTTCCATCAGATTATATTTAAAGTTTACACCTGAGAAATAGTTTCTTTAAGGATGCTTCACGTCACTGTTCTAACAGAGATTAATCTTATTTTCTTTGTTTGCAAGTTTTTTGGGATTGTCTCATAATTGCCCCCATGTGTAATTATATGAATTCAATGTTGTTATATGCAAGAAAAATTATGGCAATTGTATGTCAATGGAACATATATTGAAGAAATTTTAACTTGTTATTGCTCATACTTAAGATTGCTATTGCTTTTTGTATAGTCACCCCATAACTACTTCACTGAATTTGTTTTCGTATTAACAGTCTTTCTGCAATTCCTTTGGATTTTCTAAATATGAAATCATATCTCTAATTAATGACCTTTCTTTCCTTCCAGTATTTATACTAGTCTGAATAGCATTTTTTATTATTTTGGGAACATTACAAAATTCTGGTCAGGACTAAAACAACATTAATCACAATGATAATAGAAGGCATTCTCTTTTTCTTGCTCATTTTAATTAAGAATATTTTAAAATGTTTCTCACTCTAAGTACAGAGTTGGCTATTTAATATAGAAGCTCTTCATCATATGCTAAATTTTTTTCCTTATTAAGAACAGGTACTAAATGTTATTAGATTCTACAAAATGGCCATTGAGAAATGCATGTGATTTTTCTTATTTATCATATTGATATAGTATACAATATTAATTTATTTTCATATACTTAACCTTCATGCATAATTTAGAAAAACTCTTTTGGTACATTATTTTATTAACAGGTCTATTTACTAGTATTTTATTAAATGCTTCCTAATCTATAAAGATAAACTAATCTGAGGTGGAGTTTATGCTCTTTTTATCTCGAAATAGTGTTGTTATCATAATAATTCTTATCACTTACTGAGTGCTAACTACTTTCCAAGGACTATCCCAGGCTGCTTAGATCCTACTTACCCTGTAATCTTAACAATCCTGTAAAATCAGTGTTGCCAACCTATTTTACAGAGAAGGAAAGAGGCTTAGAAAAGGCCAGCACATTTTCAAGGTCATATGAGTCTTGTGGCCAAATTGGTATAGGATGGCTTGGACAGTCCAATCTTTTTCATTGCTCTGGAATTGTGTATTAGATCCTAAAAGTTTCAAAATATTTTGGGTGAACTCAAAAGGACTAGAACCTTTCCCGAGGAGATTAACCATGATCACCTTCCTCTATTTCATATCCTGTCACTGAATTTTCTCTTTCAGGAATTATCTGAGACTTTAAACAATATTACAACTTTAAAACAGTAGACATGTCTTTTTTAAAGATCTCTTTTCTTCAACAAATACTCATCAAACCTATGGACTACACACTGTTCTAGGTACTAGGAATACAGCAGTAAACAGAATAAATGAAAAAAAAAAAAATCAAACCCTGTCTCTTGGAGCTGACATTTAGATGAGGGTGGAGGTGGCAGACAGAGGCCCACAGTAAGAAAATAAAGACGTTAAAAGAAGGTGACAAGTGCTACACCCTGGAAAACAGCACAGAGTACTGTTAACCACACAGGCTTTACAGATTGTGTTTAAATCCCAATTCAGTATGTGTGACCTTAGGTAAATTACTTAACTTTTCTGTGCCTTGGTCTTATTAATGAAATGGGAATAAAGGTGACACACTGGATTGTGTGATGATTAAATGTGTTAATATTTGTAAAGTGCTTAGAGCAGCACATAGCACTGTATGAAAGCTAACTGTGATGGTTAAGAAAAATAAAAAAAAGGTGGATAAAGAGTGCTAGGGAGATGACATATAATTTTCAAGAGGTCAATTACGGAAGACCCTATGAAGAGGCTCAGGTGATAAAACACAAGAATAATGTGGGTGTCTTTGGAAGAAGATTCAAGGCAGGGGGACCAGAACACAAAAATCCTAGCAGAAAACCGCCAGGTTCATCTGAGGAATAGCAAGGTCAGTGTGACTGAAGAGGGCTGAGTGACAGGGAGACAAGCAAAGAGCAGAGACACACTTGAGGTGGGGGGGAGCTGTGTGAGGTGGGAAAACAAAGCCTTTTACTCTGAGTTCTGAGAAAAGGAGCCTTTGGAGATTCTGAGTAGAGCAGTGACATGATCTGACTTCAAGGCACACTCTGTAGGGGCGTGAGGGCAGAGGGGCGGAGACTGGTTAGGACACTACTGCGATGAGTCAGGGGACAGATGACAGAGGCAGAACCCAGAGTGACAGAAGTGGAAGTGGTAAGATTCTGGATACATTAGTTAGAGCCAAGAGGACTCCCTGAAACAAATGTGGGGTGTGAGGGAAGGAGGAGTCAGGTATGAAACCAAGGATGTGGGCCGGGGCGGCTATAAAAGCATAATGGTAGGTAACTGATACGGGGAAAGCGGGAGGTGGAAGAAGTCTAGGAATTCTGTCTTGGGCATGTTAAATTTGTGATCATTATTTAAATGACCAATTCGAGATGTGGAGCAGCTAGATTATATTGGAGTCTGGAGTAACAGAGAGAAGTCTGGGCTGGAGATATAGATTCGGAAATTGTCGGTATAGAAATAGTAATTAAAGTCATGAAACTACATGAGGGCATCAAGGGAGTGAGCTGTAGCCAGAAAGGAAGTGGAACAAGGATGGAGCCCAGGGGCATGGAAAACATGAGGTCAAAGAGAGGAGGAAGAAGCAGGAGTCCAGACTGGGAAAACAGGCTCATGTGACACAGGATCTCTTTTGCCCTGAGACAACTGAGCAACTTGAACTTAGGTTTTAAAGGCCTTCCCTGGAGAAGGGGACAGAAGTCAGAGCTCGGGGTTTGCCTAAAATGGGAGTCTAACAGAAAGCCAGCCCTGTTAAATTAGAATCCCAAAGGGCTACATACTTAGTGTAAGGATGAACCAAAAACAAACTTCGCACCTCCCTTCCCACCATGAGGATTGCACAGGGGACTGCAAGGAACAATTTCTTAGGGCTGAGCAGAGACAAACACACAAAACAAAACAGTTTCTGAGGTCTGTACCTCTAAGCCAGTCCTCTTGCATATTTGCAGCCCATATTCATATCATCTAAGTAATCCCCCAAATAGGGTCCCCCAATGCGAGTGCCTCCAGGTATCTATATGCAGACCCTCCCTGGATGAAAGGACCTTCATTCTAGGGCTCAGTGAATTTCCCAGAAATAATTTTAAGGATAATGAAAAGAAACTAGTCAAAGATGATCAAGTGTACAAGGATAGAAAAATAGCAAAGGGTGTCTTTAAGCAGCAAAAGCAGATTTCAGGTATAAGAATTATCAGGTTATTAAATTTAAAGAAATAAAGAACATACTCGAAAATAGAAAATAGGAAACTATAAAAAGAGCGATGGCTTATTTGAAAAAGAACCAACTAGAACTTCTAGAAAAGTACCACAACCAAAATAAAACTCAATAAATGAGTTTAATATGTCAAGTTAGTCACAGCAGAAGAATCTGTGAATTGAAAGACAGATGAGAAGAAATTATCCAAATCTCAAGAGAAACAAAAGGACAGAAAATAATAAAAGAGAGGTGAAGAGATGTGGAAGACGGAATGATATATATATATATAAAATCAGAGAACCAGAAGAGGATGAGAGAAGCGAGGACACAGCTAATATTTGAGGAGACAATGGCTGAGAATTTCCCTGCAATAATGAAAAACTCCAACCTACCAATTTAAGCAGTCTAACAAGTCCTAATAGGTTAACTACAAAGAAACAAAACCTAGACATATCACAGGTTAACTGCAGAAAGCCAATGTCTTTCAAAGTAGCAAGAAAGAAACAAAATGAGTGAGGCTGAGTGGCAGAAGAGCTCTTACATAATCTTGTTATGAGGGTGAATGCCTTAATAGACTACAGCAATCTGCAGCCATCAGTCAAGTAGGATGAGGCTGTTGAGATAAATATGACTGTTCTGACAAATGTGTAAGTCAGGTTCACTGGCAGGGATCCAGCTCTGTCATCACTATATAAGCACTCAAATTTTTTTCTTTCAAAGAAAAGAAAGCAGAACTAAAATAAGTGTTCAAAGTGACTGAGGGTTTTTTTTTTTTTAACTCCCACTAATACTATGTTACTACAGATAAGGCCATTTCCGCTTGCCTGTTTCCTAGTGGAAATGTGAGAGCCACAATGTGGGCCATGCTTGTCACACAGATCCTCTGAAACTGACATGTTGACATGCTGTTAAAAAGGTGACAAACACTGGGGACAAAGAGAAGATCCTATAAGGTCGCAGGGTCTGAAAAAAATTATCTAGAGTTAGAATGCTTTGTACTTCTTAAGAAACACTGGAAGCCAGAATTCAAGGCAGCAATCAATGCCTTGCAAATTCTGAAGGGAAATTTCTAATCTATATTAAAATCATCATTAATGTATGAGGGTAAATTAAAGACACTCGCAGAAGTGCAAGACCTCAAATGTTTTACTTCATTTCCACGCTTTCTCAGGAAGCTACTGTAGGAGACGCTGTACCAAAACAAGAGTCAAGTGTCCAAGAGGAAGACACAGGATTCGAGGAAACGGGGTTCAGTTTAGAAGAGATGAAGAATCCCCAGGATAATGAAGAGATTCTAGGATGACAGCTGTGTAGCACATGTGAAGCACACCAGTAGAGGCTGAGAGAACTGATCACCAAGATAACATTAAGACTAATGCTTCTGAACAATGTGAAAGAAGATCCAGACAATTGGTGAGGAGATTTGGGTTGAATTAGTGGTAAGTTCAGGAAAAAAAAAAAAAGAAACAAAGACAGACAATTATTTGCTCCAGGAAAAGTAGAAAGTTTCATAGGAAAGAAAAAGTTGACTATATGGCATAGCTGTTAAAAGCATTTTATAGTCATAATAATATAAGCACTAAATAGTCAATGAATCTAAATTATGATATAAGTCTACAGTGTGGATAAAAGGATGTGTAAGGTATAAATGGGAGTTGGGTCTAGGAAGAATAGAGCTAAATTTTTCTTTTATAATAGGATATCAATACATAATGCCTAAAACTGAAAAGTCAAGAAATACCAATACCAGCATGTTATTTAGAAAAATGGTGGTTAAATACCAAAATAATCAGCTAAAAAAGATGTAAATAGTGGCCTCTGGGAAGAGGCCAATAGAGGTAGATCTAGAGAGTAGAAAACTGCTGTTTTTAGTAACACCTGGTGGGACTTGACAAACACACTGCAATTATAATGACTCCTGATCCCACCCCACAACAGCTCAAGCAAATCAGAATCATGAGAGTTGGGGTCTCCGGTACAAGTGGTTTTGAAAAGGGCTCTCTGAATGTTTCCAATGTATAGAAAGAGTTGAGAACTACAACTTTACTACATGTATGAGTTATGTTCATAAAAATAAAAATGTACTACTTAAATGAAGAAATATACATGAATATGTTTCTATGAAAAAGTATTTAGAAAACATATATTCATAAAACATTCACACGTATAAAATATATAGCATAGTAGATACATACAACAAAGAAATAATATATGTCATCTAGGTCTCCTTTTTCATTAGAAACATAAAATAGTAGTTTAAAACTTTTGACACATGCTTTGTGGGAAAAGTAAACATCAGACGCCCTCATGTGTTAACAGAGAACTGCAAACAATGTAGAGGCATTAAACTGTACTAATTTTTAAAAAGACCAAATTGGTCTGTGCCATTCTCTGATCTGCCTACTGCATATGGGCTCCCCATTTCATTTCTGAAGATCAGTATATTCTGGACAATTTAATTTTTTAGAGGGCTTATAACCACATGTGCCATCAAAAGCAAGTAAGCAAACAAGAATTAAATCATGATAATCAAGTAAATACATTTCCAAGTACCCACAGTGGTATTTTGAAAAGCAGCATCCAATGCTCATTTTACGTTCAAAAAGCACTCTGGACGTAGCAGGCACATATGATGAAAGATATTCTTGAGATTATAAAAGGTGGTATCAAACAATGTCCATTAAATTGAGAGAAATTACTAAAATACTCTAAATGCATATTAAGCAATACACTTGATCTATCGACATATCCTGTCACATCATTAAACTATAGCAAATGATTCCTTTCCATTTACAAAGACACGGAATGCTTCTTTTGAATTCCGTGAAGATACAAATGCCTCTGCTCTTCTGGTTTTATTAGTTTAAATGAGATCGTTAATAAAACTTCTACTTCAGCAACCTCCCACCCCCTCAAAAAGGTTAAAAGTGACAATAATACACACACAATTTAAGACGGCATACAGCTAGTTTTCTTAAAGATCGAAATTGTAATGTTAAACTTGACAAAATAGTGGGAAATACGCTGAAAAATTCAGAGTATGTTGGATGCTCTTGGAATTCAGATACTAAACATGAAAATTTGAGGGAAAACATGCTTGGGGTCAGCCCTCTTGGCCACCATATATTTCCAACCTCTTCTGAAATAAACCTACCAAGGCCTGCTTCTCCAGCTAATTATATGAACACTCACAACAGAAACAGTTTTAATTGGCAGTTTTCATATGCAGATCCCAGAATATTTCTGAACATATTGTTCACTAATGAAATATTCCAACCACATATGAAGAACTCCAAAAATTCTGTTTTTTACTTTCCTGTAAATTATTATAATTTGAATTCTAATATCCTACTTTAAGGTGTTTTGCTGCTGGCATTCTTTATACAATCACTTAAAAACACTGCTTCAAAAGCAAAATATAAAACAAAGGATTTTCAAGTTAGATTCCTATCATTTATTTCAGCATTGAGGGCCATATTTTTTACTTATTGTCACAAATTTTAAAAAAATAAGTGCATCTAAAACATTGTATGTTGATAGTCAATGACTGTAATGGCATAATATGGAATAGAAATTTCACTTAAACTACAGCACCTCAGTGTGTAAAAGGGAAAAAAGTCTAAAAACTAGAAAACAAAATTTGCCAACACACTTCTACCTCTATAAGAGAAAATTATTCTGGGTTATATAACAAAAATAAACCTTCCACCAGAGATCTTGGAAATCTTGAAATTTTTTTTCCTGCAGGAGGATTTATTATTTCCACTGAGTGTCCATTCATGCGTTTTCTTCTTGTTTCTATTCATAGCACCAGATCCTGACTAGCATGCACAACCTCAAAAGAAAAGAAAGACTAAATACAAACTGTGTAAAATTAAATAAAATAAAGCAAAATAAAAAGGCACATCTTAAGACTGGTTACCTCGGGGGGTGCCATAATGTCTAAAGAACAATAGTGCTCGCGGAACTCACCTTATAGGCAACACTATTGGATGAATCCACAATGATGAACAGGGGCTTCCTCGTGAAGGGATAGAGGTCTCCAGGATGGAGGCTGGGGAAACAACAACGATGACAATAAATAACTGAACAACTCTATCAGCTAAATATTAGAATCTTTTATTCTTCAGTTTGGTTTGCTCGTGTCTCCTTTCTATTATAGCATTGAGAGACAAAGATTAATTAAGCAAAAAACAAAAAAAAACCTCTGTATTGACCGGGATAGACAAGTTAACAAGTTTTGACTGAAAAAAAAAATTCAGATATAGTTATTATTCAAGAATAGTCGAGCCAAAGATAAGTCTATATATTCAAAGATGGACTAAACATACAACCTGAAAATCTCAGAAGTCAGCATTTGAGTACTTGTTTAGGATTTAAAAGCCTCTCTTAAAACATGTTTTGAAAACAAATAACACAACCAGATTTGTATTTCAATGAGTCTTTCAAAATCTATATCCATTTTAAAGATCTTTAATATTTCAAGCCATATTCTTAATATTGCAGACAGTAAGAGGGGCTCCCCTTTTACTATCCTTTATGTTTCCTCTGGACATTTGCATCAGAATCAGCTGGGAGCTTCTTAAATAGATAGACTCGCTGGCCCACAAGAGACATACTGGCCCCAAAAGCTTAAGTCCAGTTACACACATTGGAGAGGCATTGCTTAAGCTTAAGGTGGTCACTGTTCCTTGTGCAAGTTCTATCCACAGCTTAGTGGGCAGTGTGTTTGTGTAGGTATAAATATTGATGTAAATATAACTACAAATATATTAAAACAATGTGTCAACAAGCAATAGCATCAAACTTCAACATATTTCAAATACAAGTTTCATTTACAAATAAGGTCAATGACACCACTAACATATGGCTTGGGGAACGGTTAGCTATTATGTATATAATTTGAAATGTCTCCCTCTCTGCCCTCCCTTCCCCATTCTTTAATATAAAGTTAACAGTGTTATGTAAAGCACTATTAGAAATGCAGTTTCAAATAAGTGTGGTTTCCTTTAAAACCAGATTGCTCTCTCTCAGCTAGGGAAATTCTAGAGCCAATAGTGGCCCAACCAGTGAATGTTTTATAATTAGAAAAAGAGCAACTTTCATGGATGAAATCTACTTGAAATCATACAACTAAATTCATTTATGCTATATCAAATCAACAGGACCTTATATTAAAAAGCTTGTAACAATGTTAGGACAATATGTCATTCCTAACATTTACCTATGTAAATATTTACTCTCATCCAGCTTAAATGTAATTTTGTTCACTGACATAGCTCCAGTTATTGATATTCAATGAAATTAAAAAAAAAAAAATCAGCCAAAAATTCTAAAATTCCTGGGATAGTCAGAGACTAAATTAGTGCTGGAATCCAAATAAGTGTTAAGTAGCCTGAGAAAATATTTCTAGTATTAGAAAAAGTCCCCATTTCACTTAGTATTTTATAAGAGAGATCTATACTTTTTATAATAGGGGGAGACACTAGGATACATACCAGTGCATTTCCTTGTGGGACTGATTTCGTTTGTGGATGGCATCTCCATTTATAATATCCCGGTTACTATTAGTAAGTACCCCTCCAAAATCATATGGACCTGTGAAAACAAACGAAAGAACCCTAGACTTCAATTGGAGAGTAACACTGATTTGAGGTTCAAACACAAAGGTATTGTGTGACTCATTGATACAAGTGGAAGATAACTGTGAAACACTTAAATTATTTTAAAATTTAACATTCTTATTTAATGCAGTCTTTAAATGATTTCTGCATGTTGCCTGTTTCAACATTTTTAAAAAATCATTTAATTATTCATCAGTTCTTCAAACAGAATATAATGAAAAACAAAACAAGAGTCTACTGCATCCCATTATTCTGGGTAATAAAAGGGAAAGAGATCTGGGATGCTCAAAATGATCGTTACATTTCAAACAAAATTAAAGTCTCTGGTTTAACAAAAGTACTTAAGAAATTGGAGAATAGAGGTCTAATAACTTTTTTAAATTAAAATCGTTTTCAGTTGACATATAATATCATATTAGTTTCAGGTGTACAATGTAGTGATTAGACACTAGCAATTTCTTAAGTATAAATATTAAGTGAGCCACTAATTGTAAAATTTAGGAAAAATCTGGAATGAAACTTGAAAATTCTGACAAAAACTTTATTTTTAAGAAAAAAATTGCCAAATTTCAGTGTGTGAAAAAATCCATTATCATCATTTATATATCAGTTACTATAGTTCCAGTTTTGAAGTTAGCCTTTTCCCACTGGTCATATCAGTTAAATTCTTGTCTAAATGGAACAGCAACTGTAACATGTTAAAAATGATCTCTGAATGGACAATTCAGTTACTACCTATTGCAGTACTACTGTACTTTGAAAAAAGTAAAACAAGAGGTCCATATAGTATTTGTAAATAAAATTACTAACTTTACTACAAAAAAATTGAAGTAGTTTGATTTCACATCACTTTTAATTTTGTTATATTTTATCACTTAAAAAATCATTGCAATGAAAAGACTTCGAGATTTATTTTGTTTTGTTTTCATTTTAACACTTAAAGAAGATCTGCAGGTCATGCAAGGAAGATGACAGGGACATGCATTGTATAAAGGAATGCAAATTTCAACAAACAAATGAGGAGGAAAATGTTAAGAATGTTAAGAAATTTTTTTTGTCCAAAGATTTAATTGCCTAATTTACATCCTAGTTACTCACCTACTGGGACCAATTTTATATATTCTGGACAGTTTTAAGTTTTTATTCTGAAACAGCATCCCAATATTCTACAGGTTGAATCCATAAAAACCAAAGAAAGGACAGAAAATACCCATGACAAGGACTTGAACTTTCACAGTTACAAAAGTGTACTGATTTCTACAAAGACTTTCAGCCACAACAAAACCCTGACCAAATTTGCTAATGCACTAAAGGCTCAGAAAAATTCAATGATGTAAAGTAGGCTTGGTTAATTCCATGTATATATATACACATGTGATTTTGGCCAATTTGAGATTGAAATATGTATTTAGTATGTGAATTTGCTGATGATTTGTGAACTTCAATGTATAAATTTCAGCTAATACAATAGACTGGTGTATCTACAGGACTGCCAATTCAACAAATAGATCAGGTTTCAAATTTGGAAGCCTCTCTAAAAAGCCTGAGATGGTCTGTGGCTGTAGGCTATCGTCTTGTAGAAAATAAAGAGAATTCAAGCCCTGCTTACAACAGGGAGCATTCCTTTATTGTACCTTCACTATCAGAACGACCTGTGGGGAAAACGCCAGTGGCTGACAGGTAGATCAGAAGCACGCTATTGGCAGGCAGCTCCTGAAATTGAAAAAAATCACATATACAAAACAACAAACAGGGAAAACAGTTTTATTTAAAGCTCATGACATTTTGAAGTTATGAGGATAACAAGAACCTAATTTAACATATTACTGTTTTCTCTATGGTAGGAGTCACTCTTGTTGGTTCCAACTTATAACTATCCACACAGCAAAGATTCATTATTAATCTTCAAAAACCACATCATTTAGAGTATGTTCTCTGAAAACACTTGAAATAGAGAGATCCTGACTACAGGTCTAAAAGACAAACTCTCATCTGTGGTTTTCTCTATATAAACTTTGCAATGAATTCATTACTTTTCAAGCTCTTTCAATGACCAAAATGTTTCCCTGATCTGCCTGAATATATAAAAGACTTATGCAACCTGCTCCTTTTTTTCTTTTGTTCTGCATTGACTTTTATTACTACAGCAGTTTAGCAATAAAAACCTGGGGGAAGGAATTAAGCAACAGTCTCATTAACTAATGGGAAGGAAGATTCACAGTATTATAAGCAATTTCCATTCTGAAAATAGCTACGATTGGGATATTTGAAAAGCAGTTTTAATTTCACATTTGACCTAAATTCTTGACTCAAATATTTAAGGAGAAGAGTGACTCTTAGATTCCACTTAGGGCACACTTTTCCCATAAAGTAAAAAGTACTGGATCATATATACCTTAAAAGATGCTGCTAAGAATGTGTATAGTTGGCTGAAGGTGGGTTTGTAGAGCAGATACTTGTGGGGGTTTTCCCGCCTGGTCGGCTTGTCGGCTGATTCCTGTATTTACACACAGAAAATACACATACAAGCTGTATTTGACAGGTGAATTATCAATGCCGACTTTTACAACCCTCTCTATCAAATATCTTTTTTTCCTTAATGTTACTATTATTGTGCTTATTTATTCCTCCTATGTCTCCTTAAGACAGTTCATTATTTGCACTCAACATTTGTTGAATAACAGCATTGAATAAAGCATTCCACGTGGAGCAGAAGCAGCAAGTATGTTACCAAAAGTGCAAGTGTCAGAAGACGATACCTGCATTCCTGGCTTATTCATCTGGGAGGCTAAATTCATTGGCTCCCTTTCGAGGGCTTGTAACATCCGGAACATGTCCACGGTTAGCTCACTGAACTTAACCTGCAAGGAAAACAAACCTGACTATTAATGCAGTAAGCCGACCTAGACATCTTTAATCACATTATTACTCTTGAACCTTGATGTGTACTTAACGACAATGGGTATTTTATTGTCCAGTATTTTACTTTATTTTTATTTCTTTAGTTTTTATTTTCCAGCATTTTATTATGAGAAATTTCAAGACAGAAGACTGAAAGAATTCTATAGTCATCTAGATCCTGTAACATTAATGTTTTTCTGTATTTGCTTTATCACACATCTATCTCTCCACATTTCTATCAACCCATCAATTTTCTTAGGTGTTTTTAAAAACAAGTAAAAGTAGTCATGTAAACACAGAGACCTATTTCAGGTCCTATAAAACATGTTAACTTTTGGCAAAACAGTCAGGCTGATTGATATATATGGCCATGGCCCATGTTTTACCACCTCTTCATTATATTTTGGGACTATACAATGATTAAGACTGTATTCTTTTCAATTCTGAATAACACTTCTATAAAACTTTAGGTTGGCAATATTTTATTTGATGTTTTAATTCAGAAATTTGCAAATTAATGTAAGAGCCAAAATTGGAGCAATACTAGAAGAGTTAGCAATAACAAAAATAATAGGCGTTAAGGGAATTTGTACAAATAATGTATACAGAAAAATGTATTCACTGGTGACTCTTCTAATATCCCATTATTTCTAGTAAATTGCATTTCTAGTACATTAAATCATCATCATGGGACTATTCCCTCATGAAAAAATATTTGAAATTTGCTGTTGACAAATGTACTTAAACATAATGTTTCCCCCTCTTTTTGCCTGATTATGGATGTAATATACAGATTTAGAAAGTTGTAAAAAAGAAAATTAAAGTCACCTACAATTATGTTATTCAGAGATAAACCTTTTATGATATTGGTGAATTTATTCCTAGTCTTTTTCCTGTTCATATATGTATATAGACATTTTAACATATATGAAATAATTGTTTTACAGTTTCATAACAAGTTTATTTTCACTTACCATATCATGAGTATTTTCCTTTGTGATTAAAAATTCTTTCTAAACCATTTAAATGTCTGTAATATAGTCCATATATGGACACGGCAGAGTTTAATTAACCATTTCCTCACAAATGGATGTTAGAATACTTATAAAGAAATAATAATTCTGTAATAGTCTAAAGCACTATTTTCGAAGTGGATTTTAAGCATAATGCCTGCATGATTCTTTACCTGGTTGTTACAATTACCAATAATGAGTGCGTCAGCCAGGGACAACTGCCCTACAATCATGCCCTGTTCTAGCAGTGGAGCTCCTGTTTCGGCAAGGCGATTGGATGTGATGACAATGGTGTTGTCATCATTCAGTACCATGACGGGGTCCGCCTACAGAAGAAAAGCAGTAAGTAGTTGATGGCCCAGATGAAATGTCAGTATAGTAAGTTATTCCTCCTTCTTGGCATCTATACACAGCAAAAATATCTACCTCACAGACATTTATCTATCCATAATTATGATAACCTTCCTTGTCAGGCACTGACCTCAATGAAAGCGGCCACTTCTTGAAGCACCAGGTTCCATTCCACTTGATCTTCGGTGTTAAAGCGGTGAGTATAATCTTCAATTTCATCAGACAATTCCTAATTTTAAAGTATCACAAAGAAAATGGTTATGGTGAAAAAAGCCCATAAAAACAGATGGCTGTATTATACCACATAGTTAAGAACTTTATTATCAATATACAGTCCCAATTACAACCGAAAATGAAGAATGAAAACTACGTGGATTTATTTCAAAATCAAAAACTCCAGAATGACATACATCAGTAAGACCTTCACAGACCACGGAGACCCATACCTACTCAGTGCTACATCGGCGATGAATTTTAATTAATTAATTAATTTGTAATTAATTGATTTTTTATGGTGACATATGGTTAACAAAATCCAGTAAGTTTCAGCTGTACATTTTAACAGTAAGGCACGTATATATACATATAATGTATATTTATACTGTGTTAACCTCCCATAGTTAGATTTCTTTCTGTCACCACATATTTGATCCCTTTTACGCCATCTATGCCCCCATCAAGTAACTACAATCTATAGTCCATATCCATGAGTCTCTGTCCTGTTCGTTTGTTGCTTTTAGGTTTATATCCCACATATAAGTGAAATCATGTGATTTTCAATTTTCTTCTGTCTGGCTTATTTCACTTAGCATGATGATCTCGAGGCCCATCCATGTTGTCAAAATGACAGTATGTCATCTCTTCTGGCAATGAATTTATAAATAGAAAACTCTTGATAGTAAAACCTCAAATTTTAACATTAAAAATATATGTTCTAATTTTATTTGGATTTACATCATACTTTTTTTTTTTTGGAAGGGGGAACAGTCTTAATAGTAACTGGGAGTGGAGGAAGACAGAAGAGGACTTATCAAAAGTGGTATATTTGAGAATCAAAATTAAGTAGTGTGCCACTGAAACCATTAACTGTGCAGCCAGAATGGAGTACATTCTGAAATCAGTACAGATATTAAGTGGAACCCGAATGCTGTTAACTCTTAATTACCAGAGTTAATGAAGGACATACTAAATGGATGAAAAAAATCAAAATACATTCACAATCCCTTTGTAAAATACTGTGCACTTTTTCTTGACCTAACATTTCAATTATTTTCTTTTAAACTAAATATGTTAACTTTTGCTTGCATTTCCCAACCATCCATTGATGAGCAGTGAAACGCAGAACATGCTGAAGGGACACAAGCACAAAATCAAAAGAATTATCTCTGATTAGTGTGTGGTTGCAATAAGAGGTTACCTTGCTGGAGGTTACCATACTTTCAATGTTGTAGTGATTTAGATATACCCAAAACTATTTTAACCTTAAATCTATTGTTAAAAAACATTAGCCATATACAATTAGAAGTTAAGATTTAAATTATTTTAAAGTACATTTACCTTTACCAGATCCTTTACAACATCCATTTTGTTGAGAAGAAGACAGACAACTATAAATCTTGCATAGTATCGTAGCTTCTTAACCACCAACTCAGGCCTAAAGTAGATAAATTGGAAAATATTCATTAGATTACAAAAGAAAACATGCTTTTAGATTTTTCTAACTTTCCTATACATTTTATACTCTTTTGATCCTATTCCGCAGTTATAAACTGCAGTTATTTCTGCATATAACTTATAGTCTTTTAACACAATTCTTACTGATTCATTACATTGTTCATTCGTAATTCATTCATTCAACAAATATCTATTGAAAACTTACATGTATCAGGTACTATGTTAGATGCTAGAAGGAGAGTGATTTAAAAAAAAATGATAGACACAGTCTCTTGTTCACAGATCTTACAAAGTATTTCAAATGCAGAGGACACAGATAAATACTTAAAACACAGTAGAATAAATATATTGATAGGAGAGACTAAGGATGCTATCAGACACTAGCTGTTGAATGAGAGAAGGCTTCCTAGGGAGAGTAACGTTAAAGACTGCAAAAGAGAGTAGGAGACAACAGGCAGAAAAAGACAAGGTGAAAAGAGTTCCAGGAAGAACATTCTTTGTTTTTGAAATCTTATTGTTCTGATATTAATATAATACAGCCAGTTTTCTTATGCTTAGTGTTTATTTTTATGACTTATCTTTTTCTGTCCCTCTACTATCAATATCTGTGTCTTTTTAACACATCTTTTGTAGACAGCATATGTTTAGGTCTCACCTTATTTTTTACGTCTTGCCTTTTTTATCCACTTTGATCATCTCTGCCTCATACACTCAGGTCCTCAACCATTTACATTTAATCTCATAGTTGCTTTGGCTGGGTCTGTGTCTCCCACTTTGCTATTTGTTTTCCATTTTCCTATTCTGTGTTTATGTTCCTCTACTGCTCCTTTTTTGCTTTCTTTTCAGTTAATCTAATGTATTTAGTGTACCATTTTATAATCTCTTGGCTTCTTTTAGTGTTGTGAGGAGTGGCAGTTCGCGTGTTCAACTTATTAAAGGCTATCAATATTGCACAATCAATATTGCACCTTTTCATACCCGACCTTTGTACTTATTCCTTATCAGTTCAAACCTGACATTTCCAATTTCCACTTCCTGCTTTTTACATCCTACATTAGAAATATAATAACCTTAAAGAAGTAATTTTTGTATATGTTTGACACTCCTCATAATAAATTTTTAAAAATTCTTTTTTAGTCATGAGTTATTTAGAAATGTGTCTACTAATTGACAACTTTATTGATTTTGTTTCATTCTTAATTTTTAATGGAATGGCAACCATGGTTAGATAATACATACTTGATATATTAAAATCTGTTTTGTGGCAAGTATAAGTCAATTTCACATAAATTTCACAAATTTTTTATATAAGCCTGAAAATAATGTGCATTCACTTATTGCTGCATGGAGATTTATGCACATTGGAACAAATTTTTAATTATGTTAGTCAAATCATTTTATAATTTTTCATCTTCTTGACATAATTTGTTAAACATGGTATATTAAAAATTTCCATATACATTAGATAACATCAACTTCTCCATGAAAATACACCACTTTTTGCTTTATTATAATACTACATAATTGGGTATTCACAAGTTTATAAATTTTATGTTTTCGAGTTGTTCCTTTATCATTATGAAGTAAACCTCTATCCCTAGTAATACTTTCTCCCTTAAATATAGTGTACAAATAAACCTAGCAGAATTTCTTCCTCTTAGTATCTGTCTCATTTCTCTTTTTCTGTGTACATTTTACCTCTGGAGGGTCTCCTATAAAAAGTGTATTTTTCTGGAATTAAGAAAAACTGGATTTTTTTTTAAAAGGCATACTGATAATCTCTGACTTACTTAGGAAGTTTATATATCACTTTCATTTACTATGATTACCAATGCACTTGGACTTTTTTCTACTTTATTATTTTGTTCTAATTATACTTTTTTTAGCATATACTATTTTTCCACCTTTTATTGTAATAATCATACTTTTATTATTCACTTTCCTCACTTTCTTCTACCTGTGTTGAAGTTACACAGTCTCATGTTCTTTTAAAATATTTTTCTTAATATTTTAACAAGCAAACTACTTACTCTAAGCTGCTTCTAAATAATAAATGAATATTAGTAGGGTTTAGTGCTTTTTCTTCTTTCACATTATAGTTACTTAGGATTTGGCCCCATTTTATCTTAATAGCCTCAATGAGCCATTATTACAATGATTATTATCTTATGAAGCCTGTGTCTTTTTAGGAAACGAAGGAATAATCTTTTCTCACCAATCCCTGTTTACAACCCCTTCCTTCTAGTTTCCACTTTCCTCTTCCTGAAAAAATCCTTAGTAGCTCTTTTACGTCACTAAAACAACCACCCCCTGAACGGTTGTCTGTCACAGCACTGGTAAGAAATTGGAAATTTTTCTTAGTTTCTTGACAGCTAACCTGTTCATTGAAAGAGATGATTGATGGATCTTATCCAGCATCTCTATGCATTTTCGAGATAGTACTTCAGATTACCTATCCTACCACATTGTCAGAAGTGGAATTCAAACTAGAAAGAAAATTTGGAGTATGCCCATTCACACCTGAAATATCAGTAAGACAATTCTTTAATTTTTCATAAAAAATAGGTTCTATGAATCTATATCATAGATTATACAACTATGTAACATAGATTACACAAACATATATTGAACCAGAGATTGGCAAACTCTCTTTACATGGCCAGACAGTAAACATTTTTAGCTTTGCAGGCCACTTAGAGTATCTGTAGCATATTTATCTTTCTTTTTTTTCACAACCCTTTAAAACTATAAAAATGGTTCTAAGCTACCATACAGTACAAAAATGGGCCATAATTTGCCAAACCCTGTATTAAATAAACATACAGAAGTGGTGGATGCATTCTGTTTTGAAAATCACTGTGTTGGAATGCAGTGAAGCACAGAAAAAGTAAGTCAGGACTTCTTCCTCGCCCACAAGAAGGTTGCCCCTGTCTGGCCTAAAACCCCAAACCCACAACCCACAGCCTATGCCTGACTCTACATCAAACTGCAGAAGGAAAAGTCCTCCTGTGAGCTTCATGAAAAAAAAACCAGGTCAAATCTTCCACATAAATATCACTACTAGGAAGTACCCACGTGCATCTTAGACTTTGTATGCCTGTTTCCCACTATGACAAAGATCTTCTGGCGCCTGGACTGCAGCCCTGACCACCCTACCAGGCCCACTGCTCAGAAGGCACCGACTCTACACGTTTGCCTGAGAAACTGTTTTCCAGGGAGGCTAATGCAGCATCTCCCCACATCCTCCATGTGCCCAGAAACTTCACCTTCTGCGTATCTAATGACCAGGGTCACCCTCAGCCATTACAACAGCTAAGGTTTGCAGGTCCTAGGACAAGTGATTATGTGGTGACCTTTCCTCTGTTAAACAAGATGGGCCTGTGGGATGATGTAACATTCGGAGAGCTATCTATGCTTAATGACAGTCACCTTGGTAATGACTGGAATGTACCACTCCTCCTGGTTTTGACACAATCGTTAGGCAATGAGACAGTGCAGAGAACTTGCCACTTTGAAGAGCGATTTTTGCCTTTTAAAGCAACTGTGAAATACTGGAACACTTTCTTACTTAGTTTTCATCTCCTGGCTGTTGATTTTAGGGTTCGTGGCCAACTGCTAACTTGACTGGACCCCTTGTCCTATGTGAACTAAGAAGCGAACAACCTACCAACTGAACAAAGTCCTTCCAGAGAACAAGGTGAAGATTAGGCACAGTGGATGGTCCTTGAATTCTAATTTAGTGTCTTTAGGGCAAAAGATTTTGTCATCCTGATCCCAAATAATCCTACCTCTGCCCTAGTCCTGCTCTAGGAGGCAGCATAGTAAAACAATTCGTATTTGGTATTTGCTATTAGGATAGAAAATTTCACAAATCTGATTATTGTGTTTTAAGCCAAAGGGCCTAAGGCCAGTTTTCCTTTTGGCAAATTAGAAAAGTGAATTATACCGGTATTTCATGATCGCTTTAAATACTTCTTCGTATTACATTTATTTTTCATGTGGATAAAAATGGCACATAGCCCTTTTGCATAGTTTTAGATATACAATTTATCTCACCAAGAATTCAGATGTATAGTATAACACAAATGCAAAAAAAGTGGGGGTGGGTGTAGGGTTGAAGAAAACATACCTGTAGTGACTACATATCAAGCAAACCATAAGAGCTGAATGAATAGTAATTGATGCTACTTCTAATAGAAAAATAAAGTAAGGTGATGACAAAAAGAATTGGGGGAAAATAATTCAGCATCTACATAACTCACTGCATCCAGTTAACGCCTCTAGACAAGTTTGAACAAGATTTGCTAGTGCGTGAAGGAGACTGACAAGAGTGAGCCTTTCCAAAAAGTGTTCCTGTTAGCTGGAAAGCTTCTGACAGCCAACCACAAAGCATTCTCCAGAAAAACAAGCCAAAACTATGTTTCCTTCTACCGCTAAGAGGAGATCAACTTTTCATGACATAACAACTTCGAGTTGTGTTTCTGGGGTTAGAGAGAACATTCAAATCTTCTAGGCCTGAACATTCTCTTCCAATGATTCTTGGAATGCTAGTAATAAGGGTTCTCTAGCAGAGTCCTGGTATCTCTTATAATTCTTGTCTCATCTGGAGCTGATAACATCAACATCTACCTGTACCCCAAATATGTCCGTGACTCCTGTGAGAAGATAATAATCCGACAAGAAAAGAGCACACCTGTACACTTTCTTTTCTTTTTCTTCTCTACTCCAAGCATCTACCACACTGCCAGATATATCGAAAGTACTCAATAGGTTATATTGATGATGAATAAATTCTACAGGATTTTTTTCCCTAACAGTGGAACTATACCACAGCACAACAGTACTGGGTTTATAAAGGAAAATTCAAACAGTATTAGCACCTCTTCTTTATTCCTACACGACAGCTGTCAACAGGATTCTGAATGTATATGAATTAAGAGTACAAAGGCTAAAAAGAACCAAGGTTATCAGCTAAACATCACTGAAGTTTTCTTTTCAATGAAACTTTGTGTGACCCCAGTCTCTCATATAGACATCATCCACCCCTCCTTTGTGCTCTGACTGTACCCTGGTATTGTGCCATCTGTTACAACATCTATAACATTTATTACTATTAGGGAATATACCTCGGTATGCTTTAGAAGGCTTGGTACATAGCAGGCACTGCATAAAGTCCATGAAAGGAATAAAAGTTATCAATAAATATGTGCTGTTCTGCATAATTTTCACAGAAACTAAAATTTTTTAGTGTTTGATCTCCCTCTCTTTGAAAACACAGGTGCATACCTGTCCTCTTTATTGACTTGAGAATAATATGATCTCTGTCTGATTGCAGAATAGAAGGAGAAAGCCTCATTCAGATAGCTGGTCTCAGATGTGCGTAGGCTGTAAGAAAAAAAATACCTTTAATTTTGACAATGTTTCTTTCAAACTCTTTACCATGATAAATACTTGTTTCATTATTCCTCTATTCCTCCACATGAGAGGAAGAGAATGGCTGTCCTAAATTTAAATCAGCAAGGCAATATTCATATCACCCTTAAAATGTGTAGAAATAATAATAATGATAATAAAAAAAAAAATACCTTCCCATTGCTCCCAAGCCTTTTTGGATGGCAATCCCAAGTACATATTATTCTCATTCTTTAAAGGGACTCTCCAAATAGTTTTCCACCCAATTAAATTTGTCTACACAGGATCAAATCTTTGACAATCTTCCCCAAGTGCATACAGTTACTTATCCTTTGGTTCATTTCCTTAGATTTTTTATCTCACAGGACTCCAAAATGGGACTAGTCTGTATTAATCTTCAGAGAATGCTGATGAATTAAGTTGTTTAACATTTCTAGTTTTATAAGGGAATTCTTAGGAAAATATTCTACCCAAGAAGGTGGCTTTAAAGGTGGGAATTTGGGGTGGCATGCCAAAAGACAGGAAGAGGAAGGAAACTTCCAGCTTATTAAATTACAAATGGTCCGAGCCTTTTTACCAGAATACCTGATATTACTTCATGATAATGAGGTTTAGAGTTCTAAAAGTTCTCTTCTTGACTCAGGGTGGGACTATATAAATGTTACTGCTCTAAAGATACAATAGGAAGCATCCTTATTTACTTCAAGTAACCTTTTAGACATATCCTACAAGTATGAGTTTTAAAGTATCCTTCTGAAAACCATTCCTTCAAACATATAAGTTATGATTTGTCTCCATATAGTATCAAAATTTATGGGAAGGCATTAAGAACTCTGATTTCATTTCTCTAAAACCAAGATCAGACTCATATAAGTTATAAATAAGTCTGACCAAATAAGCTGTTAGACGGTGAACTTTTGAAGCAAATAATGTTGCATTCGTCATGAAAGGTTCTATTGCTGTCTTGATCAATATGATCTGAACTATTAGGGCTTCATTTATAACTTCTCAGTTTTCCCACCTACCATGGAAGTATATTATGCATACTTCTGCATGCTGTGTTTAAATCAGGACAATGCTTTATTTTTTCCATATGCAATTCACTTACTAATAATGGTAGTATAGCTGCCCAATCTTAGAAGCAATTTCCCCTATTTGCCACCGCTTCAAGCCATACCGATTATCCAAGACTTGTCTGTTTTATATAGGAAATAAGAAAATAGAAATAAGAGACTATAAATTTCAAAAATAACCAAATCAGTAAATTTAATAGGATAAAATACCACCCAATTCAGCATGAAATTTTAAATTCATGAATTTGAATTCATAGATTTTTCATGTAATTTCAATAAATTCATTCAATTAAATTAAAAAAGTATTTATTAAATGTCTATTTAAAGAAAGTTAAAATATAAAAAAAAACTTTGAGTTATGTTCATGAAAATTAAAAGCAACTCCCGCCCCCTTCCAAATAGCCTTGGCCAATAAACAATACTGACTTCAGAACTGAAACCATGAATCAGCCAATCTATATTAAAAGTAATCAGGACCATTTCAGATATAACATTGTCTTTAAAAATCAGATAAGAACATTACATTTTAAACCTTTAAATAAATAAGAAAAAATCAATTTGTTTTCATTTGGGTAATGAGATAAAATTTATTAGGATGCATCAAGAAATAAAAAGTACCGAGGTAATAAAGGCCAAAACTGACTAACATAAAACAGACCGTTGCTCTCCCTTAACTAAAGAATTCCTTTACCGATGCTGCTGCTGGAATTTCCAGAGTTTGGTGTAAACATCAAAAGTTCTTCCAAAATAGGACTGCCACTGCTTCTGCCCATATTGTGGCAAATCCCTACAAAAACAAATACACATATATTAATTTTAAATCTCTTATGCTATTTGAAAACTAAGTCTTGTGATGGTACAAGCTGGATAAATTTAAAACATCTGCATTCTGGTTTCTTTTTTGAAAAAGTTATAATGTGGGGGCACACTCTCTCTCCTGTTCTTCCCCCTACCTCTGACAGCTCACTCTTGGTCTCCTTAAAGAGACCTCTCTCATGGTTTCTAGCATTCTCTTCCATCTTCCCAGGTGATCTTATTTATACTCACTTATATACTGATAACTTCTAAATGTTTATCTTCGGCTAAGAATTCAGCACTTGAAAAACACTGCTCTAGGCTAGGGAATATGGATGGGAACTTATAGGAGGTACTGTGCAACTAGTCTGCCCCCTCCCTACAGGTGAAATTAGACATCCCTGTCCTTGAGCCTGATAACTATGATAACATCCCTGATAACATCCCTCAGAGACAAATACTCCCCTACCGTCCAAACACTGAGACTGGCCACAGAACCTGCCTCGGCAAATGATATACAATTGTAAATTATCTACACCATGAGAACTGCAGATGACGTGTATCGAACATGGGAGCTAGAAATAAATCTCTATTGTAGTAAGGCACTGAGTGGTTATGGCAGCCTCATTTAGAAAAAGCCAGGACACAAACTGGTACCAGGAGTGGGTTATTGCCATAACAAACACATCACATATGTGAGACTGGCACTGGGATTGAGCGGCAATTAACTGTTACTGAAGACTACAAAAATGAAGAACTGCATCTGCCGGCAATAACATGGAAAGTAGATACTATGACCAACGAACTTGTGAATTTAGACAAAGAAGCCAAGAAATAGTATGCTACTAGCCCTGGGTGCTATTAGCTGTACTCAACAAAATATGAGAGAGAGAGATGAACTCAGGAAAGAACTAGCTGTAAGCAGGGTGGAAAAGGAGAAGAGAAAAGCCACAAATTCCAGAACTTTCAGGATTGAAAGATACAAGTTTCTAATGTATAAGTGTAAAAAAATTTTTTTGAGAAATGCTAGCTATAAATACCACTTAAGGCTGACTCTCATCCTCAGGACAAAATCCCTTCATGAAAGACTCTGAATATATATAAGAGACAGGTCCCAAATACATTCTTTTGGTGGAACAAAACATCACAGAAAAGAATCTAAGAATTTGGCTGCCTTGTAAAATTCTGATAAGTTTAAGGTATCCATAATAAAGTTTAAAAGAGAGAAAGAGGCATGTCTCAAAAATCGTTGGTATGGCTATTGGTATATGGAGGCTTAACCTGACAACCAAATAGAATCAACTAAATCTTGTGAGAGTTATAACGTCAATGTCATTTGTTTTACAAGGGGACAATAATCGTTCATTGATTAGGGTGGTACACTTCTTATTCCAGTCTGTCTTTCATTTTTATTGATTTTTTTAAATTAATTCTCAAGCGTATCAATCTTTATATTTAGTGTTTTCTTTTTTAAAAAATTCATCTATACAATAATCTTTTAAAAGATTTAAAGTATTGGCTTTCAAATTTAAGTCTTTAATGTAACCAA